>OX457085.1:50160445-50504059 GCA_949752835.1 Empis stercorea | reverse complement strand
AAATATATGGATTGGGAAGATAACGATCATGTTGTTCATCTGGGTACGTGGAGGCAGGATTCAGAACCACTAAATAATGTTCGTATGGGTCCACATAATGCACCGCGGTCTGCGTTTCAGTTAAGAGATATTCTTAAAAATTATTTCATAAATGAAGGTATTCTATAAATTATAAAAACATATATAACTTTTATTTAATTAAATAAATATATTTCAGGCATTGTTCCGTTCCAATATAAATTATACCATTTTATTTTAATTCATATTAATTAATAAATAAAAATTTAATACATTTTATTTTAATTCATATTATACATTTAATACGTTTTATTTTAAATTTTTTTAGTTTTTAAATACTAATTTTTTAATAAATGTGAGAAATATAAATAATATTTTATTTACATTTAATGTTTTAATAAATTTAGTGTTTTATTTATTTTATTTATTATTAAACTCTTATAATGGATATGGATAGATGAAGAAAAATATAAATTTTTCTAACACTCAGAACTCCTCTATTATGTCATTGTATACTTTAGAATTTTTTACAGCTTTTATTGAAGCTTGAAGTATTTCAATTTTGAAATTATTTTTTTCATCTTCCGTCATCTTTTTCATTTTGTAAGAAATGCTTTGTAAAAAATGCATATCTTCTGCATCCTCATCAGTTTTTTTTTGTAATATTTTCAGAAAATTTATCTAAAGTTTTCAAAAACTGTGTTTGTACATCATTTTGTCCTGTTTTTGCTTTTTTTTAGAAGGTGTTGAACTATACTGAATGTCGTCATAACTATCTTCTACAGCCGTTGAAAATTCTGAGGTATTCTTATTGTACATAAAAGTATTAGATATTGATGATAATTCGGTATCACTTTTTTCACGCATTCTGAAAGAAAAATTTAAATAATTATTGTACGGTAGTTTAATAAGTTCGTTTTACTCTCAGGAAAATTAAATTATTATATAAAAAAAACTTACTTTCTTGGTTTTAAATGGTCATCTAAGAAAGATAACATATAAAAAAATTCAGTAGGTTTTTGGTTTATTGCACCTGAACCAGATGGTTGTTCTAATTTTTTTTTCTCCCGTACATATTTTTCTCATATAGAATTCCATTTTTTTAGCTAAAAATATAAATTAGTATTATAATACGGTATTATTTCTCTAAAACATATAATAATATTATACATGTATAATACATTTAAATGTTTTAGAATAATATAATTATATGTTCTTACCGTCATCTATATTATATTTTTTCGCCAGAATACTGCAAATTTCATCCTTTTTTCTGGTGTTCATATAGTTTTTATGTTGTTTGTTTAATAATTCAGGATATAATTTAATATCCACTATAAACTTTTCTTCATCCATAATGTTGAAAATATTGGCGGCGATTAACCTAACCTAAATTATATTGACTGACATATCATTTCTCATGAAGTTAGCTTCAGTAGGTTCCGTGAAAGTTCAATCGTTCCGAACTCTTTCCATTCGTTCTGTTCCGAATCGATCAGTTCCAACCTATTGTATTCAGCCAATCGATTTTCCATACAAAATATATGAAGACGTCAAATTTGGAAATTACTGAACTGATCGGTACCGAACTGATCGACACATTGTAGCCCAAGCTTTAACCTCCATTTCCTCCCAAGTAGGCTCTTACAGGCCCACATGGTTTTTAAAGCTTTTGTATATGTCCTTTTTGAGCTCTTTAGATAATGTTTAGTAAAGGTGATGTGATATTAATTGTTCTTCTATTTGTGAGCGGATGATTTCAGTCTTATATGAGTTAATTTTCTATTATATAATAATAAAAATATGGTTCTAGTCCCAGCTATAATTTCACTTCGATATTTTTGACGCCATCTAGGACTAAAAATTTAAAACCTCTTTTGGTTTTCAATGGTTCTAGTCCCAGCTATAATTTCATTTTGGTATCTTTGGCGCCATTTATGTAGGAGTAAAAGTTTTGAACCTCTTCTGGGTTTTAATGGTTTATCTATTTGGATTTGGATTTTACTGAATATAGAAAGAAAAGCTGCCAAGTTGGAAGAGTGCTTCATATTTATATATTATATTTCTATTAAATACTCGAAATGTAATATATATACATATATATGTTTTTATTCTATAAATTTGGAAATTTTGGCCCCTGTAAAATGAAGAGGGTTGAAGGTACGTGTCTCAATTTTGTATACAAGGTGTAGGTGTGTATTTTTAAGAAAATGTGCTGCAGCCTGTCTCATAAACTTACCCCCTCATCCATATTAAAATGGAAACGGGTAAAAATTTTGAATGTTTTCGAAAGATATAAATCTATTATACCAAACTTACAAGATATAAAACCCTATCTGAAATGCGGCTTATTTTATAGTCATTTGAAGTTCCAAATATTCAATTTTAATAGTCCCATAAAAATTCTTTCACCTGTAAAATCAAGGGGGGAAAAGGTACGAGGCAGATTTTTATGCAGAATGTGTAACATAGTATATTTCAGAACAATATTTCTCATTTTTTCAATTCATTTCCCCGCTCAAGGTGTGTAGTTTTTTACATACATAAGCCCCCTCACCCACCTAAAGAAGAGAAATTATATGAAATCGAAATGCATGCACTTACCTGTTGCATATATGTTAGAAGTAACTTTCTTTTATATGAAATCAAACCGGTTTTATAGCCATTTCAAATTTAAAAAATTTTTTTTTAATATCACGGGCGAGGACCTAGGGCTCCAAATTTTTACAATCTTCATTATATGGCGTCTATACATATACCTGTAAAACAATGTAAAGATCCGGCTATATTTAGGGGTATTTTTTTGAAATGCACAAAATTGAGCATTTTCAACGCTCCGCGAAGTGGGGTTGCAGGGAAATTATTCAAAAAAGGATACCATATACATAAATTTCCATTCTTACTTTATATATGTTGCAATTTTTGTACAAATCGCACGAGTGCTTATTTTTTTTTTCGAAATTGTGACCGCACCACAAAGCTTCATATATATTTACAATATATGAAGCAACATATATTTACAATATATGAAGCAACATATATTTACAATATATGAAGCTATATACAATATATGAAGCAATATTAAATATTATAAAAAATTCTCTCCATTTTTCTTTATTTTTGTCATTATTATTTTGAATATGCATACGACAGTATTTTTTTTGCTAAATTATCATTCTAATTATGCAATAAAATAAAAAAAACACCTTCGGAAATTAAAAAAAAAATTTTTACTTTGATTTTGTGTTGCAGAAAAACAGTAAATTAAATACGGTAAAAACTAGTCCTAACATTAGGAGTAATTTTCAACAAGCCTAATTTTGTTTATTTCCGTCAACAATTGTAGAAAATATTTCATTTTTAGTGATGGGACTAAAACTAAAATTATATATTTTTAAAATGGCAGCGATTCTGAAATGGTACATTTTCGGGCATATCTAAAGTGGAGTTTTTTTTAAAGAAATGAACTCAGGAATCCCTCATATATTTTTGTCCACTAGGTACTACGACACCAAGGTACTTGTGACACCCCAAAAAGTTAAAAGATAAAAAGATAAAAAGATAAATTTGAATGTCAAAATTTCGAATTTGCTTGTAAAAATTTTGAATTTTTAACTATTTTTAACCAATTTAGACAGGCCCTTATAGAGCCAAACAGAATATGTCGTTGCAGGTGTCGTCCTTCGCATTGAAATATCAAAAAAAAATCAAAAGTATGTATTTCGTATAATTCAGCCATAATGATGTCGCCAGTCGTTGTCGTTGTATTTCAATTAATATTTGATATTTTCGCTCAACGCGATGTTTTGACATTTTTGAATTTATTTAAAAATTATTTTCCAGACCACACTATAATGAAAATATAATTTTCACAAATTAAATTATGATAATTGACAATTATTCGCGACGATCTATTGTCTTTGGCCAAGGGGCGACAATGACAGCGAAACCATCGCTGGCGCAAAACACGACGACAGCGACAACGACAAATTCTATTTGGATCTTTTGCCTTATGTTCCGTCCATATATTTCTAATTCGTTTAGTCAAAGTATGTGACACCCAGAAAAATTTTTATTCGAAAAAATAATAATAAATTTAAAATAGATATAAAAATACTATGTTAATGCGTGAGCCTGTCTGTTTGTTTGTTTTTGTTGAGGTGCAGGGGTTCAGTTTTGTGTTTGTAGGTTGTATTTATCGTTAAGTTATTAATTTGTGGTGTCGTACACTAGATGTCGCTGTGGTGGTGGTGAGTTTAACTTTTTCCGACCATAAACAAAAGATGCTCTTCATTTGACACTGGGTCGAATGAAGAGCAGAAAAAGTGGTATGATGGGTCGGAAAAAGTTAACATCGGGGAGTTGATTGTCGATCGTCGCGCTGGACACTTTTGGATGTTGATTTTTTTTGTATCTGAGTTTTTTTTTTCTACGATATTTTGTATTAATTTAAATTGAGAAAAAGAGTTTTTTTGTTATTTGGAAGATTTATTTGAATTTTGATAGTGATAAATTAGAAAAAAAATTTATTTCATTTAAAAAGAAAAAAGAGGAAAGAAAATATGTATAGGAAGTTTAACATTAAAATTTGAATTAGAAAAAAAAATTGATTTAATGCCAAAAAGGAAAAAAAAAAAACTTAAATTTGTATTAATTGTGTAAAAGAGAAATGAAAGAAGTACATGAAGTGAACCCCGAAGAAAAAAAATATAATAAGTGAGAAAAATAGTAAGGAAACCAAAAAAATTATCGAGTTCGGTTTTGTAATTCAAAGGGAACAAACTCGTTACTTGTAATAAATACAGTGATTTGGAGTAAAAGACAATAACATAAATATGAGACGGTTTATATAAAGTGGTTATAATGTAAAATGAATGAAAACTCTAGTGGATTAGTGCCAAGATATTGAACAAATAAGATTAAAAAGAAAAAAAATCAATACCAATAATAATTCTGATGATGAAAATAATATAAAACTTCAAGAAATGATGCCAAAAAAACAATTATAGTGAAACAAAAAGCGAAATCAAATAAATAATTAAAAGATGAGAATACTTATCTAAAAAGTGAATTAAATAATCTTAAACAATTAATAGAAAACTTAACGAAAAAATCAAATCCAATTCCTTCAACAAGTGATGGGGGATTGCAATAATAGATTTATTACTCTTGATAGTGATAATTAGGACATTGAGTTAGAAAATAATAACTTACAAGAGGAAGAGATAAATAATAAGAGTAAAAACACTATCAATTCAAATAATATTATTGATAATAATAACAAGATACAAAATAAAAATAATTCTCAAAGAAGTAGAGAAAACAATTTACCACAAAAGAATATTTTGCTCAATTTAATTGAACAAAATTAAATACAAAATTCTCAAATACTAAATAAAATGAACAACAAAAATAACAAATACTAAATAAATGAACAACAAAAAAAGTACCACCAATTTATGTCTACAATAACCAAATTGAGAACATAAAACAAGGTATTGTAGATCATTTAGAAATGAATGATTTTCAGATTAAAAAAATCAACTCGTCAAAATATTCAATTATGTGCCAAAAACTTGAAGGCTACAAAAACAGAATATGTTTCAGCAACCAAAAACTCAATATTATACTTTTACACCAGTACAAGAAAAATTTAAATCCTTATTACTAAAAGGTTTAGAGCCAGGAGATGATCCAGATCAAGACGGACACACACGCTTAGCGGAATATGATTTCAAAATTTTGTACAAGCCAGGTAAATTAAACACTAACGCTGATGCACTAAGTCGAATTCCAGAAGATGAAGGAGAAATCGATAACAACGAAGGTACAAAAAATACATTCGCAATTACTCGAGCTAGTGCAAGGAGAAAGGAAATCGGAAACGAAATAACGGAAAAGGAACATAAAGTCGAAACGGAAGGAAAGAAATAAAGAAGTTAAATAAGTCAGTATCTAAAAAACAAAAAAAGGAGGAAGAGGAGGATATAGGACCGGAAATATCAAACAAAATAATTATGAAGGATAAAGAGGAAATTAGAACGATATTAAAGGAATACCACGATTCGGCATTAGGAGGGCACGCGGGAATAACCAAAACATACAGAAGAATTAGACAATATTATTACTGGAAAAAAATGCTGTCGGACATTTACGAGTATATTAAGAAATGTCCTAAATGCCAAAAAATAAAAAGAGGTAAAGTAACCAAAATGCCGTTAGTAATAACACCTACAGCAGAAAAACCCTTTAAAAGAAAAAGTATATTTAGATATCGTGGGTCCTTTTCCAATGACCACAAATGGAAACAAATATATACTTACATTTCAGGACGATTTAACGAATTTTTTTGATGCAATACCAATTCCGAACGGAGAAGCAACGACGGTATCGGATGCTTTTTATAGAAATATTATATTAAAATATTCAATAATACCCAAGGAATTATTAACGGATCAAGGTGCACATTTTACAGGTAAATTGCTCCAACAACTATGTAAATTATTACACATTAGGAAATTACAAACTACTGCGTACCATCCGCAAACAAATGGTTCGTTGGAAAGGCGGCCATTGGTCGAATATTTGAAGATATTTGTGAATGAACATGTACAAACCTGGGACACTTGGATATCGGAAGCAGTATTTGCACATAGCCATACACCACACAGCGGAGCAAATTTTCACCACTATACGCTCTATATAGATTTAGTGAACCACTTCCTAGTAACTTACAAAAGACCCCGGAACCATTATATAATTTCGACGATTATTGTTTAACGTTAAAGCATAGAATGCAAAAAATTCATTAAACTGTAAGGGAAAATTTAAGTAAAGGCAAAATAAAAGCCAAGGATTATTATGATAAAACTAAAAAAGACGAATGAATCCAACCAAGCTACACAAATTAAGCGTTCCTTGGTTGGGTCCTTATGAAGTAATAAAAGCGGACAAGGTAAATTCCACTATCAAAATGGGAAGGAAACCCAAAATAGTCCATAATAATAGACTTAAAAAATTGACTTCATAAATTCAATATATTAACTAGAATTAAGTATCTCTAATCAAATCTACCATATTATTTAACACAAAATTTATTTATTAGCTTAATATTACATTATCACTTATACAAAAAAGGAGACCCCTAAACTAAGTATTTTTTTAAAAAAATGAAGTTTAATTTTCAAAAAAAAAAGACCCCTAAACTAAGTATTTAAAAAAAAAAAATTAAGTTTTATTTTAAAAAAAAAGACCTCTAAACAAGAATCTTTTTAAAAAAAATTCAAATGCATAAAAAACGCATATATAAAAAAACTATACACCATACTAATATAAAAGGTTAATAAGGAACCAACTCAAAAAGTAAACATCAGAAATATACACACACAAAATGAATGCACAAAAAAAACCAGGGGTATCAGGTTGCACACAAATTGAAATTTTTGTTACCAACAACAAAATTACTCAGCTAGTTCGATACGGAAGTGAAAAAAAAAAAATAATAAACAAAAAAAACAATAACATTATTCACACATAATTACTTTCAAGTATAATTTTTTACATATAATATAATGAGATACAACTTATAATTTCATATTCATATATAATTTTGTGATTATACATATAATATAATATAAGCACATAGAATTTATAATATTCATATATAATATAACATAGATATTTTTTTACATACATTTTTTCTCTATATATATTTTTTTATATAATACAATTCATTTTTTTAATATTACACAATTTTTTTTTAAAAATTTCACATTTTTATCATTACATTTTTTATTTCAATTATAAATAAGGTAGACTTAAAAAAAAAAGGAATATAAATAAAATCAGAAGATTAAAATAGGAAATAAATCATACTAACCTATTCCAAATCACTATAGTACTTCCGATATTTCCTCCGTTTGTGGAATTTGTGGGGCAGTGCGACCCCCGGATGTAAATGATGAAAATGATAAACAAGATGTTCCTTGCGACCAAAGGGCCGCTCGCATACAATGCATTGCCATGCTTTGCGTGGGTTGTGCGTCATAAGATGTCGGTTGAAATGGCCTTTATGACGACTTCGGTACCCACACAAAGCACATAGTCGAGATTGGGGTTTCCTTTTTCGTTTAGTGGATACAGCGTTCCCACTACCCCTAGCTCGACTACCCACAATAGCACTTTTTGATAGAAATTCTGAAAATAAAAGAATTATTATAAGTAACTTTAAGAATTGTTATATTATTAATATTTAAAAATTATTATATAGCCAAAATATTTTTTATACTTACAATTGAACCATTATGTTCTCCTTTTGTGTAATTAGGCGTATATATTTAACAAATTTATACCAATAATAAATTTTCCACAGTTTTTAATCAATTTTTCTTAAAACAAAAAAATCTTTTTTTCACAGTTTCTTTTCACAATTTATAAATTAATAATTTTGTTTATTAAAAGTAAATTTTTTTTTTTTTTTTTTTAATTTAACAATGATGGAAAAATATAATATTTAATAACTTTATTATTAATAAATTCAATATTTCCACAATAAATTAACAGTTTTAGAAAATTATAATATTTAATATTTAATAGTTATAATATTTAACAAGTTATTAATCAAAAATTTAAATTAATAAATTTAGTATTTTCACAATAATAAAATTTTTATACACAAATGTTCACTTATTTCAAATTTTTTTTTTTCACTTTTAAACTTTTAATTTTTACTATAATTTTTATCTTTCACTACGCGAAGTATAATTCAATAATAAAAATTTAGTCTTAAGGATAAAAAAAGCCTTTTTTTTAAAAATTTCACATTTTTATCATTACATTTTTTATTTCAATTATAAATAAGGTAGACTTCAAAAAAAAAAGGAATATAAATAAAATCAGAAGATTAAAATAGGAAATAAATCATACTAACCTATTCCAAATCACTATAGTACTTCCGATATTTCCTCCGTTTGTGGAATTTGTGGGGCAGTGCGACCCCCGGATGTAAATGATGAAAATGATAAACAAGATGTTCCTTGCGACCAAAGGGCCGCTCGCACACAATGCATTGCCATGCTTTGCGTGGGTTGTGCGTCATAAGATGTCGGTTGAAATGGCCTTTATGACGACTTCGGTACCCACACAAAGCACATAGTCGAGATTGGGGTTTCCTTTTTCGTTTAGTGGATACAGCATTCCCACTACCCCTAGCTCTACCCATAAATGCCACAAATTGATCCTGAAAAGCGGAGATAGGGTAATCTGAAACAATCAACAAAAAAAACAAACAAAAAAATTAGATTTAAGTAAATAAAATAAATATATAATTTACCAGAAATATCGATACGCATCAAGCGTACATAGCACTTTTTGATAGAAATTCTGAAAATAAAAGAATTATTATAAGTAACTTTAAGAATTGTTATATTATTAATATTTAAAAATTATTATATAGCCAAAATATTTTTTATACTTACAATTGAACCATTATGTTCTCCTTTTGTGTAATTAGGCGTATATATTTAACAAATTTATACCAATAATAAATTTTCCACAGTTTTTAATCAATTTTTCTTAAAACAAAATCTTTTTTTCACAGTTTCTTTTCACAATTTATAAATTAATAATTTTGTTTATTAAAAGTAAATTTTTTTTTTTTTTTTTTTAATTTAACAATGATGGAAAAATATAATATTTAATAACTTTATTATTAATAAATTCAATATTTCCACAATAAATTAACAGTTTTAGAAAATTATAATATTTAATATTTAATAGTTATAATATTTAACAAGTTATTAATCAAAAATTTAAATTAATAAATTTAGTATTTTCACAATAATAAAATTTTTATACACAAATGTTCACTTATTTCAAATTTTTTTTTTTCACTTTTAAACTTTTAATTTTTACTATAATTTTTATAGTAAAATATAATTCAATAATAAAAATTTAGTCTTAAGGATAAAAAAAGCCTAATAAGCAATTTTTTATCACAAATGTAATTTAAATCGCGATTATGATTTAATAAGGGAAAAGGTGGTCAAAATAAGTAAAATAAAAAAAAAAAAACAATAAATAGATTTTAATATTTGATTTATTAGGTATATAGCACGCTTTACCTTACAACTTTAATTTATTATATATATATATGTAGATTTTGGTTGATATTTTCTTTTAACCAATCTACATTTGCTTTTATGTATTTTAATTTAATTATAGAAAAACACACTGATTTATATATAATCAAAACTTATTTATTTATTATCTTATTTAATTATTTATTTTATTTAATTATATAAACTATTTATTTTATTTAATTATTAATATTAAATTAATTATTTTTTATCATTAAAAAATATAAAACGATTCTTTTATTTCAAATTCTACTCAAATTTATTTGCGATTTAAAAATCTCGATTATACACTTTAATTACTGACTGATAACTGATTACTCTTTTTCTCCTGTATTGCTAATTTATAATCTTTTAGTAAATTAGAAAATGCAGTTATCCAAAATCTAATTATTTATCGGGTGATCAGTGACGTAACTGAGAATAACTTTATTACAATAAAATAATTATAATTTCGAATTTATAATTTATAATTTACAACAGGGTGTCCCTACATATATCATCTCCTGAAAATAAAAATAAAATAGTATATTAGGAAAATAAATTAATAGACTTATAAATTTTAACTTACGGTAAATTAAGCCTTTCGTGTTTTCCACGAAAAACACGTCTTATACACCAAGTTGGATTCAAAGGGGATCTTTCGGAGGGGGAGGAATATTCTCCTTATTAGGATGTATAAAAATCTCGGTCGTCGCCAAACTAACTTCACTTTCACTATCGGACATTTTTTTTATAATAATTATAACAAATCAATAAATCACCTTTTATACATTATTTTAGTAATTGTAAACAAAAATTTTTTTAAATATTACAAAATATATTATACTTAGCAATTTCTTAAAAATTTTGTTTTCTAAACAGTTTTTTTTAAGAAAATACAGGGTGATTTAAAGTAATTAATAGAAATTTAATTTAAGGTACAAAATGATGTCGCGATTGATATTATGTTGTCTAATAGGAATGGTAGCAGGTAAATTCTTGGAAGTAAAAGAATTAAAAACGGAAGCCATTTTATTCGAATATCAAGGCGATCTCACAACACATAAAAGCAATATAGAAATGTTCACTAGGTTTAAGTTGTTAGAAATAAAAGACATAAATAATTTTAAAAATAAAATATCGGAACTTATAAAAAGGTCATGTAAACTTCTGTCTAAATTAAAAAATCAGACGGACAGTAATTGTTATTGGTGGATAGACAATTTGAACAAATACGAGGAACGATTAGAGGGGGAAGTTGACAAAATCAATCATTTTTTTCAAGAAGGGAAAAAAGGGGACTGTTAAACGTTATCGGATCGGTTAGCAAAACTTTATTCGGTACAATGGACGACGAGGATGCAAATAAAATTTATCTTACTAAACAAACTAGAACAAAGAAGCGACCGAAGACTAGAAATATTAGACAAAAAAACGGCGGTAGTAACGTCAAATTTTGAATTTTTAAAAGAGACTTCATTAAATTTAACGGCACGTATGACTGAACTAAACAGGAAATACGAACTACTAGAGGATCGTGTTCGAATAGAAAATAGTGCATTAGGGGTAGGTATAAATGCGAATACCTACCAATTGGAAATGGACCAAATTGTATTAATGGCACAAGCCAAATACAACCTAATCCAATTAGTATTATCGGATCAGGGTGAGGCAATAAATGCCCTTCAGAATCATAAAATACACCCCTCTGTATTGGATTCTGAAACGATAATACAATTGTTATATAACATTACCGAAGGGACAAGTAATGAGTTACTCGGATCAATACCCATTATAAACCAAATAAGTAAAATAGATATTACCCATTTAGATGTCCAAGTGGGTATATAAGAATAACCGTCCCTTGGTTGGATTTGGAAATGTTTAAAATTAATAGAATTTATCCAGTTCCAATTAAAGCAAAAACAAAAATTTATGCATTATTAAGTATCGAATTCGACTATCTTATTTACAATAATGACGGAAATTTTTTACACTTAACAAAAGAAGAATTCAGAACAGACTGTAAGCAAATAAAATCTGATAAAGGCGAAAACTTGTTCATTTATCTACAAAAACAACCCAAACTCTTACGACCCCCAGAAAAAAATTGTATATTCGAAATATTTTTAAATAAAACCAAATCTAATGAAATAAGGGAATTGAAACATTGTCAATATAAGTTAATAAAAGAAATTGACAATCATTTGATGCCGCTTTCAAGTCCAAATATGTGGTTGTTTTTCTTGGAAAATGAACAAGAAATGACTAGTTATTGCAAACGAACAACCTACAAGACAAAATTAGACGGAGTAGGGATATTAACATTACTTGACAATTGCATATTTGCGGTAAATCATTTGGAAATCCCATACCAAAAGGTAAAAACAGATTAACGAGACAAAAATTACACTATGGACACCACCAAATGATACAATTCTAAACAATTTTGGACATATATTACCAAAAATGACCCTTACACAAAACAGGACAAAACATATTGAAATAATGGACATAAATAAATTGACGGAAGAGTTTAAAGAGCGGGGCAAGGGACTCAAGGAAATCAGGGACGAATTGGAAGGGGAGCGTAAACGCTCGGAGACGGAAGATTACAATGACCTTATTAAAAATTGGCATACAGGAGGTATAGGAAGTATACTTGTTATAATAATTTTATTTTGTGTTTATAAAATATTTAAAAGGTTATGTAAAAACAAAAACGAAAGCTCAAAAAATCGAAAAATTGAAATACAGCATATATCCCAACCCATAGTAGAACCTAAACCTGAACCTAATTATTTAGAACCTATTAATTTTTCACCACAAACTAACTCTATTAATTTCCCACCACATACTAATCTAAAATTACCTTTGTCCTATAATTTAAATAAAAACCTTAATTTCAATTTTCCTAAATCATATTAAAAAATCTGAAAAAATTTATATACAATTAAACATTAAAATTTGATTTTCAATATAATACAAAATAAATATTACAAATTAAAATAAAATTTAACAAAGAGAATTTGATTTTTTTTACACAAATAAATTATTATTTAAAAGAAAAATATAAAAAAAATAAATAAATATTAAAATTAAAATAAAATAAATTTCAATTTCATATTATTATTCTTATAATATATAGTAAATATATAAATAATAAAATAAATACAAAATACTAATAAAATACAATATATTAAACTATTATTATACATACATATAAAATTTTTTTTTTTTAAATATTCTAAAAATATATATTATCTTATACATTTATATATATATAAAAATACCTAAATAAAAATTGTTTTTGTACAATTAAGTAAAAATCTAAAATATATTATTTTTTTAAATAGAAAAATAAAAAAAATATTCTAAAATAAAAAAAAAATATATAATCCAAATTAACTTCTTATTTTTAAAAATATAGTGTTCGAAGTAAAAACTTCGATCCCTATATTTTTTCTAAAGAGAGAAGGTGTTGTGAATTGAAGCACCCAGTACTTAAATTCGCAACCAAAAAACAGCAAATGTAACCATTGACGGACCGTGATCACAAGTTCTGGGTGGACTAAAGGAAAACATTTTGTTATGAAAAGCAAAGATTTGAGGTTATTAAATATACAACCTTTTGAATTTTTCGTTTTAGTGAGTTAATCACATTGGCATCTAACCTAATCATTAGTGAGTTAATCACATTGGCATCTTAATATGTTTTTCATTTTCTTTCCAATAAAAAAAACCATTATGCATATGCTATTCACACAAGAAAAATAAATCACATATTATACACAAAAAAAATTAACCACATTTAAAAAAAATCGGGCTAAGTAAACGAAAATCATGGCACACTCCATACATATTTGAATAGTTATATTTGTATGCAATTGTCTTAAGTTTTCTCATTTAAGAATAAAATTGTTACTTTCTGAAATTTATGATCGCCTGGTACTACTTTTAAAAATTTTGTTCTAAAGTGTGCTATAATTAAATAATTTTTTGTCTACTGAGGGAATTTAAAATATAAGCGATAAAATTATTGCTATGGGCTGTGATTTTCCAGCCCATGAAGATATATTTATTTATTTTTTAATACAAAATATTTATATAACGAAATAAATATTTCATGCAAATTTTTACTCAAAGGAATTATTCGTTCTAGGGGCTGCGATTTTCTAGCCCACGATGATATATTTCTCTTTTTTTTAATGAAAAATATTTCATGCAAATTTTCAGTATAGGAATTTTTCTTCTATGGATAAGAGATTTTCTATCCCATCCCATGATATATTTTTCTCAATATAAATTTTTTAATATAGGAGAAGGAAATAACTCAACTCAATAGTGTTGATTATAAAATATGCGCGCCTGGTAGTTTGGTTTAAAAAATTTGAAATTTGACATTGCTTGCTCATATAATGGAAATTTTCTAATAATTTTCTTCCATAGAAAAAATAATAAAATTCTGAAAATCATATAGCAATAACAAATATTTCGCATTTCTATGGGGAACACGTGGTCTTCGTGGGCTAGTTTAAATTAGCCCAGCCTGATCCATACAAAATTCAACACATACGCAAAATTGTTTTGTATAAAATTAGTATAAGGTGGGCAAATTTCAATTAGCCCCTGAAGTAAAGAGAAAAGAGTAGTTGTCTTTTTATAATGAAAAAGTTATGTAGTGTTAGTATAATATATTTGTATTTTAGCGTTCATATTCATATTTAGATTTTAGATTATATTTTTATATACATATTATATTTCGCAGCGGTGGTGTACGAATTTCGATGGAAAAAATTATATACACGTATATTATATGACATTTATTTTAAAAAAAATTTGAATTTTTTTTGTTAATTTTTATAATATATTTTAAATCAATATTTTGTAGCATTTTCCTGTAAATTCAGGTTGGGCTTAGCCCACCCTGCCCAATATGACGAGCCGCCGCTGAATGTAACTATTTTGAAATAATTTAAATTTGAGTGTCGTTAACCACAGATTACACCATTGCAAAGCTGATGATTGGCAAGAACTTTAAAGTCAAGATACCAAACAGGAATGAGTGGATAGGAAACAGCCTGTGTTTTATGTTAGGATTTTCTTATAAAATAATTTGGGTTTTATTCAAAAATTTTGCCAAAAAAAAATATGTAAATATGTAAATACATATAAAATATATATAAATAAATATGACATAAAAAACAACAAATAATAATAATAGGATAAGATCTAGAGTGCTATAGCGATGGGCCAGTAGATAAATAAGTATATATATATAATTTCTATCTTTATTAGAATTAAGTATATTTTGTAATTAAAAAAAAGAAATGAAGAACATATAAATAATAATAAAAATAACCAAAATAATTATCTATAAAAAGTTTTTGTACCGGCTCAATGTAAAAAAAAATTTAAAATCGAGAAAAATTTATGTGTCCAGCTCGCGCGAATTTTCCTACTAAAAAATTTGTTCCTGTTGGTAGGCGTCGAGTAGAGTCCTGGATTCCGGAGTCGTCAGCAGTCCTGTTCTTGTGTCATCTAGTCAGCACATCATTCGTCGTGGGAATCCTTGTTTTTGTTGTTATTTTTTTTTGTTAAAATAACGTTTTTTTTCTTGTTATGTAAAAATGAATTGTGTAGAGTAGAATTAAAATTGGAACGAGTGGCGACGACCTCCAAGTGTGCGTGTCATATCCAATCACGCCGGTTCGTTCCATGCAATGCGTTGTGTAACTTAGCTAACCGTCGCTTACCTTTCCCATTCCCTCTAATATTATCCGAACTGGTGATGGATCACGTCTTGGTGTGTAGGGGACATCTTCCGGGATTTGACTCATCCGAGGTGGTTAGGGGCTACCGGGTAATCCGATGCGAGAACGAATTATCTAAGGATTTCCTTAGCGAAAGCGTTGCTAAGATTAGCGACGCGTGGGAAGAAACCAAGATTGGCCTAATCTCCGCTAGGGAAAGCAAAAGGATGTCCTTTGCCTTGTGACTCTTCGATCCAGTCGAATTGTTATTATGGGACCTACGGCTCGTATATGGTTGCCAAGGATGAACATTGACGGGGAGAAACTCCTTAGGTGCCTGCAACTGAACAATTCAGACGTCTCGATTCAAAACTGGTCGGTACTACGGAAAGAGGCGGAAACGGAGGATACTAAGAAGACCAGTATCTCGTTCCTGCTTCTCATTAATGAGGAAAGTCTGCAGCCACTGGAGAAGCTTGAGTTTAAGCTGAGGTTTGGCATTAGGCAGACCAAGCTGAAGATTTTCCGCGATGCACGGGAGATCGATAGCCTGGAGGAAGCCAGCGATCTCTTGGAAGGAATGGCTCTAGCCAAATAGTCATCCCAAGCTACAGCAAATAATGGCGATGTTGAAGGTCGTGCAGATTAACCTTAAGCATTCCAAGAGTGCCTAGGATAACCTGCTGGTCTTCCTAGCTGAGGACGGCCTTGACATCGCCATTATACAAGAACCATGGGTAAATACCTCCAGAATTAGAGGTCTTTCTAACCGCAACTACAACCTTTTCTACAAGTCCGTAGATGCTGTAGGTGGTAAGCCCAGAACATGTATTCTGGTTAAAAAACACATCAATGCTTATCTTTGCTCTAATTTCAGTTCTGTAGATCTGGCCGCTGTTAAAATCGAACAGGAGGATGGCAAGGAGCTATACATTAGTTCATTGTATATGGCTCACGATGAACCTGCACCGCCACTGGAATTTCAGCAACTAGTCTATGCCAAAGGAAATAATATGCTCGCTGGTTGTGATGCTAATGCTAGACATACCCTGTGGGGTAGTTCTGAAACTAATGAGAGAGGTGAGTCGCTTTTTGATTCTATACTGAATACTAACCTACTAATAGCCAATAGAGGTAACACTCCCACCTTCACCTTTCCGAGTTCGGACAACTGTCCGGGCTGGGAGGAGGTGATTGACATTACCTGCATAAGTAATGATGAATCCCTAAAACTAGAGAACTGGAGAGTATCCGAGATACTCTTCAGCATAAGCCTTGCGCGCGGCACTCTAAAATCTTATAGAAACCCCAAAAGCACGAACTGGACTACATTCAGCAACGTGCTAAGACGAAAGTTATCAGCCATATATAATGATGAGTCTGACATAGCCTCCAGTACCCAACTAGAAGAACACACGGTCAAGTTTGCCAAGGCCATGCAGGTCTCTTTCAAAGTGGCATGTCCCATTAAGCGCAGTAAGAAATCATTCCCGTGTGGTGGAATGACGGCTTAACTAACCTAAGAAAGAGGACCAGAGAAGCCTACAACTTCTGCTATAGGTAGGGAACGTGGCAACTCTACAAGGACCGCCTGGAAGAATATAAAAAAGCAATTCGCACAGCTAAGAGTCAATCTGGGCTAGAATACTGCGAATCAATTGAAAATACCCGGGACTTGGCCAGACTCAGCCGAGTTCTTTCCAAAGTCCACTCCAATCCTTCTTTTCGTTTTTCTAACCAAAGGATTTTAAAGAATACAAATTTCATTTATTTTTGCAAATTTCAATTTTGTATTTTTACTTAGTTTTGGTTAAAGATCAACGAACTTGCGATCCTAGTAAAATTATGAAAAAAATCCCAAAACAGGTAGAATTTTTATTTCATATAAAGTAAATTATTTTTTTACAGAACAAAATTGAAAATAAATAAAAAATTCCAAATATGAGTTTCTAAAATTTTGTTAAAATAGATCAAAATAACCAGAAATATACATATATTTCCTTACTGTTTCTATATCATACATATTTTTCCATTTGTCTATATTTTTTTCATCCTTATTCCTTTTTCTATTATTATAGTATACAATAGTGGGCAATTTCCAGAATTTAAATAGTGGGCAATTTCCAGAATTTTGGAAAACATCGTTTATTAGACCTGTCCACAAAAAGGATTCAAAAAATGATATTACCAATTATAGACCTATTGCTAAACTGTCTAGCATTCCTAAGTTATTTGAGCTAATGATTTATGATTCCATCTATAGTTACTGTTCAGGACTATTAGTACCTAATCAACACGGTTTCATGAAAAATAGATCCACTGTAACCAACTTAGTTGAATCATGTTCTTCTTTCCTCACTAATATGGAGGCTGGGTATCAGACTGTCATCTATACAGATTTAAGTAAAGCTTTCTATCTGTTACCTCATAGTGTAATATGCTTTAAACTAAAAAAATTAGGTTTTCCTGATTTCTTAATTAAGTGGATAAATTCATATCTGATAAATAGAAAATATTGTGTTAAATTTAGATCTGAAATTTCAGAACCCTATTATGCCAACTCTGGTGTCCCACAGGGAAGTCATTTAGGTCCATTTATTTTCATTTTCTCAATTAATGACGTTACTTCTGTAATCAAGTATAGTAAATTGGGAATTTACGCCGATGATATGAAAATCCATAAAAAGATAAGTTCATTAAATGATGCTATTACACTACAAAAGGACCTAGACTCTTTTAAAAGCTGGTGTAATATTAATAATTTATCATTAAATGTTGATAAGTGTGCAATAATTAGTTACACTCGTCGTAAAACACCAGTGATTTCAAATTATACTTTTGATAATGTTATTATCAATAGAGTTACTCACTTCAAAGATCTAGTCGTGCATTTCGATAGCAAAATGACTTTTAAATTGCACTTCGATACCATAATTGGTAAAGCAAATTCAATGTTGGGTTTCATCAAGCGATGGTCTAAGGAATTTGAGGATCCATATATCCTTAAATCTTTATTTACTTCTCTTGTTAGGCCGAACCTTGAGTATGCCAGCCAAGTTTGGTCTCCCTATTATCGGGACCATATAGAGAGATTCGAATCAGTGCAAAAAAAATTTCTTAGATACGCTTTACGTAACTTAAATTGGTTAAACCCAGTGATATTGCCTCCATACAAGGACAGGTTAAATCTCTTGCAGTTAAAATCCCTAGAATCAAGGAGACTAATTGCGGACATTCTATTTATAATTCAAGTTAATAATGGCCAGATCAACTCTGAGTATATCAAAAACCAAGTTGTTACGCATTTAAATCATAGTACTCGGTTTCGGTCGGAAAATATATTTCGAGAAATATTCCACCGTAGGAACTATGGTAAATTTGAACCAATTAATAGAATGTTCAAGGTTATTAACAACTATAAAAGTCACATAAACCTTTCTTTTTCCATAGAAAAAAATTAGAAAAATTTAATTATACACGTGTCATAATATTTGTTATTGACTTAGTTTTTTTTTTAAGCTAACTATATAGTTTTTAATTAATTTTTTAATATTATTTCCTTTGACGTAGTTTCATTTTAACTTTGAAACTTAATTTTTATTTTATTTTTAATATTACAAATCTTTTTATTATATAATTATCAATATTTTATTTTATATAATAATGTTGTAATTTAACTATAATTTTACTTTAAGTTATCAATATGTTGTAATATATTTGTACTAAACGTAAATAAATAAATAAATAAAAAAATAAAAGAGCGTATATTATTAAATTTCACCACGAAAAATATGTATTCCTTCTGTCGGAGCAGCCACGTAACCACTGAGGAAATTGAAAAAGATATGTTTTTTGTTGTTGTATTAAATTTCATTGTGATGGCAAGACAGTGCCACCAATATAATTATATATATATATATATATATATAACTAGCCGGAAAAAAATATAAAAAAAAGCTGTCATTTCATTTAATTTTTTTTTTTTTTTTTTTTTTAAACCAAAAAAAAAAATACGACAAAAAAATAAAAATTGTTAATTATAATTCTAAATTATTGGTGTTTGTAATTATTTATTTATTTATTTAAAGTGCGACATCGTTGGGTTTTTGTGTTCCGGATTTTGTTGTTTTTTTGGTTCTTTTTTCCTAACAATTTTGTGTGGTTTCATCAAACATGGCTGGCTAAGTGGATCCAGAGATGTGAACCAGAGTAGTCAGGATGTCCTTTGCCTTGTGACTCTTCGATCCAGTCGAATTGTTATTATGTAACAAGTGCATTGGATTGAAGAGTGACATATTCAGACAATATGATGGTTAGTAGGATCATTGGTCGACCCACACCCCACAGACTACTGAGCCGGCACATAGGAGGAAATCCCAATGATCCTGGAAGCTAAAAGATAAGAAAAAGATAATTATTTTTTTTTTTAATTTTTCTCGGTCTTGTTTTTTATAGTGATTCTGGCTACCTAGGTCACTCAGACCTGGCGCCTAACGCTTTCAGCTTCCGAGCCCTTCTCCCCCGAACTTACCTTCACTAACTTATCAAAATTTTTGATAACGTTACATACTCTATAATGATGATCAACATCCAACCAAGGTGGGAACCAGAAGAAGAATATTAAAATCAAAGTGCAGAAATCACAACACCATATAGGATCTCTCAAAAATATCAATACTGAAAAAGTGTGGCAAGGATTTATATTGTTAATTTATGCAATGCATATACTGAAATAATTTTTTCAAAGAAGCATTTTGGAAGTAAAAGTTAGTGTTGAATTCATAATATAAGATTTGCAAATGATTCATTAGTAAATAATACCGCAAAGAATGCTAGGTGAAGTAAACATACAATGATATTTATGGTATAAAAATAAATAAAAAAAAAAAAATTTAGTTAATATTTGGACCACCGAATTAGAAATATATGGAAGGAGCATAAATATTCCTCCGTTTAATACATTAAAATTCTAAGTGGCTGTTTATATGCGCCTGCCCAGGCGACTGCCTCAACCATTTTCGTAGAAGAGAGGTAAGTGCGGGCAGAGGTAAAAAAAGTTCAAAAAATTTAGAAATTTTTTCTGTTGCCCCGTTCCTCTCCATTTGTTTCAAGTTTCCATAATTCCTTTTTTGTCAAAAATTTATTATTATTTTCAAACTGCCGGACGAATAACATCTCCGGAAGAAAATATTTTTAATTGACCATAATTTTCAAACTGCCGAACGAGCAACATCTCCGGAAGAAAATATAAATAAATTAGTAATTGTGGAAAATATAAACATTATTTTTATTAGTGAAATATTTTCTATTATTTCTAATTATTATTTTTTTACAAATGATTTTAAAAGCAGATAATTATTATATCTTTTTCTAAAAAAGAACTATATTTTTATATTTATATAAAGATAAAAGAAGGATTTCTTTTATTATTATCGTAATACTTATATTTATTGGACTTTATTTGTTTTGGCCTTAATTTCCTTTTTCATTTTTGTTATACAAAGGAAACAAAATATTATAGAAAGATGGAAGTTAGTAAAAAAATTGACCTTTCTAACTTTGTTTAAAATGAATTAATCCTTCTTTCTTCTTTTAAATGTTGAACTATGAAGTATAATCTTGTCTTTCTATATCGTAATTTCAAAACTTTAATTGAGTCATATATAGAAAACTAATTTATAACTATGTGTTATAAAATAAAATTAGAATAATATAATAAAAATGTAATAATTGCTTAATACAAGTAGAGAAATATTTTAATATAAATATTTAAATATTAATATTTTCAGGTTTTGTATTTTCGGAATATAAAAAAAATCAGGATAAATATATATATCTCTCTCTCTGTCCTTAATTTTTTTAAATCTGTCTCAATATTATTATACATATAATAATATAGACAATAAATATGTATAATAAATATGTATATAAAATATTATATAAATATTTATATAATAAATTTTCTATGTTTCAAAATGATTTTTTTCAATTTACGAATGTCAAACTTAACATATTTCAATACCAAAATGTTCCTCTATAAACTCCCCAGGTATGATCTTTTCCCTAAAATTCAGTTTCGGCCATTTTGAAATTGTTGATTTTTAAATGAAAAAATTGGGTGAGGAAGGCGCATCTAATCACAAAAAGTTTATCAAGTCGCTCCTAGGCAGGCGCATATAAACAGCCACTAATATACTGAAAAATTGTTTATGATGCCCTTATGAAGCCACGATTTCGATAGATCTCTTCCTTTTCACCACCGAACTGTCAAATTAATAATATGAAAAATATTATAACAGCTGATTATAGATTTTCAGAGCTTTTCTTTTAATTTTAAGTCTCAGGATAAATTACTTTCTTAAAACAAAAATATGTTTTGTAATTTTTTAACAGATCATAATTTTGAGATGAAAAAAAAGTGGATTTAGGTATTAACTATTAGCGATCATAGACACTCGCCCCCCCTATTCTAAACTCCCGCGGAAAATTTGTCCGACGGACAAATTTTTCCGACGGAATTTCTTTACTTATACTTATTCTATACTACGACGGAATTTGTTCAAGGGCTTCCATATTAATAAAAAAAATCGAAAATCAACTGCGCTTGAAGTTTTAACCCAATTTCGCTGTTTTTATTTTACAACTGCTTTCAATGGATGGGGCTTATTCTACAAAGCAATTATATTCTACAATTATGTATGCCCACGTTTTCATCTGGCATTTTCGCTGGTACCTCTGGATGGATTGAGCTGATATTTGATTGACACATTCAAATTAGTAGTCTGTCTGAAATGATGAATAGCCATATTTTGTTCTGGCATCCCTGGATGGATTGTGCTAAAATTTGGTAAACAATAAAAAAATTACTCTATTTGACTTTTCAATTTATATAATTATCGTTGCTCGACTTAAAATATTCCTTAGGATGACATTTCTTAGGATAATTGTAATTTTCCAAAAAAATGCTCATTCCATATAATTCTAATTCGTTGATTTGGACACTCACATATAGTGAATCAAAAATGAATTTTAGATGCTAATGCTAACGTGATTTAAAAAGTAAGTCGTATTCAATATTTAGGTATAAACCAGTGGAGTTAACAGGTCAGAAATTATTGCACGAACTGAGCAAGGAAGATCAGTCTTTATGAAGATGAGTGGTAGCGGTGCATTTTTTTTTCTCGACAACAGTTTGATGTCCGCCTACGCCAACTCTTTAGTGAGACGTATTCCAGACTTTCTGTTGCAATTTAGAACCTACTAATTTTATATGGATTCCCAACTATAAATTCCTCTGTAGCAGAGAAACTATTTATTGCAACAAGCTAGTTAGTCAATTGTTGGCAGCAATTATTGTCGAGTCCAATTATTGATATTTTTTGATTTATTTTTTAAAAATAAAAAATGATTTTTCTTTTATTTTAGTTAATATGAAAAAAAAATACTAAAAAAAATTATAATACATATACTTTTTAAAATGTTAACTTATAAAATTTAACATTTATAAAGAAATTTATGACCCTATATTTTAGAAAAAAAAATTGCATTTATTTCGCCTCCGCTTCCCTTGAAAGTAGCATAAGTTATGATTAGCTTATTTTTTCCGCTGTTTCTGTTGTTATATTTTGGTGATATGAGGGTAGGGATAGCTATCAAAATTCTCGAAAGAAAATATGAAAGTAAATGTAAATCAAAAAGAATTTGACGTTCGAGTTTTAGTGCTTAAAATAGTGCTATAAATATACAATCCCCTCTATTCTAAACTCCTGCGGAAAATTTGTCCGACGTACAAATTTTTTCCGACGGAATTTTTTTACCTATTGCTATTCTATACTACGACGAAATTTGTTCAAGGGTTTCCATATTAATAAAAAATTCGAAAATCAACTGCGCTTGAAGTTTTAACCCAATTTCGCAGTTTTTATTTTACAACTGCAATTATGCTAGTGCTCCTTTTTACAATTATGCTAGTGCTCCTCCATTAGCTCTACTTGGAAGATGATTATATGATGAAAACGTGATTTCTGATATTTTGTGGGAAATAATGGTGGAGCACTGGCATAGTTAACTATAAAACACTATAATGAATTTGTTTACCAAATATCAGCCCAATCCATCCAGAGGTACCAGAGAAAATCCCAGATGAAAATATAGCCATTTATAATTACATCCAGACTACTAATTTGAATTTATTTACCAAATTTTAGCATAAACCAAATTTTAGTTTACATTATTATTAAAGAAATTGCAAAAAATATACTAGTTTCATATATTCTTTTCATTCGGAGTTTAGAATAAGAAAATTCCGAGGGCATTACTTTCGAAATTCCAAGGGAGTATAGAATAGCTTTTGAACTGTCCGAGGGAAAAATTCGATTCCGGCGGAGTTTAGAATAGGTTAGAATATAAATCTGGTCATATGTTGCGCAGTTGCGAAGTAATAGTTCAAAAAGTTAAGATCTTGCAGCGTGGTCTGCATTATCGAAAATACCATACCCAGAGAGAACTGACGTACATACCAACGCGTAGGTACTCTGTTGGTATCGAAATGACAATATATAAAAATATAATGTCCGAGTGAGATAGAAGATAATAAAGTATTTTCTCGATTTGATATCAACTCGTCAGCCTGACACGATACCAATTTTCACCCGATTCGTATGGATTGGAATAAAATTCTACGCTCCAAGCGGATAATTACTGCATACAGAATAAAAATGTCAGAGAAAAACAATATTGTGTCTTTATATGGTGATTGTAATGTAGAGTATTTTTAATGTGTGTATTTTGTATATTTAATTTACAATAAAATTGTAGTTTTAATAGTAATAATAAATTATAAATTGTATTATTAATTTAATTTTTTTTTTCCGTGGAAATGCAGATGAATTTCTTTTGGAATTTCATGAAGAAAAAAAGTATGTATGGATGTATAATAAAGCCAGACAAAAAATGCATTGAAATTCTAATATATCTCAAATTTATTAATTATTTTCAGAAATACATACATGTTCCAACTTAATAAAACCTAGAAAATACTGGACTGGCAAAATGCATCATGGATGATGGACGAGCTCATTGGAAAATTCGTTTTTTTATTTATAATTAAAATTAATATAATGAAAGTATTTAATTTAATATGCAACTATTTATTTGCAAAATTGTAATCAAATTTAAAAACATAATTTATTGAATGTATATACTAATTAACTTTATAATGAATAATTGTGGTAAATTGTAAATACGATGTGATAAAATTATGTATAGTAATAGTAGTTAAATATAAATTTGTATTTATAAGAAATAATATGTATATCATAAATTTGAAAAGCCTTAAGCAAAAAAAAAATATTATTATATTTTTATATTAATTAAGAAATCTAATATCTAATGTAAAATTTAATAAATTAATATTGCAATGTCAATAAAAAAACAAATTAAAAATATATTAAATTTTTTTAATTTTCAATAAAAAAAAAAGCAAATTCCAATATGAACATTCTTTGAGCCACCTACCGTAAAATAAATAAACTACAATACCCAACACGATACTTACGCGTCAGTACCAACGTCAGCTGAAGTGGCCTGTGTGTTTGCCATGGCAGAGTATGTATCGTGTCAGGCATACGCCTTGGTATATGTCGGGACGACGTTGGTATAAACATTCTCACTGGGTAACTTTGAATTCATTTGCTTCCCTTTTACCCTGGAGTTACAATGTTCGCTCTCATTTCGCGCTCAATACGCAGCCAGTGTCAAGTTGAAATGCATGAAATGGTATGAAGGTGTTTACAATGAACGCATCCTTTTCGCTCGCATTTCGCAACTATGAAAAAAGTTGGTCAACTTTTAACTTTTTCGCTGAAACTACGCGTTGATGTGTCAAAATAATAGAATTGTGTAAATTTTTTTTTTAATTTTGTGGGCCATCATTAATTATTTGTTTATAATTATTAGTTATAAAAAAAAATTACAATGTTTATTGAAAAAACAATAAACATAAACAATGAACTGATATTTAAGAACAGCGAATAGAGGTCGAAATGAAAGCGAAATGAGAGCGACATTGTAACTCCAGGGTTAGTTGCGATGCATTATACATTCAAACAAAAATAATTTATCATAGACAAAGTACTTTATTATACACTGAAAACTTCATAAACATTTGCGCCCAATAATTTGATTTGATTTGATATTAAATAAAAAGTTGAAAGAACTGTTGCCAAATTTTGTGGCTTTATGGAACTATCAGCACATCTAGATTTAGAAGTTAATCCATTCAGAATTGGTATCAGCCTGGCCAATGGAAATTTAACTCGATTTATATATATTACATTTTTATTCTGCGACGAGCTATCAGTTGAATTATCGCCAGAAATTTGATTTATTCCAGTATAGTATTCAGAAATGTTATCTACGACTACCGAATATCCGTTGCTAATATTATTTAAGAGAAGTGTTGTAACTTGATCACTTTCTAACACATCCAGAGTTTCTGAGAACATTATACTTAAGACGCCAGAATAGTTGTTCTGAAGAGGCAACACATATTTTGAAATTTGGGTATTTCGATCTTTAAAATGACTATTAATTGATATTTGCAATGACCAAAATAATTGTTCTATATCGGACAATGTGAAGTTTTGAATCAAGGAATATGACTTCATTATTTCTCGTACTTTTTTATCAATTAGTTCAATCAACTGCAATAGACCTTCGCTTAAAAAGTGCTGAATTAATGAAAGATAAACCTGACGGGTTTCCTCAGATAATTTTAAATAGTTTGAAGCAGTGGTGTCATTATATAAATATCCGCCAAGAAGATTTAATTGAACTCTTAATGTTATAACCAGCATAGAGATTGCATAAACAAATGTTGTAAGCCTTGTAATGCAGGCAACTTTCAGTTCATTCCATAATTCAACTTTATTTTCAGGACAATTTTTCAATTCATCAAGTATTGTGCTAGTATTAATTATTTTTATTATCTGCTCACATAGTTTTGAACTAATTCCGATAATAGCTTGATTACAAGTGCGTTCTGTAGACTCGAAATGCTGAATTCTTTTGCTTCTTTCTAAAAACTGTTCTGATTTTTTATTTTGCAGCGCTTTAAGTTTGCAGTGGATATACTGCATAGTTAAATATGATCCTCCTATTGCAAAACCAGTAATGAGAAATTTCCGTTTGTGGCGGTCGATGAAGCTGGTAATTGAAGCATACATTTGGTGCTGAAAATAAAAGTTAAATTTTTAACCGGAAGGTCTTTAATATCACAAGTTTATTATTATGTTTGTACAGTGTTCATAGGAAATACAATAATATGTAAAATAATATAATGGGGGTTATTCTACAAAACGGCGTATTTGAAATACGTTCATTTCTGCGTTTCACTTTCGAATTATTTTGCTATTATCCCAGATGAAAATATTGATGAAAAAATTGCCTTTAATCCCAGATGAAAATATGGCCTTTCATCACGGTCGTATTTCGATTTTTTCTATTCTGCAAATCGCAATTACGTTTAATGGAAGACTGTATTATCACTGCAGTTTTTTTGTTATTCTGGAATACGGTAATATCACAAGAATGAAACGTTTTCCATATATTTGGGATACGCAAATATATAGTCGCGTATTTTGAATGAAAATGTAAGTATTACAATTTTTTTTAATGAAATATCAATATATGTACATATGTATGTATTATATCTATTTTAATTATCATTTTTATCCTGGATGAAATGATGAATGGCCATATTTTCATCTGGGATTTTCTCTAGAGATTAATTATTTCCCACAAAATATCAGAAATCACGTTTTCATCATATAACCATCTTCCAAGTAGAGCAAATGGAGGAGCACTAGCATAATTAGCTATAGAATGTGTTTACCAAATTTTAGCACAATCCATCCCAAGGTTCTAGAGAAAATCCCAGATGAAAATATGGCCATTCATCATTTCATCCAGATCACTAATTTGAATGTATTTACCAACCTTTAACACAATCCATCCCAAGGTGCTAGAGAAAATCCCAGATGAAAATATGGGCATACCTAATTTCATCCAGGATAATATACATACATACATTATATTGATATTTCATTAATAAAAATTGTAATACTTACACTTTCATTCAAAATATGCGACTATTATACTTGTGAATCACAAATATATGGAAAACGTAATAACACGAATTTATATATAAATATATATACATATATATATAAATTCAAAACAACCTAATTCATCTTCGTTATTAAACAAAAAAACATTTTTTTACATGAAACGTCATAATTTAAGTTTTTCAATACTATCGATAATGTATGGATAATACAGTTCTTCGATCGTTTTCCATAATAGCTAAATAATTCGAAAGTGATACGCATAAATTAACGTATTTCAAATATGCCATTTTGTAGAATAAACCCTATTATAACTTTGAAAGAAATGTCTATTCAAAATTTTAAGATGTGATAGGTGATAGTCACACATAACTCCATGTAATACCATTACAGAATAACAAAAAAACTGCAGTGATAATTCAGTATTGAAATACGCCGTTTTGTAGAATAACCCCCATATAAAAAATATGTAAGGAACATGTATAATAGACTTTTTAATTTTTTTTGGAAAATCATTTTGGACTTTTTACGACCGTATTCCAGAATAACAAAAAAACTTCTATATGAAATCGAATAGTGATTTACTTAAATTTGTTTCTACTGCGGTTGAATCCATGAAAAGTGTATCATACAATAATGAAAAGAAAGTTTCAAAAATGGAAGAGAATATTAAATTAACACAACAAAAAGTTGATGAAATGGATTTCCACATTGACCAAATTTAAAAAAAATTAATATACAAATAGGCACTTCTAACTTACACTCTTCCAAAACTGATAAATTAATTACAAATTTAGATTCTTTTAAGGAAAATATTTTACATAGAGAAGATATGTTATCTGGAAAATTTAATATTCAATTAGAACCTATCCACACAGCCATGAAAAAATTAAAAATTATTTCTGAAAGTACATCCAAAAATTGCCATACCACATATGATAATATTTGTTCCACAAATTATGAAGCCTTAAAAACAATATATGACGAGATTCAAAAGTTAAGAACAGATATTAGCATCGAAGACTTAAAATCAATTATTCAAAGTTCTGGTGACGAAATTGCTTCTACGAGACTAGTAATGTGTGACATAGGGGGGCAAAGGGGGAGGGGCTGTCGGTATTGTGAGACTAAGCGTCTGTTTCCCATGTTAGGGGCGGCTTAGCGTAGCTTTGCAAACAACTTCTCCTCAATCCCTACTCTCACCTCCA
Organism: Empis stercorea; assembly: GCA_949752835.1. NCBI lineage: Eukaryota > Metazoa > Arthropoda > Insecta > Diptera > Empididae > Empis > Empis stercorea. Next base: position 50,474,840 of record OX457085.1, on the reverse strand, counting down.
CGTGGTGCCTCCTGGGGCCTGGTATACCTGGTGGATCCGAATGGTTTTGATGCCAATCGGGAAGCTAGGTCAGGTAAAAAAAGGAGAGGGAGAAAATCCTGTATCCTAAACTGGCAGCCAGTCAGCATACAGGTAGGCGTCTGTTCCCCATATTAGGAGCGCCCTTTATTTTTATACCTGGCGGTAGGTATAAAACGCATCATGAATGTATGATGGAAGAGAAGAAGAAACTAAAGCGGGTAGGGATATCTACCCAAATGGCACGGACAGGAAATGGCGGCTCACAAGATGGATCAAAGAAGGGAAGACGAAGGAAGAAACATACTCTATGCTGAAGGAGAAAAAGAGACTAGCGCTGGAAGCACCTTCGACCTCTGGAAACGCTAATGCTCAGACGGGATGTCTGAGTAAAAAGCGTAACAGATCAGAGGAAGAAGAGCATCCAGTTGCGAAAAGAGGTAAGGTCAGAGGTGACAGGAAAATAGCACCGGGAGATGGTATTTCCTGCAATGCCTCCGATGATAGTTTGAAGATCGCGATCATCGACAGAGCTCATCCGGAAGGAAAAATTCTCCTAAGAAACCAGAAGATCCTGAAGGATAGCTTTGAATCCTGGCAGATTGAAGCGATGACGGCAGAACCAGAAGGCTTTATACCCCACTTTGAGTGGAGTCGCTTCTCTGGCGATGTCTTCAGAGTAACCTGTCAGGATTTAGAGTCGGTGGAATTCGTGAAGGATATGGTTACGAAGAAAGGTAAGCTATGACAGGACTCAGACCTGCTCGTAGTTGGGAAGGATGAGGTGCCTAGACTCAATAAGGAATTCTTGTGGATACCTGAAGAGACTAGGCAACCCCAGGCCGTGTTAAGATTTATTGACATCTTGAACAAGAAGTTAAACCTTGACGCACAATCCTGGAGTGTCATCCACAAGGAGCAAAAGAAGGAAGGCCTACTTCTGATTTTGGGAGTTTCGAACGAGTCCTTAGCGACTCTCAAAAATGTATCTGGATGGATTTATTATTTATCCAGAAAGGTACAGATTAGTATCCCAAAACCAGAGGGTGTAGGTAAGGAGGAAGAAAGCAAGGAAACTAATCCTAGCAAGATAGATGAAGATCTTGATTTTTTGCTAGGTGCAGTCGGGGATAGTCCAAGCCAATCTTCATCGTAGTTGTACAGCTACGAACAAATTAAAGGAATACCTACTCAGAGGAGCAGCAGACATAGCGCTGATACAAGAACCATGGACTAAGGACAACGTGGTTCGGGGGTGGAGCGCAAACGAATTTCAGGTATTTTACGATACAGGTGAGGGTAGACCCAGATCGTGTATTGTAGCAAAAAGAAATAATAATTTGATCTATATTCCGCAGGTTAGTAGCAAGGATAACGTTGTGGTCCTGTGGAATCTCAGAAATGGGATAAACTCCACGGAAATACTGTTGACTTCTTGGTACTTACCGTATGACTCGTCATATCCACCACCAACTACGGATATAAGGAAGGCTGTAGAATATTCCATGATGAAACAAAAGGAGATAATAATTGGATGTGGCTCCAACGCTCACCACGAAGTTTGGGGTAGTACAGACACAAATGAAAGGGGTAAGTCACTATTTGAATTTTTAGTCAGTAGCGAACTCTTTCTATTAAATAAAGGTTGCAAACCCATCTTTATGAACAAAAATAGGAGACAAGTTTTAGATATAACACTTTCTTCGAAGCGAATCCACTACAGTGTCCGTAATTGGCGAGTCTCAAACGAGCCATCCTTTTCAGATCACGCGTGGATTTGTTTTGAAGTAATATCAGAACATAGAATAGCAATAGGTAATAGCTATAGGAACCCACAAAAAACAAATTGGCAATTATATAGGGAAAATTTAGGTAATAGGTTACTTACACACCCTGCGCCTATTTCTATAGACATAGCTACGGTTATCGAGTCAGAAGTTGCATTCCTCACAAGCTCGATGATAGGTGCTTTTGAAGCGGCTTGTCCGCTCAAAACAGAAGGTAAGAAAGGAGAACAACCTTCGATGAGTGGCCAAATTCTGAACCTCAGAAAGGAAGTCAGGAGGCTTTTTAACAGAGCAAAAAATTATGATTTAGAATCTGATTGGGTAAATTACAAAACCACTCTCAAAGAGTATAAAAAAAAATGTGGGAAAGCCCAAAGAGAATCGTGGAAAAGTTTCACAGAACAAATTTGTAGTGTGAACGAGGGGGCCAGGCTGAAGAAAATCCTAGCAAAAACTCACACTCAGCCGGAACGGAACTACTAATGCACGAAGACGGTTCAGAATCCACTTCGGCAGAAGAATCATTGAATATACTACTTGAAGCAAATTTTCCAGGATGCCTAAACAATCTGGAAGAGCAAGATCAAAACGTGGATATAGTCGACTCCAGACACACAGGAGCTAATATCTATTGAAAAAATTAAATAAACAATTGACTCATTCAAGCCATTTAAATCACCTGGCATATATGGTATATATCCCGTCTTCTTAAAAAACGCAAGTGTGACACTACTAGATAGGCTATGTAAAGTATACAGAGCCTGTCTTGAAATGGGTTATCTTCCGGATGAATGGAAAAAATCGAAAATAATCTTCATACCAAAACCTGGAAAAAGTAACTATGCCTTAGCAAATTCATATAGGCCAATAAGCTTGACCTCGTTTCTACTGAAGACTATGGAAAGAATAATTGAATTAGAACTCAGCACTGTCGAAACACCAGCATGCATATTGTAAAGGAGTCAGTGGACTCAGCCCTGCACAGCGTTGCATGTATAATTGAGAAATCATTCTCAGTGAAGGAAACTACTTTAGGGATGTTTATCGACATTGAAGGTGCTGTCAACAACGTCGATACGGAGTCAATCATAAGAAGACTTATATGCAAAGGGGCGGACGGTAAAATAGTTAACTGGATAGCCTCTATGTTAAGAAGTAGGAGAATATAGGCAAATTTCGGGGACTCCAAGAAGGTGGGTCACGCCAAAAAAGGTACCCCACAAGGTGGTATATTATCACCATTTCTATGGCAGACGATCTGGCTATCCTGGTCACAGGGAAATTTGAGACAACGCTAACCTCGCTAATGCAAAGTGCGATAACTCTTGTGATCAACTGGGCAACAAGAAACGGACTTAGAGTTAACCCGACAAAAACTGAGCTTTGTCTTTTCTCTCGGAGACGGAGGAATCCCAGTCTAATCCTCCCAAAGATTGGTAACAGTACTCTCGTACTGGTAAAAGAAGTTAAATTTTTAGGTATCATTCTCAATAAGAAACTGCAATGGAGACAGCATCTCGACCAAAGAGCTGGCAAAGCCACAAAAATCTTTTGGACCTGTAGAAATGCAATTGGGAAAAACTGCGGTCTATCTCCAAAGATAATTCACTGGATTTATACAAGTAAGTATTATAAGACCTATACTAACACATGGGGCTTTAATATGGTGGAAAGCACTGGATACTGCTACAAACAGGAAAATATATTAAAGTTCAACGCCAATACTGCCTAGGTATCTCAGGGGCACTGAGAACAACGCCTACTAAAGCATTGGAAACTATTCTCTTCATACAACCGATTGAAATTCATGTGACAAAGTTGGCGGCAAATTCTGCCATACGCCTCAGCTTAAATGGCCTTTATAATAGAAACAATTCACACTTACCGCATTGTAATATTCTTAATGTAATCAGGGAGGCAGGTTGTCACCTTGAACAAGAATGAGACTACCAGGCGGTTACAATGGAATTCAAGAAGAGTTATAATATTAGGATACCGTCCAGAGGGGAATGGGAAAATGGACACCCCATTCCCATAAATGGACGCACGGTTTTTACGGATGGCTCAAAAATGGAATCGGGATGTGGCGCAGGTATCTTCTTGACAGACATAAATTTGTCAATTAGTGTAAGCCTAGCAAAGCATATCACAATTTTCCAAGCAGAGGTCGCTGCTATAAATAAAGCAGCGGAAATTATTATTGAAAGGGGAATAGAACATGAAAACATCATTATCTGCTCCGATAGCCAAGCAGCTCTCAAAGCACTAGAAAATGTTGTGACGGATTCAAATCTAGCTAAGAAATGTAAATTAAATCTTAACACACTAGCAATAAACAATAGAGTTAAACTACTATGGTCTCCGGGCCACTGTGAAATAGAAGTAAACGAAAGAGCAGATGAATTGGCGAGGAACGGAGCAATCTCGAACTCAGCGCCAAATATAGATATAGATTTTCCCATAAAATCCGCTAAGAACCTTATAGAGGAATGGGTAAAAAAGGAGTATCAGCGAAGGTGGATAAATTCCACCGGTTGTATTAGCACAAAACTCTTCTGGGGTGTACCAGATGCAAGGAAGACAAGAGAAATAATTAAGCTAAACAAAGCTTCTCTTAGATTATTTACCGGAGTGGCAACAGGTCATATTCTATTGAGAAAGCATGCCTCAAGGATAAATTTGTCAACAGAGACTTGTTGCAGAGCCTGTGAAGAAGATGATGAAACGGTAGAACACCTACTATGCAGCTGCCCAGCAGTAAGAAATAGAAGAATCAAACACCTTGATAATCACTTAAGGAATTTAACGGAGGCTGGTAAAATTAAACCAGCAAGAATCATAGCATTCATAGACGTGGGATGGGTCGACGAGCTATAGGGTAGAAGTTAGCCGTCGACGGGAGTGTACTACGGGCCCTAGTGGCCTATGTGCGTGGAGGACTTCATCCTCCCTCCTTTCAAACCAACCAACCAACCAACCAACCAAGTATGAGTTGAGTATGGCTATACTCATTACCATCTATACGTATACTACTTCAAAATGTAGGTATTTTAATTACCTTTAATTAAAGACAGTATACGTGGCTATGCGAAACTCGTAGTTAATACCCAGTTGGCTTCTAGCCACAACATTCATAGAAATGTAGTATTTTTCTATTTATGATAAAAGTAAGTATTAGTGGAGTATGGCTATACTCATTACCATCTAAACGTGTACTACTTGAAAATGTAGGTATTTTAATTACCTTTAATTAAAGACAGTATACGTGGCTATGCGACACTCGTAGTTAATACCTAGTTGGCTTCTAGCCACAACATTAATAGAAGTGTAGTATTTTTCTATTAATGATAAAACTAAGTATGAGTTGAGTATGGCTATACTCATTACCATCTATACTCATTACTACTTAACATGTAGGTATTTTAATTACCTTTAATTCAACACGGTATACAATTTCAATTACCTTTAATTCAACATAGTTCAACACAGTGGTCATGCGACACTCGTAGTCCATACCCAGTTGGCTTCTAGCCACAACATTCATAGAAATGTAGTATATTTGTATTAATGATTAGTATTTTTTATTAATGATAAGTATATAGTATTCTTCTATTAATGATAAAAGTAAGTATGAGTTGAGTAAGGCTATACTCATTACCATCTATACGTTTACAACATCAAACTGTAGGTATTTTAATTAACTTTAATTCAAGACAGTACATGTGGTTATGCGATACCCGTAGTCCATACACAGTTGGCTTCTAGCCACAACATTCATAGAAATGTAGTATTTTTCTATTAATGATAAAAGTAAGTATGAGTTGAGTATGGCTATACTCATTACCATCTATACGTATACTAATTCAAAATGTAACTATTTTAATTAACTTTAATTAAAGACAGTATACGTGGCTATGTATCAATTACCTTTAATTCAAGACAGTACATGTAGTTATGCGATACCCGTAGTCCATACCCAGTTGTCTTCTGGCCACAACATGTATAGAAATGTAGTATTTTTCTATTAATGATAAAAGTAAGTATGAGTTGAGTATGGCTATACTCATTACCATCTATACGTATACTACTTAAAATTTAGGTATTTTAATTACCTTTAATTAAAGACAGTATACGTGGCTAAGCGAAACTCGTAGTTAATAACCAGTTGGCTTCTAGCCACAACATACATAGAAATGTAATATTTTTCTATTAATGATAAAACTAAGTATGAGTTGATTATGGCTATACTCATTACCATCTATATGTATACTACTTAAAATGTAGGTATTTTAATTACCTTTAATTCAAGATAGTATACGTGGCTATGCGACACTCGTAGTTAATACCTAGTTGGCTTCTAGCCACAACATTAATAGAAATGTAGTATTTTTCTATTAATGGTATGAGATGAGTATGACTATACTCATTACCATCTATATGTATATTACTTAAAATGTAGGTATTTTAATTACCTTTAATTCAACACGGTATACAATTTCAATTACCTTTAATTCAACATAGTTCAACACAGTGGTCATGCGACACTCGTAGTCCATACCCAGTTGGCTTCTAGCCACAACATTCATAGAAATGTAGTATATTTGTATTAATGATTAGTATTTTTTATTAATGATAAGTATATAGTATTCTTCTATTAATGATAAAAGTAAGTATGAGTTGAGTAAGGCTATACTCATTACCATCTATACGTTTACAACATCAAACTGTAGGTATTTTAATTAACTTTAATTCAAGACAGTACATGTGGTTATGCGATACCCGAGTCCATACACAGTTGGCTTCTAGCCACAACATTCATAGAAATATAGTATATTTCTATTAATGATAAAACTAAGTATGAGTTGATTATGGCTATACTCATTACCATCTATATGTATACTACTTAAAATGTAGGTATTTTAATTACCTTTAATTCAAGACAGTATACGTGGCTCTGCGTTACTCGTAGTCCATACCCAGTTGGCTTCTAGACACAACATTCATAGAAATATAGTATATTTCTATTAATGATAAAACTAAGTATGAGTTGATTATGGCTATACTCATTACCATCTATATGTATATTACTTAAAATGTAGGTATTTTAATTACCTTTAATTCAAGACAGTACATGTGGTTATGCGATACCCGTAGTCCATACCCAGTTGTCTTCTGGCCACAACATGTATAGAAATGTAGTATTTTTCTATTAATGATAAAAGTAAGTATGAGTTGAGTATGGCTATACTCATTACCATCTATACGTATACTACTTCAAAATGTAGGTATTTTAATTACCTTTAATTAAAGACAGTATACGTGGCTATGCGAAACTCGTAGTTAATAACCAGTTGGCTTCTAGCCACAACATACATAGAAATGTAATATTTTTCTAATAATGATAAAACTAAGTATGAGTTGATTATGGCTATACTCATTACCATCTATATGTATACTACTTAAAATGTAGGTATTTTAATTACGTTTAATTCAAGATAGTATACCTGGCTATGCGACACTCGTAGTTAATACCTAGTTGGCTTCTAGCCACAACATTCATAGAAATATAGTATATTTCTATTAATGATAAAAGTAAGTATGAGTTGAGTATGGCTATACTCATTACCATGTATACGTATACTACTTCAAAATGTAGGTATTTTAATTACCTTTAATTAAAGACAGTATACGTGGCTAAGCGAAACTCGTAGTTAATAACCAGTTGGCTTCTAGCCACAACATACATAGAAATGTAATATTTTTCTATTAATGATAAAACTAAGTATGAGTTGATTATGGCTATACTCATTACCATCTATATGTATACTACTTAAAATGTAGGTATTTTAATTACCTGTAATTCAAGATAGTATACGTGGCTATGCGACACTCGTAGTTAATACCTAGTTGGCTTCTAGCCACAACATACATAGAAATGCAATATTTTTCTATTAATGATAAAAGTAAGTATGAGATGAGTATGACTATACTCATTACCATCTATATGTATATTACTTAAAATGTAGGTATTTTAATTCAAGACAGTATACGTGGCTCTGCGTTACTCGTATTCCATACCCAGTTGGCTTCTAGACACAACATTCATAGAAATATAGTATATTTCTATTAATGATAAAACTAAGTATGAGTTGATTATGGCTATACTCATTACCATCTATATGTATACTACTTAAAATGTAGGTATTTTAATTACCTTTAATTCAAGACAGTATACGTGGCTCTGCGTTACTCGTAGTCCATACCCAGTTGGCTTCTAGACACAACATTCATAGAAATATAGTATATTTCTATTAATGATAAAACTAAGTATGAGTTGATTATGGCTATACTCATTACCATCTATATGTATACTACTTAAAATGTAGGTATTTTAATTACCTTTAATTCAAGACAGTACATGTGGTTATGCGATACCCGTAGTCCATACCCAGTTGTCTTCTGGCCACAACATGTATAGAAATGTAGTATTTTTCTATTAATGATAAAAGTAAGTATGAGTTGAGTATGGCTATACTCATTACCATCTATACGTATACTACTTCAAAATGTAGGTATTTTAATTACCTTTAATTAAAGACAGTATACGTGGCTATGCGAAACTCGTAGTTAATAACCAGTTGGCTTCTAGCCACAACATACATAGAAATGTAATATTTTTCTAATAATGATAAAACTAAGTATGAGTTGATTATGGCTATACTCATTACCATCTATATGTATACTACTTAAAATGTAGGTATTTTAATTACGTTTAATTCAAGATAGTATACCTGGCTATGCGACACTCGTAGTTAATACCTAGTTGGCTTCTAGCCACAACATTCATAGAAATATAGTATATTTCTATTAATGATAAAAGTAAGTATGAGTTGAGTATGGCTATACTCATTACCATGTATACGTATACTACTTCAAAATGTAGGTATTTTAATTACCTTTAATTAAAGACAGTATACGTGGCTAAGCGAAACTCGTAGTTAATAACCAGTTGGCTTCTAGCCACAACATACATAGAAATGTAATATTTTTCTATTAATGATAAAACTAAGTATGAGTTGATTATGACTATACTCATTACCATCTATATGTATACTACTTAAAATGTAGGTATTTTAATTACCTTTAGTTCAAGATAGTATGCGTGGCTATGCGACACTCGTAGTTAATAACCAGTTGGCTTCTAGCCACAACATACATAGAAATGTAATATTTTTCTAATAATGATAAAACTAAGTATGAGTTGATTATGGCTATACTCATTACCATCTATATGTATACTACTTAAAATGTAGGTATTTTAATTACGTTTAATTCAAGATAGTATACCTGGCTATGCGACACTCGTAGTTAATACCTAGTTGGCTTCTAGCCACAACATTCATAGAAATATAGTATATTTCTATTAATGATAAAAGTAAGTATGAGTTGAGTATGGCTATACTCATTACCATGTATACGTATACTACTTCAAAATGTAGGTATTTTAATTACCTTTAATTAAAGACAGTATACGTGGCTAAGCGAAACTCGTAGTTAATAACCAGTTGGCTTCTAGCCACAACATACATAGAAATGTAATATTTTTCTATTAATGATAAAACTAAGTATGAGTTGATTATGGCTATACTCATTACCATCTATATGTATACTACTTAAAATGTAGGTATTTTAATTACCTGTAATTCAAGATAGTATACGTGGCTATGCGACACTCGTAGTTAATACCTAGTTGGCTTCTAGCCACAACATACATAGAAATGCAATATTTTTCTATTAATGATAAAAGTAAGTATGAGATGAGTATGACTATACTCATTACCATCTATATGTATATTACTTAAAATGTAGGTATTTTAATTCAAGACAGTATACGTGGCTCTGCGTTACTCGTAGTCCATACCCAGTTGGCTTCTAGACACAACATTCATAGAAATATAGTATATTTCTATTAATGATAAAACTAAGTATGAGTTGATTATGGCTATACTCATTACCATCTATATGTATACTACTTAAAATGTAGGTATTTTAATTACCTTTAATTCAAGACAGTATACGTAGCCACAACATACATAGAAATGTAATATTTTTCTATTAATGATAAAACTAAGTATGAGTTGATTATGGCTATACTCATTACCATCTATATGTATACTACTTAAAATGTAGGTATTTTAATTACCTGTAATTCAAGATAGTATACGTGGCTATGCGACACTCGTAGTCCATACCCAGTTGGCTTCTAGCCACAACATTCATAGAAATGTAGTATATTTGTATTAATGATTAGTATTTTTTATTAATGATAAGTATATAGTATTCTTCTATTAATGATAAAAGTAAGTATGAGTTGAGTAAGGCTATACTCATTACCATCTATACGTTTACAACATCAAACTGTAGGTATTTTAATTAACTTTAATTCAAGACAGTACATGTGGTTATGCGATACCCGTAGTCCATACACAGTTGGCATCTAGCCACAACATTCATAGAAATGTAGTATTTTTCTATTAATGATAAAAGTAAGTATGAGTTGAGTATGGCTATACTCATTACCATCTATACGTATACTAATTCAAAATGTAACTATTTTAATTAACTTTAATTAAAGACAGTATACGTGGCTATGTATCAATTACCTTTAATTCAAGACAGTACATGTAGTTATGCGATACCCGTAGTCCATACCCAGTTGTCTTCTGGCCACAACATGTATAGAAATGTAGTATTTTTCTATTAATGATAAAAGTAAGTATGAGTTGAGTATGGCTATACTCATTACCATCTATACGTATACTACTTAAAATTTAGGTATTTTAATTACCTTTAATTAAAGACAGTATACGTGGCTAAGCGAAACTCGTAGTTAATAACCAGTTGGCTTCTAGCCACAACATACATAGAAATGTAATATTTTTCTATTAATGATAAAACTAAGTATGAGTTGATTATGGCTATACTCATTACCATCTATATGTATACTACTTAAAATGTAGGTATTTTAATTACCTTTAATTCAAGATAGTATACGTGGCTATGCGACACTCGTAGTTAATACCTAGTTGGCTTCTAGCCACAACATTAATAGAAATGTAGTATTTTTCTATTAATGGTATGAGATGAGTATGACTATACTCATTACCATCTATATGTATATTACTTAAAATGTAGGTATTTTAATTACCTTTAATTCAACACGGTATACAATTTCAATTACCTTTAATTCAACATAGTTCAACACAGTGGTCATGCGACACTCGTAGTCCATACCCAGTTGGCTTCTAGCCACAACATTCATAGAAATGTAGTATATTTGTATTAATGATTAGTATTTTTTATTAATGATAAGTATATAGTATTCTTCTATTAATGATAAAAGTAAGTATGAGTTGAGTAAGGCTATACTCATTACCATCTATACGTTTACAACATCAAACTGTAGGTATTTTAATTAACTTTAATTCAAGACAGTAAATGTGGTTATGCGATACCCGAGTCCATACACAGTTGGCTTCTAGCCACAACATTCATAGAAATATAGTATATTTCTATTAATGATAAAACTAAGTATGAGTTGATTATGGCTATACTCATTACCATCTATATGTATACTACTTAAAATGTAGGTATTTTAATTACCTTTAATTCAAGACAGTATACGTGGCTCTGCGTTACTCGTAGTCCATACCCAGTTGGCTTCTAGACACAACATTCATAGAAATATAGTATATTTCTATTAATGATAAAACTAAGTATGAGTTGATTATGGCTATACTCATTACCATGTATACGTATACTACTTCAAAATGTAGGTATTTTAATTACCTTTAATTCAAGACAGTACATGTGGTTATGCGATACCCGTAGTCCATACCCAGTTGTCTTCTGGCCACAACATGTATAGAAATGTAGTATTTTTCTATTAATGATAAAAGTAAGTATGAGTTGAGTATGGCTATACTCATTACCATCTATACGTATACTACTTCAAAATGTAGGTATTTTAATTACCTTTAATTAAAGACAGTATACGTGGCTATGCGAAACTCGTAGTTAATAACCAGTTGGCTTCTAGCCACAACATACATAGAAATGTAATATTTTTCTAATAATGATAAAACTAAGTATGAGTTGATTATGGCTATACTCATTACCATCTATATGTATACTACTTAAAATGTAGGTATTTTAATTACGTTTAATTCAAGATAGTATACCTGGCTATGCGACACTCGTAGTTAATACCTAGTTGGCTTCTAGCCACAACATTCATAGAAATATAGTATATTTCTATTAATGATAAAAGTAAGTATGAGTTGAGTATGGCTATACTCATTACCATGTATACGTATACTACTTCAAAATGTAGGTATTTTAATTACCTTTAATTAAAGACAGTATACGTGGCTAAGCGAAACTCGTAGTTAATAACCAGTTGGCTTCTAGCCACAACATACATAGAAATGTAATATTTTTCTATTAATGATAAAACTAAGTATGAGTTGATTATGGCTATACTCATTACCATCTATATGTATACTACTTAAAATGTAGGTATTTTAATTACCTGTAATTCAAGATAGTATACGTGGCTATGCGACACTCGTAGTTAATACCTAGTTGGCTTCTAGCCACAACATACATAGAAATGCAATATTTTTCTATTAATGATAAAAGTAAGTATGAGATGAGTATGACTATACTCATTACCATCTATATGTATATTACTTAAAATGTAGGTATTTTAATTCAAGACAGTATACGTGGCTCTGCGTTACTCGTAGTCCATACCCAGTTGGCTTCTAGACACAACATTCATAGAAATATAGTATATTTCTATTAATGATAAAACTAAGTATGAGTTGATTATGGCTATACTCATTACCATCTATATGTAGGTATTACTTAAAATGTAGGTATTTTAATTACCTTTAATTCAAGACAGTATACGTGGCTCTGCGTTACTCGTAGTCCATACCCAGTTGGCTTCTAGACACAACATTCATAGATATATAGTATATTTCTATTAATGATAAAACTAAGTATGAGTTGATTATGGCTATACTCATTACCATCTATATGTATACTACTTAAAATGTAGGTATTTTAATTACCTTTAATTCAAGACAGTACATGTGGTTATGCGATACCCGTAGTCCATACCCAGTTGTCTTCTGGCCACAACATGTATAGAAATGTAGTATTTTTCTATTAATGATAAAAGTAAGTATGAGTTGAGTATGGCTATACTTTTTACCATCTATACGTATACTACTTCAAAATGTAGGTATTTTAATTACCTTTAATTAAAGACAGTATACGTGGCTATGCGAAACTCGTAGTTAATAACCAGTTGGCTTCTAGCCACAACATACATAGAAATGTAATATTTTTCTAATAATGATAAAACTAAGTATGAGTTGATTATGGCTATACTCATTACCATCTATATGTATACTACTTAAAATGTAGGTATTTTAATTACGTTTAATTCAAGATAGTATACCTGGCTATGCGACACTCGTAGTTAATACCTAGTTGGCTTCTAGCCACAACATTCATAGAAATATAGTATTTTTCTATTAATGATAAAAGTAAGTATGAGTTGAGTATGGCTATACTCATTACCATCTATACGTATACTACTTCAAAATGTAGGTATTTTAATTACCTTTAATTAAAGACAGTATACGTGGCTATGCGAAACTCGTAGTTAATAACCAGTTGGCTTCTAGCCACAACATACATAGAAATGTAATATTTTTCTAATAATGATAAAACTAAGTATGAGTTGATTATGGCTATACTCATTACCATCTATATGTATACTACTTAAAATGTAGGTATTTTAATTACGTTTAATTCAAGATAGTATACCTGGCTATGCGACACTCGTAGTTAATACCTAGTTGGCTTCTAGCCACAACATTCATAGAAATATAGTATATTTCTATTAATGATAAAAGTAAGTATGAGTTGAGTATGGCTATACTCATTACCATGTATACGTATACTACTTCAAAATGTAGGTATTTTAATTACCTTTAATTAAAGACAGTATACGTGGCTAAGCGAAACTCGTAGTTAATAACCAGTTGGCTTCTAGCCACAACATACATAGAAATGTAATATTTTTCTATTAATGATAAAACTAAGTATGAGTTGATTATGGCTATACTCATTACCATCTATATGTATACTACTTAAAATGTAGGTATTTTAATTACCTGTAATTCAAGATAGTATACGTGGCTATGCGACACTCGTAGTTAATACCTAGTTGGCTTCTAGCCACAACATACATAGAAATGCAATATTTTTCTATTAATGATAAAAGTAAGTATGAGATGAGTATGACTATACTCATTACCATCTATATGTATATTACTTAAAATGTAGGTATTTTAATTCAAGACAGTATACGTGGCTCTGCGTTACTCGTAGTCCATACCCAGTTGGCTTCTAGACACAACATTCATAGAAATATAGTATATTTCTATTAATGATAAAACTAAGTATGAGTTGATTATGGCTATACTCATTACCATCTATATGTAGGTATTACTTAAAATGTAGGTATTTTAATTACCTTTAATTCAAGACAGTATACGTGGCTCTGCGTTACTCGTAGTCCATACCCAGTTGGCTTCTAGACACAACATTCATAGATATATAGTATATTTCTATTAATGATAAAACTAAGTATGAGTTGATTATGGCTATACTCATTACCATCTATATGTATACTACTTAAAATGTAGGTATTTTAATTACCTTTAATTCAAGACAGTACATGTGGTTATGCGATACCCGTAGTCCATACCCAGTTGTCTTCTGGCCACAACATGTATAGAAATGTAGTATTTTTCTATTAATGATAAAAGTAAGTATGAGTTGAGTATGGCTATACTTTTTACCATCTATACGTATACTACTTCAAAATGTAGGTATTTTAATTACCTTTAATTAAAGACAGTATACGTGGCTATGCGAAACTCGTAGTTAATAACCAGTTGGCTTCTAGCCACAACATACATAGAAATGTAATATTTTTCTAATAATGATAAAACTAAGTATGAGTTGATTATGGCTATACTCATTACCATCTATATGTATACTACTTAAAATGTAGGTATTTTAATTACGTTTAATTCAAGATAGTATACCTGGCTATGCGACACTCGTAGTTAATACCTAGTTGGCTTCTAGCCACAACATTCATAGAAATATAGTATATTTCTATTAATGATAAAAGTAAGTATGAGTTGAGTATGGCTATACTCATTACCATGTATACGTATACTACTTCAAAATGTAGGTATTTTAATTACCTTTAATTAAAGACAGTATACGTGGCTAAGCGAAACTCGTAGTTAATAACCAGTTGGCTTCTAGCCACAACATACATAGAAATGTAATATTTTTCTATTAATGATAAAACTAAGTATGAGTTGATTATGGCTATACTCATTACCATCTATATGTATACTACTTAAAATGTAGGTATTTTAATTACCTTTAATTCAAGATAGTATGCGTGGCTATGCGACACTCGTAGTTAATAACCAGTTGGCTTCTAGCCACAACATACATAGAAATGTAATATTTTTCTAATAATGATAAAACTAAGTATGAGTTGATTATGGCTATACTCATTACCATCTATATGTATACTACTTAAAATGTAGGTATTTTAATTACGTTTAATTCAAGATAGTATACCTGGCTATGCGACACTCGTAGTTAATACCTAGTTGGCTTCTAGCCACAACATTCATAGAAATATAGTATATTTCTATTAATGATAAAAGTAAGTATGAGTTGAGTATGGCTATACTCATTACCATGTATACGTATACTACTTCAAAATGTAGGTATTTTAATTACCTTTAATTAAAGACAGTATACGTGGCTAAGCGAAACTCGTAGTTAATAACCAGTTGGCTTCTAGCCACAACATACATAGAAATGTAATATTTTTCTATTAATGATAAAACTAAGTATGAGTTGATTATGGCTATACTCATTACCATCTATATGTATACTACTTAAAATGTAGGTATTTTAATTACCTGTAATTCAAGATAGTATACGTGGCTATGCGACACTCGTAGTTAATACCTAGTTGGCTTCTAGCCACAACATACATAGAAATGCAATATTTTTCTATTAATGATAAAAGTAAGTATGAGATGAGTATGACTAAACTCATTACCATCTATATGTATATTACTTAAAATGTAGGTATTTTAATTCAAGACAGTATACGTGGCTCTGCGTTACTCGTAGTCCATACCCAGTTGGCTTCTAGACACAACATTCATAGAAATATAGTATATTTCTATTAATGATAAAACTAAGTATGAGTTGATTATGGCTATACTCATTACCATCTATATGTATACTACTTAAAATGTAGGTATTTTAATTACCTTTAATTCAAGACAGTATACGTAGCCACAACATACATAGAAATGTAATATTTTTCTATTAATGATAAAACTAAGTATGAGTTGATTATGGCTATACTCATTACCATCTATATGTATACTACTTAAAATGTAGGTATTTTAATTACCTGTAATTCAAGATAGTATACGTGGCTATGCGACACTCGTAGTTAATACCTAGTTGGCTTTTAGCCACAAAATTCATAGAAATGTAGTATATTTCTATTAATGATAAAACTAAGTATGAGTTGATTATGGCTATACTCATTACCATCTATATGTATACTACTTAAAATGTAGGTATTTTAATTACCTTTAATTCAAGATAGTATGCGTGGCTATGCGACACTCGTAGTTAATACCTAGTTGGCTTCTAGCCACAACATACATAGAAATGTAATATTTTTCTATTAATGATAAAAGTAAGTATGAGATGAGTATGACTATACTCATTACCATCTATATGTATATTACTTAAAATGTAGGTATTTTAATTACCTTTAATTAAAGATAGTATACGTGGCTACGCGAAACTCGTAGTTAATATCCAGTTAGCTTCTAGCCACAACATTCATAGAAATGTAGTATTTTTCTATTAATGATAAAAGTAAGTATGAGTTGAGTATGGCTATACTCATTACCATCTATATTTATACTACTTAAAATGTAGGTATTTTAATTACCTTTAATTCAAGATAGTATACGTGGCTATGCGACACTCGTAGTTAATATCCAGTTGGCTTCTAGCCACAACATTCATAGAAATGTAGTATTTTTCTATTAATGATAAAAGTAAGTATGAGTTGAGTATGGCTATACGCATTGCCATCTATATTTATACTACTTAAAATGTAGGTATTTTAATAACCTTTAATTCAAGACAGTATACGTGGCTATGCGACACTCGTAGTTAATACCTAGTTGGCTGCTAGCCACAACATACATAGAAATGTAGTATTTTTCTATTAATGATAAAAGTAAGTATGAGTTGAGTATGGCTCTATGCTATACTCATTACAATATATAAGTATACTACATCAAAGTGTAGGTATTTTTAATAATATCTTAATATTGAACTACCCGTTTTCTTAATATTTAACTACCATAGGGCCTGTCTATTACCTATCCAACAAAACAAAAACTAGTTTTTTCCGTGGACACCTTGAAAAGTTATGGACCCAAAAATGATATTATTTTTTTTTAGAGGTCCCGCTAGCAAATCGTCTTTAGCTCGAAGTGGGGGCCGAATCCAGGAAAGTGCTCGCATAATTTTTTTCTTCCCATACTATTACCAATAGCGTGGTATATCGTCGATCAGCCATTGCGTGTCCACCCTGTGTATGTATATATTACTATAATATAATGTTTCATTAAATATACAGGGTGTTTGGGTTTGGGATGCTATCTCATTAAAGAGTGATTCGTTATTCATCTTAAGAAAAATTGTATGGGAGGGAGGGGTCTGTTTTAAACACCCGCAGATATACAGGGTGCTTTTGAAAGTATTGAAGGGAAGTAGGTACATACATATATTAAATTTTAACTATTAAAAGTAGGTACATACACATATTAAATCATAACTATTATTAAAGCCAGAGTCGTGAAAGTAACCTAGTTTAATAGGTAATTGGTTTACCTTTATTTTAGATAAATAAAGTTATATTTGGTAAACACAATCATTATAGTGTTCTATAGCTAACAATGCCAGTGCTCCTCCATTATTTCCCACAAAATATCAGAAGTCACGTTTTCATCATATAACCATCTTCCAAGTAGAGCAAATGGAGGAGCACTGGCATTGTTAGCTATAGAACACTATAATGATTGTGTTTACCAAATTTCATCCAGGATAATATACATACATACATATATTGATATTTCATTAATAAAAATTGTAATACTTACATTTTCATTCAAAATACGCGACTATATACTTGCGTATCCCAAATATATGAAAAACATTTCATTCTTTCGATATCACCGTATTCCAGAATAACAAAAAAACTGCAGTGATAATACAGTCTTCCATTAAACGTAATTGCGATTTGCAGAATAGCAAAAATTGAAATACGACCGTATTTGAAATACGCCGTTTTGTAGAATAAATAACCCCCAATATGATCGCCTGGGTGATTGACAATTTTGCTCTATACAAATCCGCCGGTCCAGACGGTATTTTTCCTAAGATGTTACAGGAAGGTAAGGAGCTTATTATTCTCATAATTAAAAAATTATTTACAGGTAGCCTTGTGCTTAGCCATATTCCACAGTCATGGAGGAGGGCTAGTGTAGTCTTCATCCCAAAAGCTGGAAGGAGAAGGCACGAAACAGCAAAGGACTTCAGGCCGATCAGACTCTATTCTTTCATGCTAAAACACTGGAACGACTACTCGAGGTCGAGCTAAGAAAAGTTCTTGATAGTACTCCGCTATGCAAGTCACAGCATACGTACTGTAAAGGTAAGTCCACTGACACTGCGTTAAATGAAGTGGTACGAAATATGGAAAAATCGCTGCATTACAAGCGATACACCCTTGCCACCTTTCTAGACATAGAAGGTGCCTTTAACAACATACAAGTGGAAGATATCCAAAAGTTCAGTCTCTCTGTGTGTTTTGGGGAAAACACGCTTTTTGAGTTTTTTCTAACTAAATTTTGCTATTGTTCAAATTCAAAATTAAAATTTTTGCTATCGTTATTTTTTTCAATTGTTTAAAATTATATATATATTTATAATTTCTGAATTTAATTTTAACTATAGCAATGCCTTGCTGCTGTGGAAAAAAGTGGATAGAAATGAAAAAAAAATTGAATGTGGTGATTGTAAAATCTTTTTCCATGCGAGTTGTGCCAGACTAAATAATAGTGATATAGATTTTATGTCTAAATCTAAAACGACCTACAGATGTGAGAAGTGCAGCGTTATGCGTAGAAAATCTATTTCGCTTAGTTCTTCTATCACTAGTAATTGTCCTATGGCTAGCAACACCATAACGGAAACACCAGTAAATAGTAATGAAATTACTTTACAAGTTGTTTATGCTGAATTATTAGTGATAAAAACTTTACACACTGATGCTCTATCATTGATTAAATCTCTTCAAGGTGACAAATTCAAACTACAGAGTAGAATAAACAACTTGGCACGTAAGGTAAATTATTTTCAAAACGTTAGGAAGAAAAAATATATTGAAATTGTTGGTGTTCCTGAAGTAAATATTACAAATCCAACTGAAAGTGTAATTAAAATTTGCTCAGAAGCTCTTGATATGAACGTGAAAAAGGAAGACATTGACCTCTGCTTTCTTAAAAAAATTAAGAAAAATTCAAAATCATCAACTTCTAATAATATAAAGAACAATTATATCAATATCGTATGTGCGAAATTTAAATCTTTGTCGACTAAACAATATATAATGGGCAAAAGAATTGCAAATAAAAATAAATTAAATGCTGGTATATTTAGTAAGAAGTTTGTTCGAAGTAAAATTTTTATCAACGACAGTTTGACTCCTTATACTAGATCATTGTTGAAAGCTGCCAAGGAATTTAAAAATTTGAATCATTACAAATTTTTATGGAGTAGTAACTCTAATATTCTGATGCATAAAACTGAAGGCGAACCAGTTATTAAGATTAATTCATTTGAGGATTTAAAAAATTTTGTAGCTAAATTCTAATGTTCCTCAATTTGATCTTAATCATAATTTCAACAACAATGTAAATTTGGTTTCTAATTCAAATGTTAATGATAGCTTTAATAGTATTTTTCTAAACAGCAATTTCGATTCTTCTAGCTCATTTTTTATTGTTCATCAAAATATTAGAAGTTTAAGAAAGAATTTTGATTCATTTGTCAGTCATTTAGAAGCTTCGATTCAAAAACCTAGCCTAATTTTTCTCTCAGAAATTTGGATTTACGACTGCGAAAAAGCTGATTACTCTATTCCAGGTTATAATTTTTATGCTACTTGTAATAATTCTTATTCCGCAGGTGGTGTTGCTGTTTTTGTAGAAAATATGTTTAATTGTAATGAGTTAAATTTTAATTTTGTTAGTGCCGATATTATAAAAATCGATTGTTCTATTAACAATATTAATTTTTCATTTATTTGTGTATACAGACTGCATAATGCTAGTATTCAATTATTTTTGGAAGAATTTTCTAATTTTTTAACTGGTATAAATTGTAAAAAATTTGATCGTACTTGGCGATTTTAATATAGATATCTTGTCTTACAATTTAGATGTTGAAAATTACATGTTTTTAATGGCGTCACATGGTCTTGAATCTATAATTGATCAACCTACACGAATTACCAATTCTTCTTCAAGTTGTTTAGATCATATTTTCGTTCGTTTTAATAAAAATGATCCTATAGCACATAATTCTTCTATAGCAAATCTATATTTAACTGACCACTGTATGTGTTGTCTCGTTGTGAATAATATTAAACTTGATAAAACCAATAAATATTTTCCATTTAGATCTACAGAAATTGATTCCGTTAGGCTCAACAATAAGTTAAAATTTGAATTCTGGGATAACGTTTATTCAGCTGAAAATGGTTCTATGCTTTTGATACTTTTCTTGGTATTTTAAAGAATCATATTAATACTTGTAGTACGAATGTCGATTCAAATAACTCTATATTAAAAAGATTAAAGCCGTGGATTTCTCTTTCTCTTGTAAAATTCATTAATAAAAAAAATAAATTAAGAATTTTATGTTTTAAACATCCTAATAATATTAGGCTATGTATTTATTATAAAAAAATTTGTGATTTGGTTGAATCAAGAATTATTTATGAGCGTGACAAGTACTGGTTGTCGCAACTTAATAATAATAAGGGTAATATTAAAGGGGAGGGGAATGTGGTGAAAAATATTCTTAATGAGTCGGTTGACAAATCTAAACCTATTAGTATTGTGAATAATATTCAATTAATTACCGATACCGCTGAAATTGCTAATTTATTTCATAATTATTTTACATCCATTGCTATTGATTCAATGCCTTCTTATACTTTTAATTGCTCGCATACAGCTTCTATTCGTGATGATATTCTTCAGTGTAACTCTTTCTTCTTTGAACCTATTCAGTGTAACTCTTTCTTCTTTGAACCTATCCCATGAGATTTTTCTTTTGATCAATTCTTTAAGCAATACGCATTCAAGTTCTCTAAATGATGTTAGTAATTTTATTTAAAAAAAAATTAATCATAATGTGGTTGATATTTTGGCATTTATTTTTAATAAATGTGTTAACTCTGGTATTTTCCCGGATAAACTAAAATGCGCAGTAGTTTTACCATTATTTAAAAAAGGTAATGCAAAGGATATTTCTAACTATAGGCCAATTTCTTTATTACCAACTTTTTCAAAAAAAATTGAAAAAACTATTAAAAAAATAATGTTAAATTATTTAAATGGTATAAATTTTTTTAATAACAGCCAATTTGGGTTTATTGCTGTTAAATCAACTGAGGATGCTTTGTTAAAATTCTGTTCTGAAATTTTAAATGGTGTTAACTACAATTTATTCACTGCTGGGTTATTCGTTGATATTACGAAAGCTTTTGATATGGTTGACCATGAAATTTTATTGGAAAAATTGAATAAAGCTGGCTTTAGAGATTTTATATGGAATTGGTTTAAATATTACTTAGAAGGTCGTAAACAAATTGTAAAAATTGGTAATAATTTCAGTCTTGCTAAAGACATATTAGTTGGCGTTCCTCAAGGCTCAGTGTTAGGACCAATATTATTTCTAATTTTTATCAATTCTATTTTTATGCAAGATTTTAAAGGTAATACTTCAGCTTTCGCTGATGACATGGCATTTTCTTATAGATCTAAAAGTAAATTAATTCAGATTGCTGATATCAATCATGATTTAAATATTTTAAGATTTTGGTTTTCAAAGCATCGTATGATTATTAGCAATAAAACAAAGCTAATGTTTTTTAATTTATTGGGAGGTCCTTCAAATGACATCGAAATTCTTTTCCATGGAATTGATTGCTGTTCGATAACTCAAAATTGTGGTAGTATAGTTGCTTTAAAATCGAAGAAGTAGATTCATTTAAATATCTTGGTGTTTTTATTGATAAAAAATTAAATTGGTCAGTTCATATTAAATCTTTAAGTAATTACTTTGTGTCGGTTGTTCGTAAATTTTTTCATTTAAACAAATATTGCTCCTTAAAAGTTTTAACTATGATCTATTATGGTATTGTAAATTGTAAACTACAGTATGGTATTACGTGCTGTGGTGGTGCGGACAATAATAGAATTCAACCTCTTCAACAAAATTTCAACAAAACATGCAATTAGAATTATCTGTAAAAAAAATCGTTTATGTAATTTTGGAATCTACGTTTTTAAGAGAGATTAAAGTCTGGCTATTCGATTTTGATCATGTTGTTGTTAAAAATATTATTTGATTTTATTTCTTGAACTTCTAATGTTTGATTTTTGTTATGATTTATTTTAATTGCTGCTTTTTCATGCGCTTAATGCATTATATTGTTTCTTTTTTAAAAAAAGTTAAATAATTATAAAGTATAGTAAATAATTTTTTTTTTCTTCAATATTAATATTAATATGTATATCCCCAAACTTTAATTATTTTTTGTATTTTTTTCTAAAAGATGGGGCTGTCACCACTAGTTTTTAACTAAAGACTGCTCCTATGTTTTTTCTCTTTGTTACATAAAAATATATATAGTTTAAAGTTTTGTTATTTTATTGTATTTTATAAAATTATGCTATTACTATATTTTATTGAATTGTAATATTATGAGAAGAAATAAATAATAATAATAAAAATAATAAAAAGTCCTTGAGCGAACTAGGGGTTTGCGCAACTATGTGCAGCTGGATAGTCAAGATGCTTCAATCAAGACAAATCCAGGCGGATCTTATTACCAGATTCACCAAAAGCGGCTAATAGTGATGGATAACATTCTTAGGAAACTCCAGGCGGAGGGAATTATTTTTTTATTTTTTTTTTATTTTCTCGGGCATTTTTTCTACTGACTGAACGCTTATTTTTCCAAGCGCTCGAGTTTTATCTAGCAAAAAAAATTTGTGCTAGATAGAGCAGCAATTTTTTTTTACAGGAATATTGAATAAATGTGGGATATTTATCAAAAAATTCTACTGAACAGCTATTTAATTTTTGCGGCTCTATCTAGTGCGGCTCTTTGCAGCGAGGGATGGGCTCGACTCTGCTGAACGCGGCAAATGTTACATAATTTTTAGAAAATAGTTAGGAACGTTCTGTGTAATACAGTGTCGAATGAAACTAGAATTAAATTGATTTAAATTGATGGGGAGATCAAATATAGCTTTAAAAATTATAGTTATTTTCAAAAGTAATGCAATAAAAAAGAAAATGAATGAAAAATTGTTATGTATATAACAGTTTTTATAAAAACAACTTAGTATATAAATGAGAAATTCAAATTCAAATACAATTTTATTTTTTACTATTATTTTTTAAAGTTAACAAGAACATCCAAATATCTTAAATCACAGGTCTCAATAACTTTTCAATTTCCGAATGCTTAAATTCGAAGAGCCACAATGTAATGAATTTAATAAATTTAGATTTTACTCGTTCACACCGGTACAAAAATGGTAACTTATTAAATAGACGAGGTGCAATGACATTATAGAACTGACAATAGTGCATTTTACGAAATTTGGGGATTATTACAAGATTTCGGGTATTTACTCTTAGGTTATGTGTTACACTAATTCTAGGGTCATCATAACCAGAACGTAAAAAAAAACAATTTCGAACACTTAAAATAGTATAGATGCCTTAATGGCAGAACTCCCAGCATTTTAAAAAGGTCAAAGCTATGTTTTAAGCGACTACACTTCAATATTACCCTAATGGCATGTTTTTGTTTAATCAACAATGATTCAATCTTATTAACCACCCCAGCACAGCAGCTAATACCATATTGCAGTTTAGAATTGAAAAGACCATAATAAACAAGCATTAATATACTGAGAGGACAGTACAAGCTTAGATGGTATAACTGTCTAACAACTTTTTTAAAATATTGTTGTAGGTGCGTTGTATGATCTTTCCAATTTAATTTGGCATCTAAATATAATCCTAAATGTACGCAATTTACAGGTTCAACATAGGTTCGTTCTTGCGCACAACATTTCTGAAGCGGAAACTTTGGAATGATACACAAGTGGTACATTAGCATACATTTGTCCTACAACATTAAAAAACATGAATTTAGTTTTATCGCTTATAACCAATTTATGAACCTGAAACCACCGTCTAAGTATATTCAAATCATGATTGACGTTAACAATAGTATCAAAACAATTATCATTTGCATAAGACAGAGCTGTGTCATCAGCAAATTCTGTTAATTTACCAATAAAACATTGAATAAACAGTGAATTGACATAAATTAAGAATAAAATAGGACCTAAAACTGAACCAATGTTATGAAACAGAAAAGAACTGAACTTATTTTTAATTTTAACTTTATGCTTACGGTTACTTAGATATGACGCAAACCAATCATAAATAAAACCCCTAAACCCAGCATTACGCATTTTATTCAACAATAAGCTGTGATCAACCATGTCAAAGGCTTTCGTAATATCGATAAATAACACTGATGGAAATTTGGAATCATTTATCGAATAATATATATCAGTACATAGTTTTAGAAGTGCATCTTCAGTCGATCTACCACTCCTAAATCCAAATTGCAAGTTACTGAAGAAATTATTTTAGACGTACTATCACCTTTCTTATGCAGTGGAATTACTAAGCAGTTTTAAGTTGTCAGAAAAGATACCAGTCCGCACACTAAAATTGAATATAAAAGATAATACATCAGTAATATATAATGAAATATTTTTAACTGTGTTACTAGTTATCACAAGAAGTAGAATTAGAAGATTTAAGTGACATTATTAATTTATAAATTTCTAAACTGCTAAAATCATCAAGGAAAAAGCTACTTGGATTAATAGGTTCATGTTTAATGAAATTCTTACAGTGACAAGAACCAAAAGCATTATTAACAGCATTATCATTATTAATATCGTCATTATTACAATTAATATCACCAATATTAGGCAAATTCTTTAATAGTGTACTACTTATTGAGGAAAAATAGTCGTTAAACATCAGAAGGATTAGAAACAGTAGCATCGTTTATATGTAGCACAATATCACTATTTGGAACATTTTTATTAAGAATTTCGTTAACTACTTCCCATTCCTTTTTGGGATTACCTGAATTTTTTGTTAATTTACTGCTATAATAATTATCACGGCATTTTTCAAATTCAACTTTTAAATTGCGACATAATTTGTTGTAGGTAAGCTATTAATCTAGTATCAGAAGGATAATTCTTTTGTTTAATTCTTTTTAACAATGCCAAGGTCATCCATGGTTTAAGCCTGCTAAATTTGCTGGTATTATGACTAATGCTGTAACTGCATTTAGCTATATGATACTTTAACTTGTTTATAAATAAACTAAAAGATGTTGAAGGATCAGAAGCTGAATACACTTCATCCCAGAATTCATGGATTAAAACAGATTTTAGTGCTATAAAATCAATGGTTTTGATCTCATTAAAAACAAAGAAATCTTCCTTCCTGACTTCATGGTTTAGCTGAATAGTTGTTAAACAGTGGTCAGTTATTTTAAGATCTAAGATACCAGTTTTGTACTTATGGGCTTATTCTCAGAGTCGTGTCGTATTTGACGCCCAATAAATATTTCGTTTCGTACCGACTCTAAAATGGTATTCCCAGAGACGTACGAAACGACAAATTTGTTGCCAACGTGAAAACAGAAAAATAAAATTCCCAATAGATGGCTTTGCGGAAAAAAGTCGTTTTTATGTTGGTACCACCAGTTATTGTGACAATCAAAATGCAATGTTTACAATTTATTTAATAATAATAAAAAAGTAATAATATTATTAAAATTTATTTAAAATTTATTTAATAATAATATAATATACTAATTGTGTACAATTTATCGGCTAAATATTGAGTTATAAAAAAATTCAATTGCACGGGAATTTTTTTGCAATATTAATTAGTTTTATTTTATCATATACATTTATTAAACAGTGAATTATTTATAAATGCATAAATACGTAAATTTATTAAATTTAAATTTAAATTCATAAATTTATTAAACAGTGAACTATTTATAAATGCATAAATGTGTTTTCAACTCTCATATTGGAATAAAAAAAATATATACATTTATAAACTATAAATAATTAGGGTTTTATTTATCATTTTGGATCATTTCAATCTTGATTTCCACATTAATATAATATACTAATATATTTCCGCAATTATTCTTATAATAATTGTGGAAATATTTATTGTATTATGGTACAAAAAACACATTTTACTTTACGATTTTCTAGAGTCGTAAGCAAAATTGCTTACGACAAATTTTTTACTTTTTTGACATTTCAAGGCGTTTCGTAACGACTCAGAGAATACTACTTTTTTTCATGTGTCGTATTTAACGCCATCTTTCGTTAAATACGACTCTCGTAATACCATTTTCTCTAAGGTGTGTCGTTCGAGAGAAAATACGACTGTCAGAATAAGCCCATTAATAAGTCTTAGATATAGAGGTCTTAGATATATATGATCTAGCTAGACAAGAACTTCAGGAAGATGTTACACGTGCAGGACTATACAAAAGTGATTCTAAACCAAACGAAGATAAACAAGAAATAAAATTATCTACCACAGGCGAATTAGACAAAATATTAACGTTAAAGTCCTCTGAAATAATTATATTTTTACAGTTTATAGTTTCCAAGAAAGCTGAGAATTCTTCCAAAAATGCACATACACTATGTTTGTGTAATCTATATATACGCAAATGAAACAAAATCTGGAACCAGAAATTGTGCAATATACACCAATAATGTCAGCAGTCATTAAATTAGTTTGAAATAATTCGCACTTCCAAGTCACTCATTATAAAATACGGCTACCCCACCAAATGAATAAGTATTATTACACGTAGCTGAAAAAATATAATTCGGTATATTAACATTTTAAATTATCAGAAGGAACAAAAGAAGTATTAATATTTAGATTACCATGAGGATTAGAAAATGCTTGATTAATATCAGGCATATAAAAATATTAAATTTAATACAATATTAAAAAATCTAATTTGAATATTAACAACATCAATACTGTTTTGTAATTGTTTTTGATCCAAAATATTTATTTTAGTTTCAAGAGAAGCAATTTTTTTAGAGAACGTAAGTGGCTGTTTATATGCGACTGCCCAGGTTACTGCCTCGACCATTTTCGTAGAAGAGAGGTAAGCGCGGGCAGAGGTAAAAAAATTTAGAAATTTTTTCTGTTGCCCCGTTCCTCTCCATTTGTTTCCATAATTCCTTTTTTGTCAAAAAATTATTATTATTTTCAAACTGCCGGACGAGTAACATCTCCGGAAGAAAATATTTTTAATTGACCATAATTTTCAACCTGCCGAACGAGCAACATCTCCGGAAGAAAATATAAATAAATTAGTAATTGTGGAAAATATAAACATTATTTTTATTAGTGAAATATTTTCTAATTATTATTTTTTTACAAATGATTTTAAAAGCAGATAATTATTATATGTTTTTCTAAAAAAAATTATATTTTTATATTTATATAAAGATAAAAGAAGGATTTCAAAATTATTATCGTAATACTTATATATTTATTGGACTTTATTTGTTTGGCCTTAATTTCCTTTTTCATTTTTGTTATACAAAGGAAAATAAAATATTATAGAAAGATGGAAAATAGTAAAAAAAATTATCTTTCTAACTTTGTTTAAAATGAATTAATCCTTCTTTCTTCTTTTAAATGTTGAACTATGAAGTATAATCTTATCTTTCTATATCGTAATTTCAAAACTTTAATTGAGTCATATATAGAAAACTAATTTATAACTATGTGTTATAAAATAAAATTAGAATAATATAATAAAAATGTAATAATTGCTTAATACAAATAGAGAAATATTTATATAAAAACAAATAAAATAGATTTCATAGATTTTATAATCGTAATGATAAATCAAAACTAATAATTTTCAGGTTTTGTATTTTCGGAATATAAAAAAAATCAGGATAAATATATATATCTCTCTGTCCTTAATTTTTTTAAATCTGTCTCTATATTATTATACATATAATAATATAGACAATAAATATGTATATAAAATATTATATAAATATTTAATAATAAGTTTTCTATGTTTCACGGAAAAAATATAGAGCAGATAAATATTAATATTAATATTAATACTGAATATTAATGAAATATATAATTAAAGAGGAGGAATTAAGAAACAGAGGAGGAATTAAGAATTTTGTGATATGTTTTTATAAAACAAATATTAAAATAATATTAAATTAAATTATATTTAATATTTTTTTATATTGAAAACAGTGATGGATACGTCGATCGCATTATTCGAGGAACCACAAATTTGGCAAGCATAGCTGAAAGTTATACTTGTAGTCAAGTATAATATTTTACATTTTAATTGATTTTAGATAATTTATACCATGTATAATATACATAGAAACAAATATATTATATTTATTATACATAGTATTAATTATCTAAACTCAATTACAATGTAAAATATTATACTTGACTCTACAATGAAATTAATTCAAATTCATGATTAGTTAAATATTTGTATTTACGAATATGTAGTAAAACTTTTGGTAGAATTTAATAAATTTATTAATACTTGTAACTCTACGATTATGCGCTTCGTGGCTCATTAAGAGTTACAAGTTACAACGCTAGCATTCAAAATCAAAATGATTTTTTTCAATTTACGAATGTCAAACTTAACATATTTCAATACCAAAATGTTCCTCTATAAACTCCCCAGGTACGATCTTTTCCCTAAAATTCAGTTTCGGCCATTTTGAAATTGTTGAATTTTAAATGAAAAAATTGGGTGAGGAAGGCGCATCTAATCACAAAAAGTTTATCAAGTCGCTCCTAGGCAGGCGCATATAAACAGCCACTAATATTATGTTCGAAAAGAGTTGCATTTTTTCTTCCAATTGTTGAATTTTTATTAGAGCAGCGCTACTGATCTGCTTTAGTTTCACAACCCTTTATGCAAATTCGCGGCTCAGTTTTTCTGATTCCAAATTGAGACAGAATGGAGTCAGCAATTTTCTTGACATGTCTAAAAAGTATTTCGTTTTTGTCTCAATTTCGTTTCGCTAAATCTGATTCAAAAATATGTTTCAGAAATATCTCATTTTGGTATCGCAAAAGCGAATGCAAATTTGTATCTCTATTTTCAATCTCATAAATGTGTCAATTTTATATCGTTAATCTGAATCAAAAGTTTCAGAAATATCTCATTTCTGTAACGCAGCATCGAATCCAAATTTGTGTTTCGCAAACGAACTAATTTCTATCTCATAAATGTCTTATTTTTATCTTATCTCATAAATACGAACCCAAATTTATATTTCGTAAATGAACTAATTTCTATCTCATAAATGTCTACATTTCATATCGTTTTTAGCGGCATAAGTGATAGAATTTTTTTAAATAAATATTTATATTACATTTTAAATTTCAAATACAAATATATTTATATTTTAAAATACAGAATATTTTAAAATAAAAATTTATATATCGTAAATGAACGAATTTCTATCTCATAAATGTCTCAATTTTATCTCATAAATGCGATCCCAAATTTATATTTCGTAAATGAACTAATTTCTATCTCATAAATGTCTCATTTTTATCTCATAAATGCGAACCCAAATTAATATTTCGGAAATGAACTAGTTTCTATCTCATAAATGTCTCCATTTCATATCGTTTTTAGCGGCAAAGTGATAGAATTTTTTTAAATAAAAATTTATATTACATTTTAAATTTCAAATATAAATATATTTATATTTTAAAATACAGAATATTTTAAAATACAAATTTATATATCGTAAATGAACCAATTTCTATCTCATAAATGTCTCAATTTTATCTCATCTCATAAATGCGAACCCAAATTTATATTTCGTAAATGAACTAATTTCTATCTCATAAATGTTTCATTTTTATCTCATAAACACGAACCCAAATTTATATTTCGTAAATGAACTAGTTTCTATCTCATAAATGTCTCCATTTCATATCGTTTTTAGCGGCAAAGTGATAGAATTTTTTTAAATAAAAATTTATATTACATTTTAAATTTCAAATATAAATATATTTATATTTTAAAATACAGAATATTTTAAAATACAAATTTATATATCGTAAATGAACTAATTTCTATCTCATAAATGTCTCCATTTCATATGGTTTGTAGCGGCATAACTGATAGAATTTTTTTAAATACAAATTTATATTTCGTAAATGAACGAATTTCTATCTCATAAATGTCTCAATTTTATCTCATAAATGCGATCCCAAATTTATATTTCGTAAATGAACTAATTTCTATCTCATAAATGTCTCATTTTTATCTCATCTCATAAATGCGAACCCAAATTTATATTTCGTAAATGAACTAATTTCTATCTCATAAATGTCTTATTTTTATCTTATCTCATAAATACGAACCCAAATTTATATTTCGTAAATGAACTAATTTCTATCTCATAAATGTCTACATTTCATATCGTTTTTAGCGGCATAAGTGATAGAATTTTTTTAAATAAATATTTATATTACATTTTAAATTTCAAATATAAATATATTTATATTTTAAAATACAGAATATTTTAAAATAGAAATTTATATTTCGTAAATGAACCAATTTCTATCTCATAAATGTCTCAATTTTATCTCATCTCATAAATGCGAACCCAAATTTATATTTCGTAAATGAACTAATTTCTATCTCATAAATGTCTTATTTTTATCTTATCTCATAAATACGAACCCAAATTTATATTTCGTAAATGAACTAATTTCTATCTCATAAATGTCTACATTTCATATCGTTTTTAGCGGCATAAGTGATAGAATTTTTTTAAATAAATATTTATATTACATTTTAAATTTCAAATATAAATATATTTATATTTTAAAATACAGAATATTTTAAAATAAAAATTTATATATCGTAAATGAACCAATTTCTATCTCATAAATGTCTCATTTTTATCTCATAAATACGAACCCAAATTTATATTTCGTAAATGAACTAATTTCTATCTCATAAATGTCTACATTTCATATCGTTTTTAGCGGCATAAGTGATAGAATTTTTTTAAATAAATATTTATATTACATTTTAAATTTCAAATACAAATATATTTATATTTTAAAATACAGAATTTTTTTAAATACAAATTTATATTTCGTAAATGAACGAATTTCTATCTCATAAATGTCTCAATTTTATCTCATAAATGCGATCCCAAATTTATATTTCGTAAATGAACTAATTTCTATCTCATAAATGTTTCATTTTTATCTCATAAATGCGAACCCAAATTAATATTTCGGAAATGAACTAGTTTCTATCTCATAAATGTCTCCATTTCATATCGTTTTTAGCGGCAAAGTGATAGAATTTTTTTAAATAAAAATTTATATTACATTTTAAATTTCAAATATAAATATATTTATATTTTAAAATACAGAATATTTTAAAATACAAATTTATATATCGTAAATGAACCAATTTCTATCTCATAAATGTCTCAATTTCATCTCATCTCATAAATGCGAACCCAAATTTATATTTCGTAAATGAACTAATTTCTATCTCATAAATGTTTCATTTTTATCTCATAAATGCGAACCCACATTTATATTTCGTAAATGAACTAATTTCTATCTCATAAATGTTTCATTTTTATCTCATAAATACGAACCCAAATTTATATTTCGTAAATGAACTAATTTCTATCTCATAAATGTCTCCATTTCATATGGTTTGTAGCGGCATAACTGATAGAATTTTTTTAAATAGAAATTTATATTTCGTAAATGAACGAATTTCTATCTCATAAATGTCTCAATTTTATCTCATAAATGCGATCCCAAATTTATATTTCGTAAATGAACTAATTTCTATCTCATAAATGTCTCATTTTTATCTCATAAATGCGAACCCAAATTAATATTTCGGAAATGAACTAGTTTCTATCTCATAAATGTCTCCATTTCATATCGTTTTTAGCGGCAAAGTGATAGAATTTTTTTAAATAAAAATTTATATTACATTTTAAATTTCAAATATAAATATATTTATATTTAAAAATACAGAATATTTTAAAATAAAAATTTATATATCGTAAATGAACCAATTTCTATCTCATAAATGTCTCATTTTTATCTCATAAATACGAACCCAAATTTATATTTCGTAAATGAACTAATTTCTATCTCATAAATGTCTACATTTCATATCGTTTTTAGCGGCATAAGTGATAGAATTTTTTTAAATAAATATTTATATTACATTTTAAATTTCAAATACAAATATATTTATATTTTAAAATACAGAATATTTTAAAATAAAAATTTATATATCGTAAATGAACTAATTTCTATCTCATAAATGTTTCATTTTTATCTCATAAATACGAACCCAAATTTATATTTCGTAAATGAACTAATTTCTATCTCATAAATGTCTCCATTTCATATGGTTTGTAGCGGCATAACTGATAGAATTTTTTTAAATACAAATTTATATTTCGTAAATGAACGAATTTCTATCTCATAAATGTCTCAATTTTATCTCATAAATGCGATCCCAAATTTATATTTCGTAAATGAACTAATTTCTATCTCATAAATGTCTCATTTTTATCTCATAAATGCGAACCCAAATTAATATTTCGGAAATGAACTAGTTTCTATCTCATAAATGTCTCCATTTCATATCGTTTTTAGCGGCAAAGTGATAGAATTTTTTTAAATAAAAATTTATATTACATTTTAAATTTCAAATATAAATATATTTATATTTAAAAATACAGAATATTTTAAAATAAAAATTTATATATCGTAAATGAACCAATTTCTATCTCATAAATGTCTCATTTTTATCTCATAAATACGAACCCAAATTTATATTTCGTAAATGAACTAATTTCTATCTCATAAATGTCTACATTTCATATCGTTTTTAGCGGCATAAGTGATAGAATTTTTTTAAATAAATATTTATATTACATTTTAAATTTCAAATACAAATATATTTATATTTTAAAATACAGAATATTTTAAAATAAAAATTTATATATCGTAAATGAACGAATTTCTATCTCATAAATGTCTCAATTTTATCTCATAAATACGAACCCAAATTTATATTTCGTAAATGAACTAATTTCTATCTCATAAATGTCTCCATTTCATATGGTTTGTAGCGGCATAACTGATAGAATTTTTTTAAATACAAATTTATATTTCGTAAATGAACGAATTTCTATCTCATAAATGTCTCAATTTTATCTCATAAATGCGATCCCAAATTTATATTTCGTAAATGAACTAATTTCTATCTCATAAATGTCTCATTTTTATCTCATAAATGCGAACCCAAATTAATATTTCGGAAATGAACTAGTTTCTATCTCATAAATGTCTCCATTTCATATCGTTTTTAGCGGCAAAGTGATAGAATTTTTTTAAATAAAAATTTATATTACATTTTAAATTTCAAATATAAATATATTTATATTTTAAAATACAGAATATTTTAAAATACAAATTTATATATCGTAAATGAACCAATTTCTATCTCATAAATGTCTCAATTTTATCTCATCTCATAAATGCGAACCCAAATTTATATTTCGTAAATGAACTAATTTCTATCTCATAAATGTTTCATTTTTATCTCATAAACACGAACCCAAATTTATATTTCGTAAATGAACTAATTTCTATCTCGTAAATGTTTCCATTTCATATCGTTTTTAGCGGCATAACTGATAGAATTTTTTTAATTATTTTTTATTTAAGATTTTTTTTTTCAATTTTACAAAACATATACCTACGGTAAATTTTTAAAATTAAGTATACCTGATTTGTCATTGTTCTTAGAAATTAATTAATTTTTAAGGATACAGTAACAAAACAGGTATAATTTTAAAAATTTATAATGAATAATTTAATTTTAAGCCTACATCTAAAAACCTATCTTTTAGGGCTGCATAACTATAATATATTTCTAGACATAGGAATATTTTATTTTGTTCCTTATAATTATTTTTTTATAATATATTTATAATTAATGAAATAGTATTTAAAATAAATTACAAAAAAACATTCAGTATAGATGCAGTTGCGTTTTTATTGTGTTCGCACCCTAATATATTTTTTTCTGCTTCATTGTGCCTATACCTTTAATGTTTTATTCAATTTACGCCATTTCTAATTTTACTACGCAGTTGCAGTTGACCATCAGCATTTTTTTTGCGAGCTCAAATATATGTAAATATTATTAATAAATTAATTTTTAAATAAATAATAGTATTATCAATAAAGGAATTTTAAAATTAATAATATTTTCTTTGTTTCAGTTTTCAGTATTTATAAATTAAATATTAAAATAATGGATTCAGATTCTGACGATGAAACTCAAATTCAATATGGTAAATATTAAATTATTGTTATCTTCATATAAAGATTTGTAATAATACTTAATATTTGCATTTTTAGAACACTTGGATATTGATTATCTTCATGAAGAATTTTGTTGTGTAAAACTCAAATCACCCTGTTATTTTATTTCATTTCAAAATAAAATTATTAAATTTAAATTCAATAAAATTATTTAAAATGCATCGATGTTAAAATTAAAATAAGAAAATTGCTTGTCCGCAAATATGAGACCTTGAATTTATTTTTTTAATAAAAAATAAATTCAAAGGGCACGTTTGCAAACAGGTGATGAGAGTTTTACACAAAAAAGTTTCGAAAAAAAAAGAGTTGGTTGAAAAAAGGTTCGCGTTCGTGATGGTTGGTTTTAGCGGTAAAATTACAAAAGTAAAGTAAAAATAATATACTAAGTAACTAAGTATTTAAAATTAAGATTGTTTTTAAAACTTATAATTAAAGTATAAGTATGTTTGTTAATTGAATTTATTAATTTAAAATTGAAACTTTGAATAATAATAAAAATAAGTATTTCTGGGTTAAAACGGTTGTGTTTTTATTCTAAATAGGGAAATTTGGAAGATTTTTAGAATTGACAAGATTTACCACGGTAAGATTACACAACAAATGGCGCAGCCGCGTTAAGAAGAATTTACTAATTCTTCTCAAAAAAGACTTACGGTCCCATAATAATAATACACAAAATATTAATAGTAGACCATATACTAATAATATTAGTAACAATGCTAATACTATCAACAATAGACCAACTTTATACCATAATAATAATACACAAAATATTAATAGTAGACCATATACTAATAATATTAGTAACAATGCTAATACTATCAACAATTGACCAACTCCCCCAAATCGACTAGGAACAACGCGACAATTACTTGCTACAAATGTGGAAAACAGGGCCATATTAGTAGAGAGTGTAGAGAAAACGGCAGTAGAGATATTCTTTCTGTCAAATGTAATTTATGTGGAAATCAAGGTCATTATGCTAGCACCTGTAATCTGAAAAGAACAGCAGGAGTAAATTTGATTGCTAACATAATGTCAGATAATTGTAGTTGGTGCGAGGGGCAGGGCCACTTAGAGCTCAATTGCCCTGCCAGACAGAGGTATCAGGCTCGTCAGCAAATGGAGTCGGAAAACGAACAAGGAATGACTCAAAACTCTCCGAGCCATTCCTAAACCAGGAAAAAAGGGTAGGTCCGGAAATACCTCAAATCGGACCAAAAACAGTAGTGACACTTCCTTTAGATATAAGCAGAAATAAAGAAGTAACTTTGTTAGTAGATACTGGGGCACAGGTTAGCCTGATAAATAAAGGAAGTGTTGCTGATAGTAGCAAAATTGATTCAGACCAAAGAATGAAAATTAGGACACTACATGATGAAAGCCCAACAGTAGGTGTTTGTAAAGGTAACTTTCTTACGCCAAATAATTTTAATTGTAACTTTCAGGTTATAAATACTGATTTCAAATTACCAGTAGATGGAATACTAGGTAATGACTTTCTATCAGAACATTGTAATGTCCTAGGTCCATTAAGGCAGTTACAATTTCCAATAACTGCAACGACCAGTAGTGAGTTCACTGTGCCACTGAAATCAGAGGGAAACTACAATGAATCCAAGATCTCGGAGTTAAAATTAGAAGTAGGGAATAAAAATTTGTAGAAAAGTCAACAGAATGTTTGCATAGATAGTTTTTATTTAGACCCATATTCGGAAAAAGACAAAGAGATCTATAGCCCAAATTTGAAGTCAAAATTAAGGAATGAAGATTGTAAGGGAGTTCGCCAACACTCTTGCCTACAGCGTCCTTATTTAGACCCAAATAATGATTTTAAAAAAGAGACTAGTGATTCATTGCAGCAATGCCCTTATGCGAATGTAACGAAAGAAAAAGAAAATGAGTATAATAAACATATTATTAAGGGTAGAACAGAACAAATTATAACAATAAATACTACAGAAAAAGGTGAATTTGTATGTGAAAGTAAAGAAATTTGTTCAGGAGTATATTTAGGAAACGGTATCGTTAAAGTAGAAAATGGGAAGATTAAGGTAAGTGTTGTAAACGTAAACACAAAAGAAGTAGTTATAAGGGAACCACAGGTAAAATTAATTCCGTTAGAGAAATTCGAAATAATTGAAATTGAGGAACAAAAAAGGAACGGGGTACAGCAGAGAAAAGATAAAAAGGATATAATTGAGAAGGATGATGAAAATTTAGCTTATATAGAAACTTTATTTACAGATAATTATAGTGATGATAATTATATTGAGCAATTAGAGAAAAGAATAGAATTATTAAAGGAGAATTTAGAATTAGATGTTAACTGGAGTAAAGAAAAAAAAGAATCTATTGAACAAATATGTTTAGAATTTAACGATATATTTCATTTGCCGGGTGAATCACTATCGTATACTCAAGCAATATCACATAAAATACGTGTTAAGGAAAATAGTGCTGCAATATCGCAGCGAAACTATCGACTACCTGAAAGTCATAGAAAAGAAATACATGAACAAGTGGAGAAAATGCTACAAAACGACATTATTCAACCTAGTCAAAGTGCGTGGAATGCTCCGCTCCTCGTAGTTCCAAAAAAACCAGGACCAGATGGTAAAAAACGGTTTCGAGTTGTAATTGATTACAGAAAGTTGAATGCTGTAACAATTAAAGATTCATTTCCATTACCTCGAATTGAAGAAATTCTAGAGCAATTAGGCAGTTCTAGATATTTCTCCACACTTGATTTGGCTAGTGGTTATCACCAAGTGGAGGTAGAAGCGGAAGATAGAGAAAAAACCGCGTTTAGTACAACCTTTGGACACTACGAGTTTAAGAGAATGCCATTTGGTTTAACAGGAGCACCGGCCACTTTTCAGAGATTGATGAATTACGTATTATCTGGGTTGCAAGGTATCAATTGCTTTGTATATTTAGATGATATAGTAATATATGGCCGGAATTTAAAGGATCATCAGGAAAAATTGAAAACTGTAATGGAAAGGCTCAGAGAAAACAATTTAAAACTACGGCCAGAGAAATGCAAGTTCCTTAGAAAGGAAGTAATATATCTTGGTCATAAATGCACGGAAAATGGTGTTCTTCCTGATCCTGAAAAAACCAAATGTGTAGAGGAATTCCCAATTCCAAAAACCACAAAGCAGCTTCAATCTTTTTTAGGGTTAGTTAATTATTACAGATCGAGCATGCCTAATTTAGCTCAAACAGGAGAACCACTATACAAATTAGCCACTAAGAGTAAAAAATTTGAATGGACACCAACTTGCCAAAAAGCTTTCGACAAAGTTAAGGAAGTATTAAGTCAACCACCATTGTTGAAATATCCAGATTTCAAGCAACCATTTATACTAACCACGGATGCCTGTAATCGAGCACTAGGCGCTGTTCTATCTCAAGGTGATGTAGGACAGGACAACCCGATTGCCTATGCTAGTCGAGTGTTGAATAAAGCCGAACGTAATTATAGCACGATAGAGAAGGAAATGCTAGCCATATATTGGGCAATTAAAAATTATAGGTGTTATTTGTTTGGTAGGGATTTTATTGTATACACTGATCATAAACCATTGATAAGTGAATTCAATAAACGAAACCCTGAAGGCCGATTGAATAGGTGGAAGATGCGACTATCGGAATATGATTATACGATTCATTATAAGCCAGGTAAGCGCAATTGCAATGCAGATGCACTTAGCAGAATACCTTATGACATTGAAGAAAGTAAAATGAAAGAAAATGAAAATGTTAATAAATTTAGTTTAGATATTAATGTTTTAACCAGAGCACAAGCCAAAAGGGAGAGTGTGAAAAAAGACAAGGAGTCAACAAACAATATAGAAACGGATTCTAGTGGATCGGAAAGTGACTGTTCTTTAAATGAACCGTCAGAACAGGTAAATGAAAAAATTAAACTTGAAACGCCTGAAGAAATTAAAATGATATTAAAAGAGTACCATGATTCACCACTGGGAGGTCATGTAGGAGTAATAAAAACCTTCAATCGTGTGCGAAGATATTATGTATGGAAAAATATGATACCAAGTATTCGAAAATATATCAAACTTTGTCCAAAGTGTCAGAAAACCAAAAGAGGGAAAATAACTAAAATGTCAATGGCAATAACAGATACAGCTAAAAAACCATTTGACAAAGTTTACTTAGACATTGTTGGACCATTTCCTGTTACCCGAAATGGTAATAAATACATATTAAGTTTTCAAGATGACTTGACAAAAATTCTTGACTGTGTACCACTACAAAACATGGAAGCATCTACAGTGGCACAAGCTTTTTATAAACAAATAATTTTAAAATATTCTATTATACCAAAGAAGCTAATAACGGATCAAGGTACGAATTTTACTAGCGAATTGTTCTCAAGGTTATGTAAAATATTAGGTATAAAAAAAGTACAAACAACATCATATCCTCCTCAGTCCAATGGTTCCTTAGAAAGGCGTCATGGGCCATTAGTGGAATACTTGAAGATGGTAGCGAATAAAAATGTGCAGGGATGGGATGAATGGCTGGCAGAGGCAGCATTTTCGCACAACCATACCCCACATGAAGGAACGAAATTGTCACCACTTTTTGTATTGTATGGGTTTTGTGCACCACTACCTAGTAGACTAGAACGAAAACCAGAGCCTGTATACAACCATGACGACTTATGTGCCCAGATAAAGTATAAATTACAATATATTCATAAAATTGCGCGAGAAAATTTAAAAATAAATAAACTGAAGTCCAAAAAATATTACGATGAAAAAAGCACAAATGAGACTTACAAAATAGGAGATAAAGTCCTGCTAATAAATGCAAACAAGGCACATAAGTTGAGTATAGGCTGGCTAGGACCTTATGATGTCATCGAAGTCCCAAGTCAACTCAACACTGTAATTAAAATAGGCAATAAGAAACGAAGGGTCCACAATAACAGGATCAAAAAATGGAGAGAGTAAAAAATAAATAAAAATAATTTCTTTTGGTAACAAATAATAGTTGCCATACCCTATTTCCTTTAAAATATCTTATTTTTTTTAATCATTCCCTAATTTTTTATTATACCCTACTTTTATAACTTTTTATAGTCACCCTTATTACCATACTCGCTTCGCCAGTCGATACGCCAGTCGCCAGTCGATTCGATAGTCGATTCGATTGAGATTATTTTTGGTATGATGGTACTCGCTTCGCTTTTCGG
Organism: Empis stercorea; assembly: GCA_949752835.1. Lineage (NCBI taxonomy): Eukaryota > Metazoa > Arthropoda > Insecta > Diptera > Empididae > Empis > Empis stercorea. The sequence goes on along the minus strand of OX457085.1, from coordinate 50,434,649 downwards.
CGACTCTTAATTGAGAAACACGGCAGGACATGTATATTTTTTTTTCTGTATTGGCAGCACAGTCATTTTTTCATAATTTTGAAATTTATTTGACAGTTTGTCTATTTATTCGATTTTTTTTTTTCAAATTAATTGGTTTGCCTGAGTAAATTGTGGTTTAATAATGAGTACTGTAGATATTTTTTATTCTGATGATGAAAGTGGCAGCGAAAGTGAAATTACAGTAAAGCGAAGGATAATTAGGGATAACTCAAATCCCTTGGATCAACCTAACCATATGTAAGTTTATTTATTAGTTTTTTACTAAAGGATTTTTACTAAAGGATTAAATTTAAATTTTTAGGTTTAAACAATATTATCGATTGTCAAAGGAAGCCTTTATATTTATTCTAAATATAGTAAAAATTAATTCGAAGCCGATAACTCGACCCTCATCTGTGCCTCCAATAATTAAATTGGCAGCTACTATGAGATTTTTTGCTGAAGGAGCTTACCAAAAAGGTGTTGGCAATGATATTAATGTGGGTGTCTGCCAGTCAGAGTTTTCAAAAATATTAACAGAAATTCTTAATATTTTCGAAACGAAAATAAATAAATAAAATAAATAAAGTTTGAAACAACAACATCAGAGCAAACTAAAATAAAACAACATTTTTTTAGTAAAACAGGCTTTCCAGGCATAATTGGTGTTGTTGATGGAACCCACATAAAAATTTGTTCTCCGAATAAAAATCTTCAGCACATATATTACAACAGAAAGGGTTTTTATAGCCTAAATGCGATGGTTGTAAGTATTTTGTAAAAAAATAATTTTTTTATTTTTATATTTAAAAAATATGTTTATATTTTTATCAGGTTTGTGACCACTTAATGAGAATAACTTTTGTTGATGCCAAGTATCCAGGATCTTGCCATGATGCTTCAATATGGAATTCAAGCCAACTGAACAGTTTTTTTGAAAATTCTTCAACTTCATCAAGTTGGTTACTAGGTAAGTTTAAAATTCAAAATTTTGAATTTTTAAAGATGCAAATTAATGAATAAAAATTAATTTAATTTTGTATAATTTTAGGTGATAGTGGATATCCACTGAAACCGTATTTGATCACACCGTTTAGAAATATGGGAAATCTGACAACCGAGGAACAAATAAAAAAAAAAAAATTTAATAAAATACACTCGAAAAGTAGAAACATTATTGAGAGGACAATAGGAGTTTTGAAAAATCGTTTTCGATGTATTTTACAAGCAAGAGCACTCCATTATAATGTTGAAAAATGCAAACAAATTATAAATGCTTGTTGTAGTTTACATAACATTTGTATTAAATTTAATGTGGAATTTGAAGAAAATTTAGATTTAGACGAAAATTCGAATGTTGATATGAATAATGTTAGCGAATTATTTGAGGAAAACGAACTAGGTTTAACTATAAGAAGGACAATAATGGATTCAATTTGTTAAAAAATAAAAAAAGTATGATGATATAATTAGTTTTTAATTTTTTTAAATTATTCGTATATCAGATAAGTGAAAAAAAAATTAAAAGATTCTGAAAACTTAATTTTGTTGATAAAAATTGGACAATTATTAAAATAAAAAAGGAATATACGAATTATTGCAAAACAAAAGTTCAAATTATTAAGCGAATTCAAATTATTTCTGCTTAAGACAAAATATTTTGAAATATAATTTGTTTTCTGAATATAATTGGATATTAAAAAACAGCCCAATAGAGAGTATTATTTTGTTTTTGTTTAATTATGTTTATTTATTTGATCTTTAAACATATTTTGTTTTAGAATTTCTAATTTATTTTTTCGATATTCTAAGGTTTCTATTTTAATTTCTAATCTAGCTTTATTGTCCTTCATTTTTTGGGCAATAAACTGTTTATAAATTTTTAATTTATCTTCTTTCATTCTTGACATTTTTTTTAAATAGTAAGCCGATTCTTTACAATGTTTTTCTATATTAAGAATGGTTTCAGTTTGTTTTTCTAAAAAAATTCTTCTTTCTTCTTCAAAACGTACCGCTTTTTTTTTTAGTAATGGCGTTCGTGCAGCTACCGGTTGACGGGTACTTTCAAAATTATTTTCATTTTCATCATCATCATCTATTTGTATTGGCTGGTTTACCAATGGATCAAAAGACGCTGATGACCCATTTGCTGAAAGTAAGTATTTTGTTTGCTGCAGATGAGCTGCATGGTGTTTGCAAATTTGTTGTTTCCGTGGTGGCTATTTCTGCTAAACCGAAAGCCTTTCCTTGTGGGTTTATTGTTTGATCAATGCACATAAGGTCGGCGACGCGATTTTCGAAATCCGACATAGAATGTTGCCTATAGCGTCCACCTCCTGTAGCGTTCTGCTCCTTTTTATTATGTGTGAATTTTTCTTTATGTTGAATCGGAAGTCTTTCCAAACCTAAAAGAAAATTTTAAAAATAAGCAATTAATATTTAATAAAAAAATTTAAATGCTTCACAGCCAAAAATTAAAAATCCATATTTTACAAAATAATATTGCTAAATTCTATAAAAAAAATATTCATCTTTAGTTTGTATTTCAAATCATAGAGGTGATTCTGGATTTTTTTAAGATAAAACAAATTTAATTTTGATGACGCGGTTTTTTTAGAATTATAAAATTTATTAAGAAAATTACAACTTTGGAAATACCCGAAATGAGTTTTGGAAAAACCTTCATTTAAAAATAAATTTTTAAATTAAGGTAATTTTAAAATTCCTTTTAATGACGTGGTTTTCTTATGAATTACCTGAAATAAAAGAATTAAAATTAATTTTATAGATCAAAATTTATGTAATCTATACAATCAATTTTAATTCTTTTTTTCTGGTAATTCCAAAGGAGAAATTTTCTTGATAAATTCTAATTCATAAGAAAACCACGTCATTAAAATTAAATTGGTTTTATCTTAAAAAAATCTTTAAAAAATCCAGAATCACCTCTATGATTTGAAATACAAACTAAAGATGAATATTTTTTTTATAGAATTTAGCAATATTATTTTGTAAAATATAAGAATTTAAAATTTAAATTTTAGTTTATATAAAAAAATACTTACTCTAACCCAACCATCTACTTCACGTAAAGGTGGTCCAAGACAATTTAACTCCGTTGTTAATTCTTGCCATAAATTTTTAATATCCTGCTTGGACAACATCTTATTTTTTGCGAAGTCTTCATGCCCTTCCATGAATGTTATCAGACATTCAAACTGCATTTGATTTGTAATTTTATTCCTTAAAACAAAAAAATATTATTTAAAAACTCAAACCAAATTTTTCATTAAATAATTATATCATCATAAATATTTATTTATCAAATTATATAATTATAATTTATACAATTATAATTATATAATTTTATCCATTTAAATAAATAACATATGTACTTACATTTTTGTCAATTTAAAATACTTCAAATACACAATAATTTCACACAATAATTTCTCAATTTTTAATTTTAACTTTAATTTTAATTAAAATACACAATAATTTCTCAAATTTTAATTTTAACGTAAATACTTTCTATTCAAAATAACCTCTCGCTTGAAAAATTCTAGGCGAATGAATTATCGACTGATATCGACTACAATCGAATCGACAGCGAGTACGGTAATACCATTTAGAGTCGCCCAGTCGATAATTATTTCGCCAGCGAGAGAAAAAGCGACTATGGTAATACCGATTCATGAGAGTCGACGCGTATCGACTGGCGAAGCGAGTACGGTAATAAGGGTGAGTAATTAATATATTATTTTAATCATTAATAAATAATTAAGTTAGAAAAATAAGTTCCTAAGAATCCAAAAAGGGGGGAAATAAATTCCTAAACAAAAAAGTTAATTTAATTAATAAAACTTATTTATTTTTTCTAGGTAATAAAATGATTTGGATGTGGGTTTTAGTGTGGTATTTAACTTTAGTAAGGTCAGAACCAATAGAGAATATAAAAATAAGGGATTCAGAAATATTGTTTGAAAAAATAGGTAGAATGATAGAGTACAAGGATAGTTTACAAATATATACGAAAATACAGATGACCTCAATAGATGAAGTAGAAGAGTTTTTAAGCTCAATAAAGTATAAAATGCATGATAGTTGCAATCAGGTAAATAAGTGGGAACAGCGAAGTTGCGACGCGCTGTTAAAAGAGTTAAATTTATGGATGGAAAGAATTCGTAAGGTAACGCGAGGAGTAAATCACTTTTTCCAAAGATCAAAAAGGGGAGCGATAAATGTAATAGGGAGCGCATCGAAATGGTTATTTGGTACAATGGATGATGCAGATTCAGAAAAAATTTATAATGCATTGGAAAAATTAAAGGGTAATGACGAGAAAATGATGGAATTGATGGACAAAGAAATAGCGGTCGTAACATCAAATTTCGAATTTATCAGGGATGTTACGGGTAATCTAACAGAAAGAGTGGTAGAGATAGATAATAGACTAAATGGTTTAGAGGAAAAACTGAAATTGAATTTAGAAAAAATAGAAACCCATGTCGCTGAATTATGGGCCGAAATCGGACAAAACAGATTAATAATTTATGTATTAGCAGAACTAGAAAGATTATATGGTCAGCTGTAGAGTTTCCATCCCGGGAAATCCCGGGATTTATTTCCCGGGAAATATATTAATTTTGCATTCCCGAAAACCCGGTATTTTTTTTTCATTTCCCGGGAAATTTAATTTAATTAAATTGTAATGAAAATTATAGTGAGATTCCCTGAAATATTTACAAATCAACCATTTTATTTACGACCAGTCATTTTCAAACATAAAATTGCACGTTTTAAAGTTTTTTTAGTACAACATATTATTAATTTTAATTTTCAATTCCGTATTCAACATATTTTTTGTTGGGTAACAAATTATACGTTAATAAATTGATTAGTGGGTTTCAGAAGTTTTTCTAATAAATGTTTATTGGGTTTTTCAAAGTTTTCTGCTGTATGCTGTATCTGTCACTGTCAGCTGTTACATGTCAATTTCACTGTAGTAATATATTATTTTTTGATGGCAGTCAGTAGCTAGCAAGACCTATGAAAAAAAACATTTTAGATTACAGTAAGCTTATATAAATATTTCAAAAATTTATGACACTTATTATTAATTTATTATTATATATAAAATATTTTAAGAATTAAGATCAACATGGTAAACGATGGCAATGAATCTGAGGTTTGGAAATATTTTTTGAAAAATGATAAAAATGAATCCGCAGAATGCAAAGAATGTTTAAAAAATATTCAATGCAAAGGAGCTTCTACAAGCGGGCTGATCAGGCATTTATTATCTCAACATAAAATTATTTTGAAGCGGAATTGTAATGATGATGTTGATGCAGTTTACGACAATCAACCGAAAAAAAGTAAGCAGACTACATTGAAAAGTTTTGTCAAACGAACATCATTATGTGAAATTGTAGCTAAACTGGCTGCGGTTGACGGATTCTCTATAAATGCAATTAAAAATAGTTCATTTATAAGACAATCTTTATATGCCAATCAACAATATCAATTACCGAATAGCAATACGGGCGTAATGAAATTAATTCATGATTTTTATAATATTGCTAAAAATGAAGTTATAAAAAAAATAAAAGATCACTTAAACAACTCTGGAAAATTTAGTGTTACTCTCGACGAATAGACCAGCATAAAATATTCCAGATACTTATATGTTAATATACATTACAAAAATGAAGAATTTGACAATTTGGGATTAGTACGAATTGATGGAAGCTGTCCAGCTGAGAAAGCATTAAATTTATTTGAAAAAAAACTTTCAGAATTTAATTTAAAATCGTCCGATATTGTTGCAGCAACAACAGATGGAGCGGCTGTTATGGTCAAATTCGGTAGAATTGCGTCCTTTTGTCATCAACAATGCTATAATCATGGGATCCATCTGGGAGTTATCGATGTTCTTTACAAACGTAGAAGCCAAATTGAAACGTACAGTGAAAATCAATTCGATAATGAAACTTATGATGATGATGACCACGAAGAAGAAAATTCTATTGAAAGTGTAGATGAATTTGACGGCGATGAAAATGTAGATAGTGTTGCTATTGGTTCAACTTCAACTGATCTGCAAATGAATCATGAAAACCTTGAGAACGGTTTGAAAATGGTCCGGAAAATCGTAAAATTATTTAAACTATCAGCAGTGAGAAACTCCATTTTGCAAAATTATGTGAAAAGTGTGCATGGAAGAGAATTGTGTTTGCTTTCGATTGTGTGACAAGATGGAACAGCATCGAACCTATGTTAAAAAGGTTCCTTAAGAGAAAAAGCTGTATTATAAATGCTCTGAATCGTTTAAATTTGTCACACTATTTTGATGAAAATTTAGTACCACATCTGGAAATGTTATTAAATGTGTTGAAACCTGTCAAGTTAGCAGTTGAAGCATTAGAAAGACGTGAAACTAATCTTATTACAAGTGAAGGTATTTTAAATTTTCTTTTCAAAACTCTCGAGGAACAAAAAAATGAGTTGGCCTCTGAACTGTTAGAAACACTAAAAACAAGATTGATGGAAAGGCGCAACAAAGATTTAATTTCGCTCTTGCAATTTTTGCAAAATCCACAAAATTTAAACAATAATTTTTTTGGAAAAAGCAGCAAAACTCAAATTATTAATTTGGCAAAAGAATTAATGACAAAACTATTTTTAAATACTTATGCTGATTCAATTCAGAACGAAATTGAATCTGGAGATGATAAAGAAGTAGAGGAAGTTAACTCGGATCTCATTGATGAAATTAAATTAAAAAAGAACTTACAAACTGCAGTCAACGATTGTTACAAAAAAATGCCAGTTAATTTAGATTATATTAGTAATCTTCAAAAAGAAATTAAAATGTTTGAAATAACTGGTGAAAAGACTGAAAATTTACAAAAATTATTTAACTGTTTAAAAACTATAAGACCTACTTCAACTGAAAGTGAAAGAGTGTTCTCAATTGCTGCAATATTTTCAACAAAAAAAAAGTTCTTTACTAAGTGATCATTCACTGAATGCTTTATGTTTTTTGAAAAGCTATTTTATTAAATACAAAAAGTAAATCGCTAAAACAGTTAGTTCCATTCGATATTCATCATATTTTTCAACTGATAATTTTTTTAACTATAACATTTAAAAAAAAAATGTTCATGTTTTTGTTTTCTTATTATTTTATTTTTTTTACACAATACTGAAATTATTTGTGATATTATATGACTTGAATTATAATGTCATGTATTTTTTATTTATTTTTAATAAATATTACTATAGTTAACATCTTTTTTTTACTTTTCTTTAATATTTTTCAGATTTCCCGGGATCCCGGAATTTCCCGAAAATTAAATTTTCGATTTTCCCGTATCCCGGGAAATTTAAAAGTGCCGGGAAATTTAAAAGTGCCGGGAAATGGAAACTCTAGTCAGCTGTTAGAGCAAGAGGAGATTATAACAGCACTACAACAACATAAAATACATCCTTTGATAACAGACTCCCGTTTGTTAATAGAAGTCATACAAAATATGACAGGAGAAAATCGTCATCCTTATTTATATTCAGCAGTGGTAATAAATCAACTTGCCTCAATAGATTTATCCTACTGGGGAAGAGAAATTGGTATAAGGGTGACTATTTCTGTATTGCAGAAAGATGAATTCATGTTATATAAAATTTATCCGTTACCTAAAACTCTGTCTAATGGTCAACAAGTGGTGCAACAAACCGAATGGGATTTCTTGGCTAACAACTCGGCAAACCATTTTGTACATTTCACAATATCTGAGTTCGGAACCGCTTGTAAACAACTAAATAATGAAAAAAATGAGATATTTGAAATTTGTCAGCAAATGCACCCTAAAATCCTGGTACCCACACCAAATCATTGTCTACTGAAGAATTTCCAACAACAACAGGATAGTATGGATGATACAAATTGTAATCATAATATCATAAAGGAGGTGGAAAATAATGTTATTCCATTACAAGCACTTAACTCGTGGTTATACATCTTCGCAATTCCGCATGAGCTTACCGGGTTTTGCAATCGACATACATATAAATGGGAATTAAAAGGTACTGGGATCGTAAACTTAAAGACAAAATGTACATTTATAATAGGAAATCTAGAATTACCATACCACGAACGAAAAGAAAAACATATTTCAATAGCAGGGGGCTATATATTTGGGAATTTGACTCAGTTCGACCAAAACGTAAAAAATACTTTAGAATTAGACATGGACGTGCAAACGGAAGGGATAATACGGCCACTGGGACCAGAAGAATTGAAGAGAGAATTTAACAGACGTGGGGAACCGTTAAAACTATTAAAAGAAAGTATTCAAAGGGAAAAGAAGCGACAAGAAACAATCAATAATTTACGGAGTTCAACAATGACAAATTCGATAGTAGTAGGGATTTTAGTAGGTATTGTAGTTATCTACATAATTGTGCGAGTGACAAGAAAATGTAAAAAAGGTAACAAAAAATGTACAACCAAAACAAGTAAGGGGAATAGCGAGAGAGAGAAACGGGAGGATAGACTAAATAGGCGAAGAAACAATGAAACCATACTGTATGATACGAACCGGAAGCCAGTAACCACGAAAAAAGTTCATGTAAGACCAACTGATACACCTCCTAGTCCACCTATCCAAGCAACTTCAGAACTACCCTACCTATCCCAACCATCGCCTAGTCCTACATCCATAAGTCCAACTGCAACTCCTTATACCCTATCTTTTCGATAAACACTATAATATTACAACAAATTTATATTACAAAATCTTACACGATCTACATATATTAAATTACATAAACTAAATTTACACTAAATACACTAAATTTAATTATATAATTACAAGTCCACATTATACTATTTACACAAAATTGTTTGAAAATGTTATACTTTTCGAATTAAATAAAACTATAAAAAAAAAAATTTTCGAAGTTTCTTAATTATTTTGTTTAAAAAAAAAAAAAAAAAAAAAAAAAAAAAAAAAAAAAAAAAAAAAAAAAAAATTTCTGTTTTTTGTCAATTAATTAAATAATAATAAGAAATGGCAGTATCAAAAATATGTCTTAGTAATAACTGTAAAAAATATAATTTTCATAATAAATATTATCTCAATGTTTAAATGACAAATGACAAAAAAAAAAAAAAAAAAATTTTAGTCACACAATTTTTATACTCAATGTTAAATTTTATTTTCTATCAAATGTAACAAATTATAAACAAAATTTTAAACGTTAAATAAAAAAGAAATGTTATTACTCATTTAAAATACATGGCTTAAAATGGTCCAATTGTCAAGTTCATAAATTAATATTAAATATAAATAATAAAATTTTTATTTTTTTCTATAGAATAAATAGTTTAAAGTTTAAACAACCAGCACGAACTATACGAGTACCCCATAACTGAAAAAGACCAATTCTTCAATTTGGCCTTTTTCTTCGGGAAATGAAAGGAATGTTGTGTAAAACTCAAATCACCCTGTTATTTTATTTCATTTCAAAATAAAATTATTAAATTTAAATTCAATAAAATTATTTAAAATGCATCGATGTTAAAATTAAAATAAGAAAATTGCTAAATTATCATTTTCGGTAAAAATTAAAATTATTTAAATGCATTAATAAATTATTACAAAAAAAATCAAAAATAAAATTGCTTAATTAGCATTTCTGCTGATTAAACTTAATTTTTATTTAAAGTTATTGTCCGGAAATATGAGACCTTGAATTTGTTTTTTTAATTGAATTTGTCACGTTTGCTAACAGGTGATGAGAGTTTTACACAAAAAAGTTTCGAAAAAAAAAGAGTTGGTTGAAAAAAGGTTCGCGTTCGTGATGGTTGGTTTTAGCGGTAAAATTACAAAAGTAAAGTAAAAATAATATACATACTAAGTAACTAAGTATTTAAAATTAAGATTGTTTTTAAAACTTATAATAAAAGTATAAGTATGTTTGTTAATTGAATTTATTAATTTAAAATTGAAACTTTGAATAATAATAAAAATAAGTATTTCTGGGTTAAAACGGTTGTGTTTTTATTCTAAATAGGGAAATTTGGAAGATTTTTAGAATTGACAAGATTTACCACGGTAAGATTACACAACAATTTGGTATAAATGAATCGGAAAATTATAGGCAATTTAGAACACTTCCAAATTCAAATGTACCCCAAACTAGTACGGAGATTGCATCTACATCAAGAAATAAGGAGATTCCGTCCATAAGTACAAATATTCCAGCCAAATCAGATAAAGAGAATTTGGCCCTCAAAAATGTAAGATTTTATGACAAAACATCGAAAAATTTTAAAAAATCATCATCATCTGACGCATGTAAAAAAAATTGCAACTGCAACCAACAGACAAACAATTTAATTTTAAATGTTTTAAAGGAAATGAAGTACGTGAGGCGTGAGATACGACAATTAAAAGCCAATAATAATGTGTCACCTGAGAGCGAAAGTGTGCCAGTTTTGGATTTGCTTTGTTTTTATTTTGCAGCGCTGGAACAGAAGGTCCACACAGATGATACTGCCGCACAAGCTCTGGTTTAACTATTAATTTTATCATAATTTTAATATTTTAATTCTTATATTAGAAAAATATATGTAATAAAAGTATTGACACAAGCTTAGACAAGTTTGTGCGAGGCTGCTTAAAACAAATTCTAAGCGATGAAGCCGCTGTCAAATATTCATGGTATGGCAGGCTCAATAACATTGCTGTGCAGTCTTATGATACTATGAATATTATAAAAGGTAATATACTTAATACATATAAATAAATAAAAAACTACATATTATTAAAAAATATTTTTTTCAGAGTGTGCCATGAAGAAGTACCCTAACTCGAGGGTTAGTGATACAATTAACATAATAAAAAAATGGTTCAATTATTCGAAATACAGAATAAAAAAGGCTAAAAAATAATTAAAATTAAGTAAATTTCCTCGTTTTTTTATTTTTAATTAATATATATTTGTTAAGATTATATTTAATTAAATATAATCTTAATTATATTATATATTAATTTATTATTATTATATATATTATTATAATTATAATAATATATTATTTAAATGATGATAAAAGAAAAAAAAAATTTTAAATTCCAAATTTTTTTTTATATTGATTTACAGAGTAAATGTTCTAAAGCTCTTTTGAAAGGACATGTGTCAAATCGATAGCAGAGTTTCCAACCCAATACTAATCGATGGTGCTGTCTCTATAATTTTCTAATCTCGGCGCAACAACTCAAAAAATGCCTTGATTGGACAACTATAAGATATATAAACAATGGTCTCACTAAAATAAATACCTACTTAAGTATAATTTTAATATTACACTAGTATATTAGCCAGACCTTAAATATACTAAATTTATGGTGAGCTAAATAAATACTTATTTTAGTATTGTTTTAACATTTTAAAAGTATTTTTCTTGAACGTAAAAAATTAAAAATTCAGTCTGACTGAAATAAATATGCCTACTTAAGTATATTTTGAATATTACCCTGGTATATTACTCAAACCTTACATATATTTAGTGCAATCGTGATAATTTATAATGCAATCGTGGGAGTTCGTTAATTATTTACAACTAATATTTTTCACCAAATTGTGATTTCTCAGATCAGAATCAAATCAGTCACTTTTTACTGGTGGTCCAAACAGTAACAACCTGTTCGACAATATTTTGTGAATTTATACTAAGTTTTAATAACTGTGAAAATAAATTTTTTAATTGTGAAAATAAACAATAGAAAAAATTATGCGGAAAAAATATTTGGAGCCTTCATCGGACATTAATATGCCGCTTTCAACTTTGAAGGTAAGTAATATATTTTTTATTTATTCTAAAAATAAAAATTAAGTTACTTAAATATAATTCCTAAATTAAAAAAAAAAACAAAATGTGACTCCGCGAAAATACAAGAAGATTTTAAGTAGCCATTTGCACTTTCGTATAAAAAATATATTAAATTTATACCACAGAATAGTATTTAATTAAAACATAAATTAAATGTAAAATATACCAAAACTATACTTTTGAAAAAATTACTTCTTTTAGTATAGTTTTGATATTTTAAACATGAAATTAGTTAAAACAACTTTTCACTTTAACAAGGAAATTTTTTTTAGAGAATTAGATGTAGTTCGAATGATAATGAAACGGCCCCTCCAAATCTTCAAAACTTTTCTATTGAGAATGATTCTATACATGACCATGTAGATGTTGAAATGCATCATGATGAATTGGTTGAAAATCAGGAGCTCTGGCATAGTTAACTGTAGATCACTATAATGAATGTGTTTACCAAATATAAGCCCCATCCATACAGAGGTGCCAGAGAAAATCCCAGATGTAAATATGGCCATTCATCATTTCATCCAGAGCACTATAGTGAATGTGTTTACCAAATTTTAGCACAATCCACCCAGGGGTGCAAGAGAAAATTCCAGATGAAAATATGGGCATTTCGTCCAGACCAATAATAATTGAAAAATTGGATATAAATTTGAAGAACTATAATGAACATTATATATGAGAAATTTTATAAAATCGGCACCATGGCCAATGAATAATAACATAAAAAACTTTTTGTATTCAAATTCCAGAAAATTATTCGAATTCTAGAACATTCTAGAAAGAAATCCCATATATTTTCTTCCCCCATTACGTCACAATCGCTAACGAGCTAAATGTTCTGATGAATTTAAGAATTGAAAAATAAAAAAATATTTTCACTTCTTAAATTAGTTCAGAAAATTTTATTCATTCAAATACGAATACGCATATATATATACATAAAAAACATCTCATGTTTTCTTCCCCCCTTATGCTGGGGTTTAATGATAAAAATTTGCCGCTTGTGCAGGAAAATCGGACCGAAAGGTTCTATTTCTTATGGAAATTTAATATGTGTGAAGAGAACAACAAATTCTCATTTGCAAGGGATATTTTTCATTTACCAGGGATAATTTTTATTTGCAAGGAAATTTTACCAGGGATAATTTTTATGCAAGGAATAATTTTCATTTTGCAATAGATAATTTTTGATATTTTTTAAAAACCATAGATAATCCTTCTTATATGGTATCACAGTTTTGTTGAAATTTGACATTTCAGTATTGCCACTAAAAATTTTTATTGTTTACATTTTTTTATGTTAATAATGTTAATATTTTGAACTAAATTTATATATAAAATGTAAAAAATGGAAATGTTAATAATTTAAAAAAAAAATAATTAACTTTGTTTATGCCGGTTTTTTTTTCATGTACAAGGATGTAAATATTAATTTTGGACTGTACCATTAAAATTATTATTTCCAATTATTATAATGAGTTTATATTTAGTAATTTCGTATTTTAAAATATTATTAACGATTGGTAATCAAATTATTTCCAGGTTTTTGCAAAAAATATAATACGTATATTTTTTAAAACTTTAATTGATTGAATGAAATTGACACAAATGCATTACAATAATATATTAATCAATAAATTTTAATAATAATAATCACCGAACTATAAACGTTCGTTGATAATAATAAAAATTAAATTTTTATATTATTATTATTATTAATCTATTAAATTATTTAATAGAGTAAATTACTTAACATTTTTTTAAATTACAACAAATTCAATTTTAAATATTTATTAATATATATATTATTCAGAAAACTGTGATAATTATATCAGAAAAAATTCAAATATTTATATAGGAGATTCAATATAAATTTTGTAAATATAAATTTTTTACAATTGATTTTTTATTATACAATTTGCAATTAATATTTAATTGCTGATTTTAAATATAATAGTTGAAATGATTTATTTTTTTAAATAAAATTCTACTGCCATTCAACAGCGCCATCTGTGATCTGTACAGAGATAATCAGCCATTTTATATTCCCTTGTCAAAAAATAAATTCCCTTCTGCAGCGATCTACTTTTTTCTCATATAAAAATACAATATACTATCGCACAAGCGGCAAATTTTTATCATTAAAACCCAGCATTACACTTCTGTACTCAGAATAAGAAAATAAAAAAAAATTACAATAACAAATATACACAAATTTTGCCATTTTGAATTGTTTCAGTTATTCAAATGTAGATGGCCCTGTTAAATCAAAAATATGATTTATGTCCCTACTATATTTTAGTTAGCACTTCTCTCACGGCCTTTTTTCAAAAAAAATCACTGAAGTGGGACTACTATATAAATTTATATACAAAGGTTGTACCAATAATTTTTTCAGCAGATACAGTTGCTAAAGATTTAATTCAAAACATGGCTATTTTGGATGCAGTTATTGTCTACATCCTGGAGAACTTATTGAAATATCAGGTAATACTAAACAAGTTAGATATGTAAATATGAATAACATATTTCTGAGAAATCATAACGATGCCGGCGAAGACATGAAGGAAGCTTTTTCAAAAAAAATAATCATAAGAGGTATAAAAGGACTTTGCCCTTTGATACCGTTACCAAAATTTGACACAATAAACGTATTTTGTATAGATTATATGCAATGTATATTATTAGGGGTTATACGAAAGCTTTTAGAATTATGGCTTTCTTCTAAAAATCATAAGGAGAATTTTTTTATTGGTAAGGAACGAAATATTCAAGAGTTAAATTCCCGATTAATCAAAATAAGACCCCCACAAAATATATCAAGACGACCAAGAGCTTTAACAGAGAGACTTGGAAGGCAAATGAATTTCGAAACTGGCTTCTATTTTACGGTGTTCCGTGTTTGCAGGGTATTTTACCAGAAAATTTGTTACAACATTTCGCTTTATTATCTGAATCAATTTATGTTTTGCTCAAAGTTGAAATTACTGAAGGGGATATATTGATTGCAGAAAACAAATTAGAAAAGTTTGTTTTATTATATGAAGACTTTTATGGTAAAAAACACACATAATTCTTGAATATATTTAACTAAATCCCGGAAATTATGTGTCCTGCGTGATCGCATTAATTCATGTGAACTGCAATGTGCATTTAATTAACCATATATCACAATGCGTCCGCCAAATTTAAATTTTTTTTTTAAGAAGCCGTCTAAAACTGCAAATTACTAGATATAGAGGTGTAGTGAATATTTTACCGTTATTATCTTACCGGTAAGCGTTAAGTGGATTTTTTTTTATTTAGTGTAATAGAGCAAAGTTTCAGAATTTTTGTTAAATCAACTTGTTCTAACAAAAGTTTTCTAGAAAAAGGATTAAAATAATATTTTAAAAAACAATATTTTTTTGGAACTTCTCGGAGAAGGGTAAACCCATTATTAGTTGCAAAACTTTTCGGAAAAGGGAAAACCTATTATTAGTTGCAAGTTTTCGGAAAAGGGAACACCCATTATTTTTCATGGGTATAGTGTCTTTTTTTAAATTATAAATGTTATGGTCAACTTAAGTTTTTTACGCCCTTTACCTTAAATTTTTAATAAATTTGTAATTTATCATGTAGGAACTTAAATTCGTACAGATTGTTGGGGAGGATACATAGATTTAAATCTAATTGGTTATGTGCATAAAACAGTAAACCATACGGAGAATTTCGTAGATCCAGAAACTAATGCACATACCCAAAGTATGGACTTAAAAAGACGTTTAGGCCGAGGTGCTATACGGAAACATAATATGGATTTACATTTATGTGAATTCCTTTGGAGGAAAGAAGCAAAAAATAAAAATCTCGATATATTTTCAAAATTAATTTTTGATATTAAAATGTTATATTGTGGTTGAAAAAAAAGAATAAATCATAATAAAAATTTTACAGTTTTTCCCATTTTTATCCTTTTTCTAGAAGACTTTTGTTAGAACAAGTTGACTTAAAAAAATTCTGAAGCTTTGCTCTACTAAACTAAATAAAAAAAAATCTACTTAACGCTTACCGTTATGAAAATAACGGTAAAATATTCACTACACCTCTATACCTAGTAATTTGCAGTTTTAGACGGCTTCTTAAAAAAATAATTAAAATTTTTTTTTTCAGAATATAGGGAATTTCATTAGCTACAATTTAAAAAAATTGGGATCCTACAATTTACTGTAAGGAGAAAATGGCAAAAATATGCATTTTTTAAAAAATTTGTAATGCATTTTTTGGCCACTAGATGGCGTTTGCGGGTAAAATGACGTCATTATTCGGAGTCCTGATGTCATAAAGTACGGTTATGTAATGACGTCATCTTAAAAGCTCGGGCCCGTTATTCGGAAGTACAGCCATTTGTTTGTTATTATAATGTATACAGCAACAAGTTATACAAATTGTAATCATTTAGCACTTTTAAGTCCAAGTATCGAAAAGTTGAAATTAATAACAAATAAAGATATAAAAAATAAATGTATATTTATTGATTCTCAAAATCAAGTTACTATTCCTATATTTCCCAATTGTTTTGAAACTGACTAAATATTTCCGTTTCAATTTTTAGACCAAAAAAATTAAGAAGAAAATGGATCAAAAATTAGAAAAAAATTATGAAGATAAAGAAGTACGTTAAACATGAATTAAAAAGAAGTGCACGACAGCGAAATAAGCAAGCTAATAGTAACTATATTTTGAAAGCGATTGAAAATTCAAATGAAAATTCATTTGGTAGATACCAATGAAAATAATAATTCATATTTGGAAACGCAAGTAATAGCTGTATCTCCAACAACCTTTCCAATTGAATTATCCAATATAACTCCTGGAAATTCTCCAAACAAAATTTTTACTCATCAACCACAATATAACATTTTAATATCACAAAATCGTAAGCTATTTCCAATACTATATTAAAAATATATTTATGCACATTCTTTAAAATTAATTACTAATTTTTTACAGTTCAAGATTCCGAAATTCAAATTATTCCGATACCTTCTACGAAAACCATAGTAATAGAAGAAAGTGACAATGTATGTAATATTTATCAAACCCCAAACAGCAATCAAGAAATATCACCGATTACCAACAATCAAGAAATATCACCGATTTTACAAACTCAGCAGCGACCATGTTCATCGAAAGGTGTATCAACAGCAGCATCATCATCATCATCTAACACTTCCTCTTCATCATCATCAAATACTACTTCTGAATCATATCTGATATAGATTTAAAGTAAGCTAAGGTAAATTTAAATTGTAATAAACAAATTCGGGCAATATATTTTTTTTATAATATGTATTATGTATAAAAGTCCAAAGAATAATGTAGTTAACTTTTCTGTTTAGAAAAAAATTAAAACGTTGCACTATAAGTACTTGAAATCTAAAAAAAAATCAGAGTTCTTAAAAAGAAACTAATAAAACATCAATAAGAAAACAACATTGGGTACAATATCGATGAAAATGGAAATATGACTTATAGTAACGGACAAAAACTATCGAGAGAGCAACAAATTTATTTAAATGGCATTCCAGATACCGAAAAAGGTGATCGAAAAGTCATTAATACTTGGCTGCAAATAGTTTTTGGTACGGAGGCGTTAACGATATGAAAATTACAATAAAATTGTTCATAGAAAAATTCAGAATATCAGACTAACAAAAAAAAGATTTTAATTAAAAAAATAAGACTGACGTTGACGATTCAGCAAAGGATGGAAAAACATCAAAATTAATAAAAAAGAAGAAAAAAACCAAGGATTGCCAACATAAAATATAAAACGTACTTTTTTGGTGTATCATTTAACTTTAACATGTATTTGGATATTTTTAATTTACAAAATTTTTCTAATTTTTGTTCCATTAATATAAAAATTATTATATTTTTTTTCTTTTATTTTGAATTAAATGAATACTTTAATTTTTTTTTATTATTTTTTACTTTTTAAATTTTAAAAATATTGAAATTAAAACTAAATTATCTTATACATAAAATACTTATAAATTTAAACGTACGAACGAACTTTTAATTTCACAATGTATTATAAAAACGTAAATAATTTTTTTGTAAATAAAGAAAAGTAAGAAAAGTTAAAATGAATTATAAAAAAACGTAAACAATTTCTTTTTTAAATAAAAAAAAGTAAAAAATTGTCAAGAAAAAGATTAAATAAAAAATTTACAAAAAGTAAAAAAAAAAAAAATATGAAATTTATATATAAAATATATTTTATATATTAAAATACCTTCTATACACCTAAATGAAATTAAAAGTTCGTTCTTACGTTTAAATTTATAAGTTTTTTATGTATAAGATAATTTAGTTTTAATTTCAATATTTTTAAAATTTAAAAAGTAAAAAATAATAAAAAAAATTTAAAGTATTCATTTAATTCAAAATAAAAGAGAAAAAAAATATAATAATTTTTATATTAATGGAACAAAAAATTTTCTAATTTTACCTTTTTCTAGGTGTATAGAAGGTATATTTATCGTATGCAATTTAAATAGGTTTTTTATGGTCAAAGCCAATACCAAATGAATACAAAAATTTGATAAACCAAACATACACATAATGAATACTATTACTTGGTATTTATTTATATTAGTATATTTTTGGTTTGAATACAAATTAAATACCAAAATTAAATATACTAAAACTAAACATAATTAAAGGCTGATTTTCATTACAAAAAACTTGAAGTCGTCGACCAGAACGGGATGCGAAATACATATATATTAGTTGTGTGATAGAGATAAGATCATCTTTTTAAAAAAATTATTTGACAT
Organism: Empis stercorea; assembly: GCA_949752835.1. NCBI lineage: Eukaryota > Metazoa > Arthropoda > Insecta > Diptera > Empididae > Empis > Empis stercorea. Next base: position 50,415,908 of record OX457085.1, on the reverse strand, counting down.
TCATATTTTTTTTATGGCAAATAAATTGAATATCTTTTTATAGTATAAAATTTGACATTGGCGTCTTTTTATAGCAAAGTATGTCGGCTGAGATACTTTCCTATAAAAAGATGTGATTGTCATATGAAAAGGATATGAATGTTAAAAATATGAATGATCAAAATGTTGTTTTTTTTGCAAATTAATTTTTTTTTGTGAAGCGGTATGTACTTAGTACTCAATTCAAAAAAAGTATAATTTTATGTAGAAAATTTTCCAAAGGTTCTAAATTTTTTCCTTAGTTGTTACTTTGTCATATTCACATAGTATAATAACTGGTGGTTTCGATACCAAACAGGTGTTTTAGGAAAAAAATTTTTAAAATATAATATTTTGCTCACAATTTTGTCGGTTTTTTTTGTGGAAGTAAATACTTAGCGTAAATAAAAATTAATCTAATGGCTGAAAGCAAAATTAATAACGCTGTCTCATTCTGCCTTATACAATATTTTTATATCTATCTCTTTCTAGTTTTCTGCAAAATATTAAAATATTATAGTAATGAAAATGGGTTTTTTGATTTGCATTGCAATGAAAATCAGCCTTAATGCTATTTTTGGTTTATTTCTTTTTACGTATATTTTTGGTTTGAATACTAATTAAATACCAAAATTAAATATACTAAAACTAAACATAATTAATACTATGTTTTGTTTATTTCTTTTTATGTGTATTTGTAGTTTAAATACTAATTAAATACCAAAATTAAATATACTAAAACTAAACATAATTAATACTATTTTTGGTTTTTTTTTACTTTTTTAAATTTTTTTATTTTTGTTTTCGTTTTTTTTTTTAAATAAAAAAAATTTCATATTTTTTTCTTTTTTTTACTTTTTTTAAATTTATTATTTAATCTTTTTCTTGACAATTTTTTACTTTTTTTTATTTAAAACAAAAATTGTTTACATTTTTATAATTCATTTCAACTTTTCTTTATTTACAAAAAAATTATTTACGTTTTTATAATACATTGTCAGATTTTTTTTAAATTTTTTTTTATTTTAATATTTAGCATAATGAAATATTGTGTGAAATATTCTTTAGAAATTCGTTTTTAGCACATTTCCAACCAAATTGGAAGAAATGTGTATATTAGTTTCAGTCTGTCTGTCCGTCTATCCGTTTACACAAACTTCTACATCTATTAAAATAGTGTTAAAATTTTGAATATATGAATATAGATAGATAGTAATAAAATAATAGGTCCATTAAAACAAAATTTTCTTCTATCTCTTTTCCCCTCTGAGTTATTCCCCCCTACAAGTTCGAAAATTGCCTACATTGAACATGTAATAACTTTTAAACCAATAAAAAATTTTTGAGGTCTGTAAAATCTTTTATCTTAATTGTGAAATTAATAAATTTTTTAAAATTTAATTCTTTGTTGTATAAAAATACCGTTATCTTCATACAATTTTTTTTTGGTTTTTTAACACCCTGTATTTTCCAAACTGCTTATTATGGAAGGCTGAAATTTATGTACCAAAGAGATATCCAAAAACTAACTAGAGTCTCTGAAGAAATTGCATCCATACTTCGCCTACCCTTTCCGTTGTGACTCGTCGAAAATAAAAAAAAATACATTTTTAATTTACTTGTAAAATTCTAACTGCATAATATATATTTAAAAACAAATATTGAGAAAACTTTCGAAAATCATATTTCAAATTCAATATTTGTAAATTTTAATATTTTTATTTTTTTGAAAGATAACAAACTAAGTATTTTTAAACAAACAAAAATATGTTGCAGATTTTTTAAACAAAACAATAAGTATATTAAATGTAACAATTAATGTAACAAAACAATTACTTAGTTTGTTTTCTTTCAAAAAAAATAAATATATTAAAATTTACAAATTTTGAATTTGAAATAAAAAAAAATTTAATTTGAAATAAATAAAATTGAATTTGAAATAAAAAAACTTGAATTAGAAGTGAAAAACCTACATATATATTGTTCAGGTAAAAAATATATTTTTAATATAACATAATCTAAATAACAATATTCACCAAACAATACTCACTATTTTTTGCCTTTCATTTCATTGCATTTAAAAAAAATTGCATAATTTTAGAGGATTAGAAGAAAACTTTTGTCAGTAGCGACCGAAAAGCGAGACAACTATAACCGGACAGGCTTCAATTTTTTCATTTTTATGCTCCATCCATATATTATATTATATATCTATTCTATATTGTTGATTATTTCATTGAAATGCAACACCAATTTAGCTACTTCATAAATGTGGAATGCCACGAAAAGAAAATGAGACATGCAATGCAATACTTCACTATTGCATATTTCATTTTAAAATGCCTATTCAGCTTAAATTTTCAAAATATTAGGCCCACAATTATGTAAATTAGTTTGTTTTATACGAAATGTAAAAATTCATCTTAAATGGGACTAAGCCTTAGTAACTAAGGTGTTGGTCATTTGTTTAGCTAGCACGATTAACTATGTTTAAAGTTAAAGCTTATGCGAATATTGCGAATTTGTTCAATAACTTACCGAAATATATTGCAATATTAATTCTCTTTCTTCGTATAAAAATAAACAAAAAGCTTCAAATTTCAAATGTTCAAGAAATATATTTTCATTCTCCCTTAAGCCAGCCAAAACAAAAAGAGATTTAAGTAGGAGTTACAATGATTCTAATTCCTACCTACATGCAACAAAGATATGTACCAAGAGGATTTCTTTTTTCGCACGGAAATCCGGAACCTTTTCACACAAAGTTTGAAATAAAAAAATATGTCGTGCGAAGAAAACAAATAACTTTAACTGTGAATGTGAATGTGTAGTGTATTCATTTTCACATTAAAATTAACAGATTGGTGTGGTACTTGTGCTGAATTTCATTGTATTTTTTTATTTTATTTATTTTTCACCAATTATATAAATATAATAATATTTTTATTTAGGATACTGGGTTTCTAAATTCATAATGAAACTATTACAGTAAATATTAATTGATTTATAATTAACTTACTATAATTAACTTACTATTTTAATATTATCTTGGTACTGTTATTGATGGTCAACTTAGACTTAGATGGAACACACATATTGACTCAATTACTAAAAAAATATCTGCACTTCTTGGTGCTTTGAAGCGTCTAAACTCTTGTATGATGGAAAAATATCTAATTTAATATATCATTCTCACGTAATCAGTTTGGTAAGATATAATCTGGCTATCTGGTCCATATGTGTAGTAGCTATCTAAAAAACAAAATTGAAGTAATGATGAAAAAAGCGCTAAAAATACTCTATCATTTGAATTTGTATAATTCATCTGTGGACGTTTACAAATTAACGAAGCAAATGAATCTACAAACATTACTACACTTTGAGAAATCGAAATTTATATACAAAATCAAAAATAAATTGAACAAGTCTACAGTCGTGTTACATTCACATGAGAACATTAGTGGACTTAGAACTAGATAAGCAGATAATTTGTACTTGAGCTCAAGAACGGAACTACATAAGAGGAGTATCATTCCTGATTCGGTTCAAATATTTAACAAAATTCCAAGTGAAATTCACAATTTAAATAATCTTAAGATATTTTCAAAAAAATTAAAAGATTACTTATTAAATAATGTTAATGTATTATGAAACTAAATTGATACTTCAATATCCAGATTGTAATTTTTATTTTCCAAACTATTCCAAACTATTAAAAAATGATTACTGTAATGTGGAATCAATATTAAATAAAAACTCGATATCGTAATTACATTTAATTTAATAATAAACCTAAATCTTATAAGCAAAAAAGACTTTCCGTATGATTAAGTCTACAAATGATTATTTAAAAAAAAAACATCAACAAAATTAAATAGTAATGTAATATAGAATCAAATTGTAATTCAAAATAAAAATTTTATATAGCAATTTAACTAATGAAATACTAAATTCTAAAATATCACTAAAATGAAAACATTAACTGTGTCTGTGAGTCAAATCTTGTCACAAATGTACTTAAAGAAATCATAATTTTAAAACTCTACTCAATATAAATATTAACAAAATTACATACCAAATACTTTTAAAGCTCATTAAAAAAAAATATAAATGCACTAAATTCATTATAAAATACTAATGTAATATAAATATCAACTTGTAAATATTTAATGTAATGTAATATAAACATAAAATGGTATCAGAACTTATCTAATTAAATAGTGAACTTCCAAAAATATTCTACTAAACTATGTTAATGTAATATAAAATCAAATTGTAATTCAAAATTAATATAGCAATTTAACTAAATGAAATGCTAAATTCACAAGTTCTAATGAAAGATAAACATTAACTATGAGTCACTACTTTTCTTAATTAAATCTCATTAAAAAAAACCGGGATTTGTAATCTTCTTAATCGACTTACCAAAAAATTTATTTAAATCTAAGAAACCACATACAAAAAAGAATTAAAACTTAACATCTTCAAATTATTATTTATTCAAAGAAATTTATGTATAAAAATTAAAATTGGAAAATAACCAAATTAAACTTTAAATACTCTTACACCCTAATTCAGGTTTTTCCTTTGGGGTAAGAAATTGCAATAATAAAAGTTAAAAAAAAAATTTTATTCTAATGTTTATATAAACTTTTTCTTTTTACGTGTTTCCAATAAAAAATGACTTAATAACTTATACTAGTTTTCTTGCTCTATTGAATAGACAGAGAAATAAACTTTGTTCAGTATCAGAAATATAATTATAAAATACAAACTATGATATTAAATAATGTAATGCAAAGCAATTAAATAACTAGTGTCATATTAGGATTATATAAATAATATAAGAATCATATTATATTAATATATTATTATTATGTTAATCATTAATATAATTATAAAAAAAAAGAAAAAAAAAGTACAAAATATGTAATAAATTAATACAAAATACGTAAAAACTGACTAGTCAGATATCAAAATCCAGTATTATATAAATTGGAAATATTATATTATGAAAATGTAAAAATAATTTGAATTAATTAAATAAATTGAAAAAAAAAAGTTGCACTTTTAATTAAATAAAAATGTATAAAATATTTTATGTAGATTTAAGTATATATATGTAAACATATAAAATAGTTTATGTAACATAATTTATATTTCCACAATTATTATTCTAATAATAATTGTGTTGCATTACCTCCTCGTGGTGGCCCCTGGAACTGTATCTGTCTTAAATATGGATACAGACCAAATTTGCAAGCGCGAAACCAAGGGTGTTATTCGTACCGTGCCTAGAGTTGCGTGGCTGAGGGTGAGCTCAGTCGATAACGGTGGACTTCGGATACCAGGCGACCTCCGGTTTGAACCAGCCTTACCATAGTATCGGGCCTCTGCTATGGTGGACACTATATGCCGCGACACTCGTGGGAATCAAAATATGAAGAAACAGCAAAACAAAAAAAACCAAACAACAACAACAATGACAACAATGGCAAACACAACATCGGCAAATCCAATGACAACAACGACAACAACAACAATGGCAACAACAACAACAGAGAGATCAGAAAGGCGAAGCGACTCCAACTCCAGAGGAAACAACAAGAAGGATATCCTGGCTTCTAGCGGTCAAATGGTAGGACCCAAGAACATGTGTGGATCAGTGAAGAAAAGGCTGTGTAGGATGATAAGATCTGGTATACCCTATGACGTGGCATGTTCTACGCTGGATAGAGAATACCTGGAGATCATCGCCAGCAAAAAGAAAAGGAACCGGTCGGATGGTAACATTCCACCGGATTTGGGAAAGAGATTCCGACCTAAACTAGTGATACAACAACAACAACATCGCCGGACATACAGTGAGGTGACAAGCTGCTCAAAAGTAGGTATCCTGCCTTTGGAGTATCCAAGAAGGACGCTGAGTGAGGCTGAGGCCAAGAAGGTCCAGAAGGCGATACTCGGTGCTATGGACGTACTTCCATTAGGAACCAACGTACGGTTCAATGGATCCACTAGGAAACCAGGATGGGTTTCTATTAATTGCAATGATCCGGAGAGTAAGGAATGGCTAAGGGAATTCATCAAAGGAGTTAAGCCATATTCTGATGCTAGGCTTATCATGGTCGAGGCAAGGACTTACCGGAATACGCGACTTGCTCGGGAGTCTTTCCTGATGAAGATAACCTTTATGAGGAGAGGATCCTGAACAGGTTGCGCAGGCAGAACAATGGGCTGCGGACCCAGGACTGGAGGGTGGTGAAGCAGGCATTAACTAGTAGAGGCCATTATATGGTCTTAGCTATTGATGATACAGGATAAGTCTGCGATAAGTAGACAGGATAAGTCTGCGCCTGAGACGTCGGCTGAATGCACAGGAGAAGAGACTGGATAATGAGACCAATCGGAAAAGTCGCGATCCTGCTGTGGAGACAGAAATGGCCATTGACCAGGTCATCTACGCAAAGGATGTTATTGCAGCACAAGAGGATGCATCAGAAGCATCAAGAAATGTGGCACCTCTTGCAACAACCTCAACATCTGCGTAGAAATCAGAACAAGTGGCAACAGTGACGGCAACCATGACACTGTCTGAGGTGGTTAAGTCGGCGTCGAAGCCACAACCATAAACCAGCAGCTACTCAAAGGCTAATGTGGGAAGTAGGTCGTCGGACTTCCGGCCTACATTAAACCGGAGCCGGAGCACAAAAGAGAAGGAGACAGAAAGGGGCAAGAGGAGGGAAAAGTCAAAATCCCCCCGTAGATCACATAGGAGAGAGCACAGCAGGTCACCTCCTAGGCGTAGGACTCCCTCCAGGGATGGCAAAAGAGGATGGCACAGGGTGGAGCATGGAAGGCCGGCCAGGATTTCAGGAAGGGAGAGAAGAAGAGAATTATCCCGTAGTCCAGCGAGAAGGGGAAGAATTGAGGATAAAGATCCTAGAAGAAGTAGGGAGGCTTCAAAAGGTCACTACCATAGCAGTAGCAGCAGGAAGGCTCGGGCCCCCACCTCCAGCAGAAGAAATTAGATGGGATGGAAGGCGCTGCAAGCAAACCTGCAGCATGCCAAAGCCGCGTCGGCGGTTCTAACCTGCAGGTTTGCGAAAGAACAAATAAGCTTTGCCTTAATACAGGAACCCTGGCTAGCAAAAGGTAAAATTTGCGGGTCAGGTGATTCTAAAGGTAAGCTTCTCTATGATTAGAAGGACTCTAGACCAAGGGCCTGTATTTTATTTAACAAAAATATTAATTACGTTCCAATTACAAAATACTGTCAAAAAGACGTAGTAGCAGCAATTGTGACATCAAAAGATGGAAAAGCTGACATCATTGCATGCTCAGCCTATCTACCCGGAGACGAACAATGCCCACCCCTGCAGCTGATTGGGTTACTGGAATTTGCGAGAAGGAAGAAGATGCAAATAGTGGTCGGATGTGATGCTTACGCACACCATACCAACTGGAATAGTACAAACATCAACAGTCGAGGGGAATCATTACTGGAATTCATAACAGGCAACAATCTTTTTGTGGCTAACTCAGGTAATAAACCTACTTTCAGTAACAAAATCAGAAATGAGGTTCTTGATCTAACAATCTCGACTTCATTTCTGACAAATTACTCCACAGAGTGCTCTGTTATTCCACAGAGCAAAGAACACGAATCAACGGGAATGGGAAACATACACTACAGCTCTAACCGAATACAACAGAGAGATCAGAAAGGCGAAAAGGTCCTCGTTTCAGACGTTCTCCGAAGGTATAGATGACTTACCAGCGGCGGCACGTATACATAAGGTAATGGCAAATGGACCCCCAGTCTCTATTGGTCTTCTAAAGAAAGCAGAAGGCAGCTATGCAGAGTCCAAAGAGGAAACAATTGATGCTCTACTAAAGGCACACTTTCCAGGATCCGGACCATAGGTGACGCTAATACCTTTCATCAACATGTAACTAATAATGGTCACGTAAGACCTCTAAAGGTAGAATGGATATAAGCATCCAAAATCATCAGCCCTGAAAGAGTTCATTGGGCCATAAACAAACCCTATAAATCACCAGGACCGGATGGAATATTTCCGGCCCTTTTACAGGAAGGAAGTGAACTACTTATCCCCATAATAACGAGGCTCTTTAAGGCCAATCTTGCATGGGGACATATACCGAAGGCTTGGACGGAACTCAAGGTAGTCTTCATACCGAAAGCGAATAAAAAAGATGATGGTGACCCGAAAAATCTAAGTCTCTCATCCTTCATACTCAAGGCGCTGGAAAAGGTTATAGCACGATACATAAGAGATACGACTCTCACAGCAAACCCACTAAATCAATACCAATATGCGTACCAGGCGGGTAAATCTACAGAGATGGCGCTGCTAAATCTAACAGTTAAAATAGAGAAGTCCCTAGCAGATAAAGAGGTGGCGTTAGTAGCATTCATGGACATAGAGGGTGCATTCAACAATACATCACATGAATCCATGATTAGGACGATGAGCGAAAAACGAATCAGCAGCATCATATGCATATGGACAAAATCCATGCTGAGAAACAGAATTATTGAAGTAACCCTTGGAGATATAAACAAAAAAGCGAAAACCAATAAAGGCTGTCCACAAGGTGGTGTTCTGTCGCCACTCCTCTGGTCACTTTTGGTCGATGAACTATTGGTTAAACTACAAAATAAAGGCTTTGATTGTCAAGGCTATGCAGACGACCTCGCAATCATAATCAGAGGTAAATTTACAAGCACACAATGTGAACTTCTACAGAGGTCTTGTAACATAGTGGAAAACTGGTGCGTAAGTGAAGGACTTCGATTAAATCCAGCCAAAACAATCCTAATTCCATTCAGCAAGAAACACAAATTGGAAAATCTCACGAGACCAACTATGTTCGGAGAAATACTCAACTTCTCAAAGGAAGTTAAATTCGTGGGGATAACCGTGGAAAGCTAAATTGGAATAGCCACGTAAATAAAATAGTTGCAAAAGCTCAGCTCTCCTTGTGGACCTGCAGAAGAATTTGTGGGAAGACATGGGGGGTACAATGATAACGTATGCATCGGTGGTATGGTGGAGGAAAACAAATCAACTTGAAGTCCAGAGAAAACTCAACAAACTGCAGAGGACAGCCTGCTTAAATATCACTGGAGCAATGGGAACAACACCAACATCGGCAATGGAAGTATTGCTTAACCTGGCCCCACTTCATATGTTTATCGAGGAAGAAGCTAGAATGGGGGCTATGAGAATAAAAGGCTACCAAGGTCTTGACCAGAGGCAGAGAATACTGAAAAATCATCCGTCAATAGCATCGGTAACGGAAAATGAATCATACCTCGACATGCCGAGAGATGACTGCAAAATCACTCACAGATTCACCAAACCATTCAAGTTGGTTATACCAGATAGGAACAATTGGGAAGAGACCAAACCAGCAGTAACAGAACTTGAATGGTACACAAACGGCTCCAAAACTGAAGAAGGAGTAGGGTCTGGAGTATACGGAAATAGACCAAGATTTCAACTAACGTGGAATCTAGGTACCGTAGCAACTGTATTTCAAGCAGAGGTATACGCGATCCAGCTATGTGCAAGTGAAAACATACGCAGGAAATACATCAACAAATCAATAACAATCTACTCAGATAGTCAGGCGGCAATTAAAGCCCTTGGCTCAACACAATTCAAATCAAGGTTAGTACTAGATTGTTTTAATATGCTTACAGAACTAGGAAGAGTAAACAAGGTAACAATCTCATGGGTTCCTGCGCATGTAGGCTTTGAAGGAAACGAGCAAGCTGACAAGCTCGCGAAGAAAGGTGCCAGCTCGCAATACGCGGGACCGGAACCATTCCTGGGAGTACCCAATTGCTATCTCAAAGGGAAAATAAAGAGAAAAACAGCACGATCCCAGCTCAACGCATGGAACAACAAAGAAGGGATGAGACACTCCAAACTGTTCATCAAAGGACCTTCCATAAAAAGAACAAGGGAACTATTGCAATGCAGCAAAAAAAAAACCAGAACAATCACTGGATTCCTCACAGGTCATTTCAGGCTGAGGAAGCATCTACACACCATAGGCCTATCCAGCGACTGATAGGCCTATGGTGTGTAGATGCGACTGATAGACTAACACATCTCCACAGTCATATAGTCAATCCATCGGAAACATGGAAACTTCCTCTGTCAAACCTATATGGCTTCATCAACAGCATAGGCATGGCAGATGAGTAATCGTGAGGGTGTCACAATAAGCCTATTGGCTGCAGTGACGAGGCGCCTATGTGTCGGCCCTGTATTTAAATCTAATCTAATCTAATAATAATTGTGGAAATATAGAATTGTATTATATCACAGCCAAATAAAAAATACATGTGCTTCTCGGGACACACGGATGAAATAAAACTTCAAAAAAGGTACGTGATATTTTGACTACTTAGTATTGAATGATGTTTAATATTAAATGTATTAAATTAAATTTCGCGTGGGCTGTGCGGTTAAATAATGGCGAAACAAATACAGATGATTAAATATCTCCAATGTATCCAGCAAATAGAGCATCAGTAGTTAATTTTGAAAGATATATTATTAAAATAATATATACAGTTGCTCACAAAAGTATCCGGCCACCCTACTTGGTTCAAAATATTTAATGTTTTTCACTTCATTTTCAATTAAGTATTTTTTTTAATATTAGCTATAAAAAACCTTTACTAATGCACTTTATAATACTACAAAAACATATGAGAAAAATGAATTAATTATCAGAAAAACTTACATAGCTGTCCGAACTCATAAAACAATTGACACTAAAGTCGGCCACTAAGTGTGTATGCATACGGGGGACTTCTCCAAAGTAAGTTTAGTTACCAAATAGTTTCCAAATAGTGCGTCATTCGAGAAAAATTGCATTTCCGAATTATGTACTTAATTGTTTGGTTGTCGATTTTTTCTGAAGTATATTTAATTTTGATATTTCTATGATTGGATTATAAATTACAAGACTAAATAATGTTACAAAATAATAATTATTTGTTTTCCGATATTTAAAACTTAACGTCTAAGATTAATTCTACTGAATAAAAGAAGTGGCCGGATACTTTTGTGAGCAACTGTACATTCCTAAAACACTTTATTTTATTGTTTGTCGAAAATATATTATTATAAAAATTATATATATTCACCCTTACTACCGGTTCTTTTTTATTGAGGAATTTCGTTAAAATTTAAACTTTCTTTTTTTAATGTATTATTATTATATCACTGGAATACTACTAAAACTGGTCACGCTGACCAACCATCAGGTTATTTTTGAAATCTTAACTAATTTTTTCTTATTTTTAGAATGCCCATTGGTATTCTAAATGTTTAATTTGATGTATAAGAACTATATGATTTGGTCTCCTGTTACTAGAGTAGGTCGTAAGGTCTCTTTCTCTTTAATCTTCTACTTCTGTTTGGATTTTCCGACAAAGTTATTACTTCTGTGTTGACGTGGTTCTGTAACTTTATGTGATGTTTGCCAGCTGCTTTTTGCATTTCGTCCTCAACGTAGTTTAAATTTAGGTCTCTATGTATATCTCTGTTCCTGATGTACCACGGTGCATTTACAATAGTACGGACTACTTTATTTTGGAAACGCTGGATCTTATCAATGTGACATTTACTAGCGCAGCCCCAAAGTTGCATACCATATAGCCATACTGGCTTAATAATCTGGTTATATTAAAAGCTTGTTGTATATTGGTACTTTTGAATTCCGACAAAAAAGTCAGTACATTTTGCTGTATTTTATATTAAGTTCACTTAGTTTTACTTTTATGTGTTCTTTCCATTTTAGTTTCACGTCCACCGTAATGCCTAGGTATTTCGCTAAGTATTTCGCATTGGTACTAACTTGTGGAATTTGCTGAATTTTTCGGTTTGTGAAGATTATGTGTGCGGATTAAAAACCTATATGGCTTCATTGATTTTTAGTCTCCACTTTTTTGTCCAATCCTGAATAAGTCCTCGTTCACACCAAGATTTTCTTTGTTAAAATAAACAAAACTCTCTGTTCATGTAGTAGTACATTTTTGAGAATGTATTAGTAATATATTTGAAGTTTCTGTTAATAATGTCAAAACAAAATTTGAAATGTATAACTTGTGAAATTTATTAAAATATTAAAATATTAAACAAATTTTCATTGAAATAATTTTTTGTGGACAAAAATAAAAATATCTGAAATTTCAATGGAAAATTTTAACCCTCTAGTGCGTCATGATGCAAATATGAATCAAGGCAATAAATGTTAAATAGTTTTTAAGCAAAAATTAATTTGAGTTTTTTCCTATTTGATTCACTTCTGAATCGTTCTGTTCTGAGAACAAAATCATAATAGGAAAAAAAAAATTACGGACTAATTTGTTTTGTCACTTTTTATTTGATTTTTGTAGTGTGAGATTGTAAGTGGATATGTGAAATTTGTTGAGCGATTTTTTCTGGGAATTTGAAATTTAGTGTTAAGTAATGGTAAGTTGAAATTTAATGGTAAATTATTTATATAACTTCAGAATTTGTGTAATTATCCACTAAAAGAAATTATAATGTTCCACTAAACGCGTATTGATGCAAAAATGCATCAAAGGATTTTTTGCTGATTGTGTCCTTTAGTAGAGGCAAAAAACCTGCATATTTCTAGAACAAACGTTGATCCGTATATAATTTTGCACAATTTAAAAAGAGTTTGGTTGAAATATATTTTCTTGCGCACTAGAGGGTTAAGTTTTTTCATTTTACATTCAAATTAAAAAAAAATGGCAGTTAATAATGTAAATTAAAAAATATTAAAATAATTATTTGATTTTCATTTGATATCATACTTCAAAATATTTGTCAAAAATATAAGCTGGTATAAAATTTCCCTTGGGAAATTCATTTTTTGCAGGGTTGGTACACAAAAACCTTTGACTATATAATATATGGACTGCTAGTAACCAACTCCATTGCTGTAGTTAGGACCGACTATGCGCATACCACCAGAGATGGCGAAAAAAGGAACTAACTATTTCGAATTGCCTTTGGCGACGCTCGCCTTTTTGACGGCCAATAAAACAACTACATCATTTATGAGAATTCCATAGATTTTACTTGAGAATTCTACTGGATTTAATTCAGAATTCCATAACTTTAGTTCTCTTATTGGCCATCTCTGGTGCTATGCGCTACCAGTCATAATAGTATTTTTTTCTTTGACAGCAAAGGAAATTATAAGCGATTAGCAGTCCATATATTATATAGTCAAAGACAAAAACATTGTAAATAACAAAGCAAAATATGTATGCTGGACAACTTTTCATTGTTAATAACTTTGTTAATTTTATAGTGTGCGTTAAAAAATTTTGTGTTTATACACAATAACTTTTATGTAGTAGTATGATTTTATAGTATCCGTGTGAGATGTCAAAATAATTTTTGTTAATTTTAACAAAACAAATTCCGGTGTGAACCTAGACTAACTGAGTTTGCATTCTGAATTTTACTAACAGCATTGTCTAGAGTTTTTGATGATGCGACCATTGAAGTATCATCTGCAAAAGTAGCAACTAGAACTTCTTCAGGTACTGGGATATCGCATGTATATAGGAGGTATTAAATAGGACCTAGGATACTGCCCTGTGGGACTCCAGCATCTAGGTTTTTCAGGTCAGAGTATTCGTCTTCTTGTTTTACACGAAAGAATCTGTGTTTTAGGTAGGATGTTATAAAATCTATGTGCTGCTTTGGCAGGAATTTGTTCGGCTTATGCATTAGACCCTCATGCCAAACCTAATCGAATGGTTGCGCTATGTCCAAAAACATTGCTGAGCTGAATTGTTTACCTTCGATAGCTTTTTCAATTGCGTTAGAGATTCTATGCACCTGTTCGACTGTAGAGTGTTTTTCTCTAAAACCAAATTGAAAAGATGGAATTAGATTTTTTACCTCAACTATCGGTTTTAATCTTTTTATATACAGCTTTTGCATCAGTTGAGACATTATTGGAAGAAGCGATATTGGACGATAGGATTTGGAATCGTTCGGCGGTTTGCCCGGCTTTGGCAACATGATAATATCTGCTACTTTCCATGTTTTCGGAACTACTCTTAGTCTAAAGATGGCGTTGATTATTTGCGTTAGCATAACTATTCCCTTTCTAGGTAGTTGAGCAAGTAGGTCAGTAGTAAGCAAAGGTTTTAATAGTTTCTTCGACCTCCTTTGGAGTAACTGGTGTTATTTCTCTTTGTACTGTATTTTCTTCCGCCTCAGGTACTGTAACTCCATTAGCTTCATTTGGCTTGAATATGTCTGCTAGGTGATCTGCGAAGACTTCGGCTTTACTCAAGCTATTTCTTGCCCACGTTCCGTCTCTTTTTTTAATCGGAGGTGCATGCGACATAGGTTGCTTGAATTTTTTTGCCGCTTTCCAAAGGGAGTAGTTCGAACTTTTTTCTGCTGTAAGATTTTCCAAGTAGTTTGACATGCTAGCTTCTTTCATTTTTTGTATTTCTCTTTTCAGTTTTTGTTCCTTGTTATTTAATATATTCTTGTCCACCGGGTCCCTAGTTATCTGCCATTTTTTCCTAGCTCTCCTTTTATCGGCTACTAAGTCTTTGATCTCTCGTGAATAGTTTGTGCATTTTGTTCTTCTGACTATATTTCTGGTGTTTTTCCACGCTGCTTGTTGTATCACTTTTGTAAATTTTATAACTTCCTCTTCTATGTCTTCTTCGCTTCTAAGTTTGACTTTTAAGTTGATTGAGTTTTCACTAAGATTCAATATTACTGCCGAATGGTCAGAATTTAGAACATAGTTGTCTTCGAGCACAACATAATTAAGTGATACTTTCTTTGAAATAAAGAAGTCAAGAAGATCTAGTATTTTATTGCAATCTGTTGGCCAATGTGTTGGACTTCCAGTAGAATGGAAAATACCGCCATTTTTGGATATAGCTAGTTTTGTTGTTGATATTCTTGCTCCCCAATCCACATGTTTTGCGTTGAAGTCCCCACCCACAATGTATCTTTCGCCTAATTTTCCTAAGATATCGAGATAGTCTTTTGTTTTCAAGTTGAACTTCGGTGGGCAATATATTGCTCCGATGGTTAGATTTCGGCACCCCGATTCTACTACTATCGTTGTAAGCTGAGTTTCGTCTGTTTGTATGCTGTTTTCCATGTAGTGTTTTATGCTTTCTTTTATGAGGATGGCACTTCCCCCTTTAGCTTGTTCTCCAGGATGGTTAGTGATATAGCTTTTGTAACCTTTTATGTATAGAAACATTTGGCTTGTTAAATGAGTTTCTGATAGGAGGCATATATCTATTTTTAGCAGGTTGAGGAAAACTCCTAGTTCTTTTATTTTGTTCTTTATTCCGTTTGCGTTCCAAGTTGCTATTCCGATGTCTTTCTGTATCATTGTGCCATATGTTGCATTGATGATCTAGGAATATATGATTCCATTTTATCCATTCGCCTTGCTAGTGCACCAACTGCTTCCAGTATACTTTGCAGTATAGTCGATTGATTAGCTTCGAGATTTTGATTTCGATCGATGAACAAAGTATTACTTTTTGCAGCTTGTGCAAAGCTAACTCCCTTGATCAGCTGTTGCGTTGGAATGTTGGATACATTTTCTATGCTACTTATTTGGATTAATCTTCTTTTTTGCAGCTCTTTGGCAACGGCGCATCCTATATAATTAGCTGGGTGGTTCTCCGAGCAATTGGAACATTTAGCTGGAGTTTCTCTTTTTTTTATGCATTCTACCGTTAGATGATTTCCAGCACATTTCACACAAGTCGGTTGCCTCTTGCAGTATTTCATCGTGTGTCCATATCTCTGGCATCTTTTGCATTGAGGAAGCAGGTTTGTTGTTCTAATTGCTTCGATTTTAACCTTCATGTGATTTAGATGGCTGATCTCATATATTCTTTTAATGTCCTCTCCGTTTTCGAACGTTAACATAAATAAAGGTAATTTAGTTAAGTGCTCCACATCATTGACCCTTCTTTTGAATATTTTATTTTCAACGCTTATTATTTTAAATTTTCTTTCTAGTAGTTCACTCTTGATATACTCAGGATCACATGATGGATGCAGATGCCGTACCATTACTCTGATTGGTCGCGGTATCTTGTTCTCATACGAGTGCCATTCGTAATTAGATTCGTTAGCATATTTTCTCAATTCCCTGTATTCAGAATCTGTTTTTACGTTGACTTTTATATGACTATTACCTAATAGGTTGGCAGTAAATTCTAATTTTTTTGTTTTCAGAGCTTGATTCATCGTATTATAGTTATCTATGTTGCTAAAAATGACTGGTGGTGCTTTGTATATTTTTTTCTCTTTATTTTCCGGTCGGCTCGCTGATCTAATGGTATTAGCGGATGCATGTAAATTTTTAGGTGTGTTATCCACAGTATCTACGTTATTTTCCATACCCGTACGAGTTAGCAATTGATACCTATTATTGGAGCATGTGTAATCCGGAAAGAAGAACGGACTTGAATTGCTCTTTTTTTCTCTTCTGAAGTGGATTGGGATTCATTCTTTTTTCCACGTTTCCCTTCCTTTCGGAATCTGGTGTTTCAGTAATTGTCGTTTTTCTTCTCTTGTTTTGTTGTAGTATCCATTTAGTTTCTTTCGCTACATTATTTAAGTTGTCTACTGACCTGTGTATTTTTTCATTTCCTACTTGTGATGATGCACGATGTTCTTTTTCTTGGATAGCTAGGATGATGTTTTTAAGCTCTAAAATTTCACGTTTGGCTTCAGTTAAGTCGTTTTCCAGTTTTTTAATTTTTTCTATTTCAGGAAAATTTGAGATTTCAGCTAATTGCTTTTCAGGTAAGTTACCTTCTGAATAATTTTTTTTCCTTTTTGGAGTACTGCTTTGACTGGTATTGCTATTATTTAGAAGACTAATAACTGAACGTTGGGATCTTGGCTTTTTAGTGCAGATGTTGTTAAGTCCAGTAACGATTTACTTATTGGTGGAGATCTTCCTAATCCCTTTGCTTTAAAAGGATTAAATTCCAGTTGTTCCGGTTGTTTTTGGACGGTAGCTGTATTCAGCATCATGGCCTGTGACCCCACCATGAGTGCAGAGTGATTTTGATCCACTGGCGACTTAGCTAACTTCTCAGTGAAGCCAGCCAAGCCCTCGCCGTCAACCATGGATTCTGACGACACTTTGGCAGATGTCCCTGCCGAGTTTTTTTTAATTTTCGAACCTTTCATGTTTGTTGAGGATGAATGTATTTTAAACCTACTACCAGGTATTATTACTGCCGTCCCTCTGAGATCAGACGTAGACCAGGGAGCCGCCCAATCTGGAACAGACGCTTCTGGATTTGAGACCGCCTCACTCTTTTGATCACCAATCACACCAACTGGGTTGGTTACCAGTTCTTTCGTTTGGGTTGCTCGGCTTAACAGGAGGACCACGTGAAGGTGAGATTTCGGCGTTGAGTAGTAGAGGCTAGGCTAATGTATCTGGAACCCATAGCTATAATCGCATACTACCCCGTTTTACCCCCCTTAAAATTTAAACTTAAAAAAATTATTGTGTTTAATTAAAGTATTTTAAATTCTGGATTTTTTAAAGATTTTTTTAAGATAAAAAAAATTTAATTTTTATGACGCGGTTTTTTATGAACTAGAAAATTAATTAAGAAAATCACAACTTTGGAAATACCCGATAAAAAAAATAGAATTTATCAAAAAGATGAGTTTTGGAAAAACCTTAATTTAAAAATAAATCACGTTTTAAAAATTAACATTTTATATATTTTAGTATTCAGCGCCTCTAACGGTAGAAATTTGAAATACAGTTACTGGCATCGTACTCTTTTCTTAAATACCTTTCCAACAAGTGTTCAAACTTAATTTCCGGTGCACATTTACTATATGAAATTATGTTTTGGCAAAATACGAATAGTGCGGCCTTTCCATATATGGGTCTATCATAAACTTGAGTGTACGCTAATGGCCGAAACACAATGCCAGCTTTGGCTTTGACTGTACCTTTGAAAAAGTTTCAACATATAAAAATCAATAGAAATAAGCACAATGCTGGCTGAGAAAAATCCACCGCCGAGTTTAAAGAATGCTGAAAATAACGCCAGCGCTAGAAAATTTATATGGCACTACTGGCAATTATAAGTTGTTAAATATATATGTATTATATTTAGGCAAATTTTGCGATTTAATTTTTTTGACATATATTAATAAATTTTTAACGCCAGCATTGTGTTTGGGTCTAGCTTGACCACGACAGTTACAATTAAAGCTACAGCCTTGTCGTTCCGTTTTCGTAATACAAGAGCGGTACGTTTTCATGCCACCAATGCTGCAGAAAGCGTTACGCAAAAGTGGCACGGTTTCATGCCGTAGGAGAACGGCTTGAAAAAATAAATAAGTTAATGTTTAATAAATTAATAAATTAATGTTTATTAATTTGTGAAATATATGGATATAAGTTATTTAACGAAGAAAAGTGGTGACGTGTTTGTATTAATGTTTAAAAATTAATGTTTAATATTTTGTATTAAACCAATTATATTATAATCGTCCCGTGTTTCTCAAACTTTCTGGTACTTCGGAACCCTATCAATTATTTTCGTTTTCGCGGAACCCCTTCGGAAATTTTTATTGCCAGATGAGTATTATCCACTTATATTATAATCCTCCTTTTTGACATATTTGTTGATCAAAAAGGGGGTGAATTTATTTTAAGCAATTTAAAAAGAGAAAATTTCATATCAATGAACTTTCATAGTAATTTATTTGAAAAAACTTCAACAATGAAAATAAAAATAAAGTTTTACACTAAATTGGTTTTATTTGAGTAAAAATAGCAAAGGATTTTTAATAAAAAAAAATATTAATCCAAAAAACATTTAATTAAAAAAAAAAACATTAATTCAATTCCGTCAATTTTTCAACGTTTGTTTCCGTAAATCGATGTAGCATTTTATAATCATTTACTTAAATATCACGCCTTTTATGGTAAACTATGGTTTCCGCAAATTTATAAATGCTGCCATTCTTATTTTGATAGGTTGAATAAAATTTTACTAATTGTTTTCAAGCTACTATAGACTAACTTGAATTTTTTGAGTAAATACTTAGAAGTAAGCAGTAAATACTATACTTTATTCACTAAAAATTAAGTATTTACTGGAAAATTTTGTTATTAATAGCAAATACTATAAAAAAAAAATAGTACTTGAAGTTAAAGTAAATGCCTCATTTTTTATTCACAAATTTTGTTCTTAAACTGGATTAAATGCTAGTAAAAGTATTTACTACATTTTATTCAGTCGACCCATGTATTAAAAATAAAAATTTAAAATTTTCTCATAAACACGTAAATTCTCATAGTTTGTGAAACACTCTAGCGTGTTTCTCAAACTATGTTTTTCTACTGAACGGTTATTGTTCGAGCGCTCTAGCTATAACGCTCGAGTTTTATCTAGCAGAAAAATGTTATGCTAGATAGAGCAGCAATTTTTTTTGATAATTATATTGAATAAAGTGGGTGTTTTAAGGGATAATTACCGAAAATTCTACGGAACGACTATTTGATTTTTGCTGCTCTATCTAGTGCAGCTGTTTGCAGCGCTAGATGCGATATACTCTGCTGAACGCAGCAATTGTTTACATCGGCAGGTCAGACGTCAAACTGGGTCTCGATTAACCATAATGATGTCCATAAATATAAATGGAAATGGAAAAGTAAACCATTATGGATAACAGAGATCACTCGGCCATCAGCCATTCCATATATGGCACACTTTATGGACGTCCATTTATGGATAAGTTTATGGACGCATATGTCAAAAAGAAAATGGCGGAAAGTGGTTTAATTTGTAAAGTTGGTTTCATATTGTGGTTAATTTATTAATTGACTTTCGTACTGTATACACAACATACTATATTACCAATGCAAAACAATTTTACACGTTGAAAATCAAAATATAATACAAATTTCAATGATATTTCAGTCCATGAAATGCCCAGTTGTTTTTGTTTGGAAATCCATAAATGGAAACTGATATGGACATGGAAATGGAAATGGAAATTATTATGGCTAGTGGAGACGGGGGACTGGAAAACCAGTCAAAAACATTTCAGTAAAAAAAAAAGGCATTTCAGTCAAAAATAATTTCATACAAATTTTATGACTGAAATGCATTTCCAAGATGGAACTTCAATAAAAAAAAAGCATTCCGGTCAGAAAAAAGTTTGACTGAGTTGCCTTTTCTTTATTTACACTGAAATGACCTTTTTTAGTCCACTTTTTTATTACTAGAATGCCTTTTGGGTTCTAGGAAAACCAGTAAAAAATATTTCGGTAAAAAAAAGGAATTTCAGTCAAAAATATAAGAAGGCATCGCAGTCAAAATAATTTTTGACTGAATTGCCTTTTCAGAAGGATATTCAATCAAAAAACTGAAACGGTATTCCAGTCAAAACATTTTTGATTGGGATTTCTTTTGGATTTATTGACTGAAATTGTTTTTGCAAAAGGAAATTCAGTCAAACAACTAAAAAGGAATTTTAGGCAAAAGTATTACTGTAATGAGAAATAACTCATAAGAGCAAATATTATTACTTTAACTTGCATTATAACCATAGTACTGTACATATTATGACAATACACGAAATAAAAATTGTTACTTTATAACTTTTTTTAAAATATTTTTTTTTATATTATCATATAAATATAATATAAAGTTATTTAATTAAAAAAAATAAATTCAATTATCAATCAAAATTCAAATATCTATTGTTGCAAGTGAAAATTAGACTTTTTATCTAAAATAAATTAAAAAATTTTTAGAACGCTATCAACTTCAGTTCTACATTGAAACACAGGTGAAACACTTTCAAATATACAAAGTCAAACAAGCATATCAAGACCATTACTATCAAGATGTATACCACATGGTTGTAATGTAATTTATAATGCCATGCGAGATGATTATTTAAAAGTAAATCCATAGATATCTAAATATTTTGAGAAATTTAATTATAATTGGAAATTTTTATGTTTTTCAGTTTCCATGTACTATAACAGAATGGGAAAATATTGCTACAAAATTTTCAAATAAATGGAATTTTCCATTTTGTCTAGGATCATTAAATGTCCATCACATAGCATTTAAACGTTTCAAAAATCTTGATCGGAAATATTATAATGCTGATAAAGGTTTCAATACCATTGTTTTACTTGCATTAGCTGATGCTTATTAAAAGATTTGGTTTTTTAAATATGACTTTACGTTTGGAACCTAAGAAAAAAAAAATTGTACAATCTAGTTGTGTATTGCATAATTTTTTAAATGAAGATAATGAAAATTAAATCTTCTTCTTCTTCCACAGCTTTACAGTTCTCTGTGAACCTGAGCTTCCTTGACTATTTTTTTCCACTTAATACGATCCTGTGCTGTTTGCTTATAGTTTATGACTCTTGCTTAAATCTTCTTCCACTACCTCTGTCCATCTTCTTCTAGGTCTACCACGTTTTCTACTGCCTGTTAGGTTGCTTGTGTACACTTTTAGTACTACTTGTTCTTCCGGCATTCTGAGTACATGGCCTAACTATCTAAGTCTCTGTGCTTTGATGAAACGAATTACATTTTCTCTATTAATTAATTCATCCAGTTCATGATAATATCTGATTCTGTATGAGCCATCGCTGTTTCTTATGGGGCCGTAACACTTTCTTAACACTTTCCTTTCAAACACAAGCAACATTCTACTTTCGTCTACTTTTAATATCCATGACTCATATCCGTAGGTAAGCACTGGTCTTATTAGTGTTTTGTATATCAATAATTTCATGTTTCTAGTGAGTAGTTTGGATTTAAGCAGTTTATTGTTTGCATAGAATGCTTTGTTTGCCGCTAGTATTCTGTCATTAACTGTTGCTGTTGTAATACCTTGTTGGTTGAAGGTAACACCTAGATACTTAAAAATTTTTACAGCTTCAAATGTGACTGATCCAATTTTAAGATCCGGGAACACTCTGGTCGACTTCGTTTTAACCATATATTTAGTTTTTTCTATATTTACTTTTAACCCAATTTTTTCCGCAGCATTTTCTAGGTGACTGTAGCATTCTTTAAGTATCCTTTGGTTTCTTGCTATTATTAGTATGTCATCTGCATATGCACATATAATTATTTCTTTATTGATGATTGTTTGATCCTTGTAGAATTCTCTAGTTGCTGATTCTAGCATTAAATTAAAGATCAGTGTTGAGAGAGCATCTCCTTGCTTTACCCCGGAGTAGATGCTAAATGACTCTGACAATTTACCTTGTACTAATACTTTACCTCTAATATTACTCAACGTCATACATGCTAGTTTACATAATTTTCTAGGAATTCCTAATTTCAGCATAATTTTCTCGATAGTTGATCTTTTCATACAATCGAATGCTTGCTTGAAGTCTACAAACAAGAAGTACATATCTAAATTGAATTCATGAGCTTTTTCAAAAATTTGATGTAAAGTAAAACATTGATCCGTTATTGATCGATTTCTCCTAAACCCAGCCTGGTAATCTCCAATAATTTCTTCAGCAAAGCTGTTAATTTTTTCATATAAGATATTTGTGAATATTTTATATGTAGTATTCAATAGCGATATACCCCGATAATTGTTGCAAATTTTTTTATCTCCTTTTTTATGAACTGGGAAAACTATACTTGTTTGCCATTCTGCAGGTATTTCCTCGTTATTCCACATTTTCAGCATAAGCTCATGCAGTTGAACATGAATTTCCTCACCACCTCTCCACTTGCTTTTCCATTTTTAAACTTCAATATGGCTTTCTTAGTATCGGATTTGTGCTTCTATCAGATTTTCAACGTGATATATATCAGATTTTCTGATATATATCACGTTGAATCTATCAGATTTATCAGATTTTCAACGTGATATATAGTTTCTATCAGATTTTCAACGTGATATATAGTTTCTTCCATCTGTTCGTTGTTATCTTCATTGGAGTTTGGGTTTAACAATTCATCAAAATATTCTTTCCACCTTCTTAAAACTTTGTCTTGTTCTATAACATTGTCACCGTTTTTATTTTTACAGATATTTAATCTTGGTTGATATGTTGACGTGCTGTTTTTTATATTTCTATACATATCTTTATTATTAAAACTTCAATTTTTCTAATTTCTTCTTTTAGTGCTTGTTTTTTCCTCTTTGTAATTAATTTTTTCGCAATTTTTCTTTTCTCCTTATAGTTAATTTCATTTTATAGTCAATTTCAGCTTTGATTTTTTCCTCATTAGCTATTTTACATTCCTGATCATACCATTCATTTCTTCTATTTTCCTTCTTCCCTACAGTTTCATTTGCAATGAGTTGCCTTTTCTTTATTTACACTGAAATGACCTTTTTTAGTCCACTTTTTTATTACTAGAATGCCTTTTGGGTTCTAGGAAAACCAGTAAAAAATATTTCGGTAAAAAAAAGGAATTTCAGTCAAAAATATAAGAAGGCATCGCAGTCAAAATAATTTTTGACTGAATTGCCTTTTCAGAAGGATCTTCAATCAAAAAACTGAAACGGTATTCCAGTCAAAACATTTTTGATTGGGATTTCTTTTGGATTTATTGACTGAAATTGTTTTTGCAAAAGGAAATTCAGTCAAACAACTAAAAAGGAATTTTAGGCAAAAGTATTACTGTAATGAGAAATAACTCATAAGAGCAAATATTATTACTTTAACTTGCATTATAACCATAGTGCTGTACATATTATGACAATACACGAAATAAAAATTGTTACTTTATAACTTTTTTTAAAATATTTTTTTTTATATTATCATTTTTACAGATATTTAATCTTGGTTGATATGTTGACGTGCTGTTTTTTATATTTCTATACATATCTTTATTATTAAAACTTCAATTTTTCTAATTTCTTCTTTTAGTGCTTGTTTTTTCCTCTTTGTAATTAATTTTTTCGCAATTTTTCTTTTCTCCTTATAGTTAATTTCATTTTATAGTTAATTTCAGCTTTGATTTTTTCCTCATTAGCTATTTTACATTCCTGATCATACCATTCATTTCTTCTATTTTCCTTCTTCCCTACAGTTTCATTTGCAATGAAAATTAAATAGAACCATTAAATACTAATCAAATAAATAAAATTAAACTAGAATTTAAAAAAAATATTGGTACAAATCTTGAACCATATGCGCTGAATGTAGGACTGAAGTTGATCGTGTTCTAAAATTTTTTTAATTTAATTTAGTTAAAAACTTTTCACTTGCAATGATTGAATTGGTTTTTTTTTTTATTAAATAACTGTTGATTATATTTATATTTATAAATTTATATTATTATATTTTTTTTATCCTTATTCACTCCGCTTGGGAGCATAGGGCTTCACTGCAGATCTTCCACCTTACTCTCTTTTGTGCCGTCACTTTGATTTGTTGCCATGAGTCTTACCAATTTTTTCTGCTTCTTGTAAGACTGCACGTCGCCATGTATTTCTAGGGCGCCCAACCCTTCTGCTGCCCTGAGGGTTCCATTCTAGTGCCTGTCTTGTTTTGGAGCTTTCTGCTGGTCTTCTAAGTGTATGGCCTATTCATCTCCATCTTCTCTTTCTAATTTGCGTAATGATAGGCTCTTGCTTCGTAATTTCCCATAGTCCGGTATTTGATATAGTATTTGGCCAGAATATCCTACATATTATTCGTAAGTATTTGTTAGTCAGTACTTGTATCTTGTCGATGTCTTTCTTGTAACACGCCCAGGTTTCACTGCCGTATAGTAGTATGGATTTCACACAAGCGTTATATATTCTAAGTTAATTGGGAGGATCTCCATACTTTCTGTAGTCTACTGAATGCTGTCTTGGCTTTACAGATTCTGCTATTTATGTCATCTTTTGTGCCTCCATCAGTTGCTATGACAATACCAAGGTAACAGAATTTATCAACTTCCTCAATATCCGTTTCGCTGATTAATCGGATTAGTGCAGCGACTGTTTCTGATGTTAATTTTAAGGCCAACTTCTAATGCGCACTTTGTGAGTTTGTTGATTCTGCATGTCGTTGTGTGTGTGGGCCAACATTACTATATCGTCTGCATAGTCTATATATTCCAGTCTTGTACTTAGTGTCCATATTATTCCCCTTTGATTGTTGTTGTTTGTTTTTCTCAGTACATCGTCTAGTACTGTGATGAATAGTAGTGGGGATAAAGCACAGCCCTATTTAACTCCCTCGCGTAGTTTAAATGGTTCGCTGTGTCTACCATTATGTTGAACAACGTTCTCATCATCTTCGTATAACGCTTGTATAACTCTAATAATTTTGCTGAGTATTCCTTTATTTGGAAGTGCTGCCCATATTGATTTTCTTTTTATTGTGTCGAACTCTTTTTAAAAGCCTACGAATAGTAAGTATGGAGGGGACTTCCATTCGTTAGATTGGTCTGTTATAAGTCGAAGCGTATTTGATTGGTCTGTACAGCTTCTCGTTGGTCTGAACCCCGCCGGTTCGTCTCTACGTTTTTCCTCTTTATGGTCTTGTATTCGCGACAGTATTGTATTATTAGTGCTAGGATTTTGTTGACAGTATTAAGTATTGTTATGCCTCGCCAGTTGCTATATTCTGTTAGGTCTCATTTCTTTGGAAGCTTCACGATAACGCCTTTCTTAGTTGTGCTGGGTATTTGTTCTTCGTCTCACATTTTCACTATCTCTGGTTGCAGTATGGTTGCCGTTAACTTAGCATCAGCTTTAAATAATTATGTTGGTATACCATCCACCCCGGCAGCTTTATTACGCTTAAGTTTCTCTATTGCTGCTGTTATTTCTCTAATTGTGGGTGCATGGCAGCTTATTTTCCTGTTTGTTATTTCGGTATTATCCAGGATAATTGTTGTTGTTTCGTCGTCTTCATCTTCATTTCTACATTCGCTGAAGTACTCTTTCCAACGTAGTATTTGTTCTTCTTGTTTTGTAATGAGTTGGTCTCTATTTTTTCTTACTGGTTGGTTTTGGCTTCTAAATGTGTTGCTGACTGTAGAAATCTTTCTATGTAGGCTGCACATGTCGTTTTTACTTGCGGCTTCTTCTGCTTCTGTAACTATGTTGTTGTAGTATTCGCGTTTATCTCTTCTGGCTGCTTTCTTTATTTCTTTTGATATTGTGGTATATTGTCTTCGTAGTATGTTGTTATTATTATTATTTTTGTTGTTAATCCTTAGCTTTAACTTCTGCATTCTTCAATCTTAATCCAGGTGGCGTCTGTTAACCAAGCTTTTCTCTTATTATATAATATTATTTATATTATATAATATATAATATATTATATAATATAATATATTATATTATATATATATATATTATAATATAATAATAATATAATTATATTATATTATATATTTATATTTAAATTTATAATATATATATATTTATATATATAATAAATAATTAAAATGAAGTTATAATGCAAATTAAAGTAATAATATTTGCTCTTATGAGTTATTTCTCATTACAGTAACAATTTTGCCTAAAATTCCTTTTTAGGTGTTTGACTGAATTTCCTTTGGCAAAAACAATTTCAGTCAAGAAATCCAAAAGGAATCCCAATCAAAAATGTTTTGACTGGAATACCGTTTCAGTTTTTTGACTGAATATCCTTCTGAAAAGGCAATTCAGTCAAAAATTATTTTGACAGCGATGCCTTCTTATTTTTGACTGAAATTCCTTTCTTTTTTAACCGAAATGTTTTTGACTGGTTTCCCCTGAGCCGGTTTTGACTGGAATACCTTTTCCGTTTTTTGATTGAATTCCGTTTTTTGATCGAACTATATCGTCTGCATAGTCTAGTCTAGATCTTCCAGTCTTGTACTTAGTGTCCATATTATTCCCCTTTGGTTGTTGTTGTTTGTTTTTCTCAGTACATCGTCTAGTACTGTGATGAATAGTAGTGGGGATAAGGCACAGCCCTATTTAACTCCCTCGCGTAGTTTAAATGGTGCGCTGTGTCTACCATTAGGTTGAACAACGTTCTCAGCATCTTCGTATAACGCTTGTATAACTCTAATAATTTTGCTGAGTATTCCTTTATTTGGAAGTCCTGCCAATTTGATTTTCTTTTTATTGTGTCGAACTCTCTTTCAAAGTCTACGAATAGTAAGTATGGAGGGGACTTCCATTCGTTAGATTGTTCTGTTATAAGCATATAAATAATATACTCTATAAGGTACATGGGTATATTTTTTTCGGTCTTAGTTGGAGGCAATCAAAAGATGGCGCTGGCAGAAATTTAACGAATAAATGTCAAGGCGTCGAGGAGAGTGCTTCTAGTCAAATAAAAAAGTTAACGATTTAAATATTTTAATTAATGTTGAATTTTTATATGTTCACTTTTTATATAAAGTCAAACATATAAAAATACATATTTTATAAAATAAAATATGTATTCTAAAAATGTAAAATAGATTGCGGACAAAATCATCAGAACCGGAACCAACATGATAAAATTTAACATTTGAAACAATAAATGAAAAACAAAATATTAATAAACGTTATAATTTTATTTACTTTCTGAAAAATGAATTAATTTTGTCAATTTATTTCTTACACCTAATTTTTTCATGTTTGATTGCCTGGCAAAGTGAAAAAATCTATTTTTAAATAAATTTCTAACATTAATTTTATAAATATGTACATATGGGTATCGATACCCTGTCTTATACTTAGATGATCATTTGGATCATTAAAATCTAAATCTAAATTATATACATTTTGAATTGTTCTTAAAACTATTTTTGTATAAAGATTTTTTACGTTATTTTCATTTACATAAATTGTAAATATTTTTTCAGCTTCTGAAATTATTTTGAAAATAACTCTTGCTGGAGTTATTAACTTGCCCCATTTTATAAAATTAATCATGTCTAAATTTGTTTCCATTATTGGGCTATTTTTAATTTCTACACATTCTTGACATTTGCAAAATTTATTTATTTGCTTTTCTTAGATGTAACCGGCTAAGTACGTTAAAATATCTAACGAATATTCATCCAAGTCAATATCAATTATACCAAGATAATGGTCATATTCTTCGGATTCTAATTGATATTTATTTTTTGGTTGTTTTGACGAAACGGTCAAAATATCAGGCAAATTTTCCACATTCCCTGAATCAAGGGATTTAATAGTTTTATTAACTATTAGCCTTTTATATGAAGCCATGAATTGCTTACAACTCGGATTATCATTTCTGCCCGAAGAATAATTCCAAATGATCTTGGCTCATCTTATAAGTTAAAATAAATTGTAATTTTTTACTTATAACTAAGTCTTCGTACAAATTAGCATTTAAAAAGTTAAAAAGATACACATTCAATACATAATATTTATTATTATTATTAATATTAAATTCCATTACTTACGAGTGTAATTTCTGTGTAGCTGAGCAATTGCAGCACTTAAGCACCATTTCAAATTGTTTTTTCATTTTGAACTTTTTTTTTTTAAATAAAAATTAATAATTGTTTTGTTTTTTATTGTTTCTTATCCTGACCTATAATTATATTTAAAAGTTGAACTCCAAACAACAAATTAACTTTACAAAATAATAAAAATGGCTATAGTCAAATCAAACTGTCAAAAATTTTCGACAAGTTTTTAAGATAGGCGCCTCTATGGCCTGGCGAGGAAGTTAATTGGCGCTATGAAATAACGAAGAAAAGGCAAATCGCCATCTGTTGATTGTCTCCACTATCAGACCGCTGATTTTTTAAATTTAATATGAAAAACTTAACGAATGTCCCTTATAGAGTATATTATTTATATGGTTATAAGTCGAAGCGTATTTGAGTGGTCTGTACAGCTTCTCGTTGGTCTGAACCCCGCCGGTTCGTCTCTAAGTTTTTCCTCTTTATGGTCTTGTATTCGCGACAGTATTATTAGTGCTAGGATTTTGTTGACAGTATTAAGTATTGTTATGCCTCGCCAGTTACTACATTCTGTTAGGTCTCCTTTCTTTAGAAGCTTCACGATAACGCCTTTCTTAGTTGTGCTGGGTATTTGTTCTTCGTCTCACATTTTCACTATCTCTGGTTGCAGTATGGTTGCCGTTAACTTAGCATCAGATTTGAATAATTCTGTTGGTATACCATCCACCCCGGCAGCTTTATTACGCTTAAGTTTCTCTATTGCTGCTGTTATTTCTCTAATTGTGGGTGCATGGCAGCTGATTTTCCTGTTTGTTATTTCGGTGTTATCCAGGATAATTGTTGTTGTTTCGTCGTCTTCATCTTCATTTCTACATTCGCTGAAGTACTCTTTCCAACGTAGTAGTTGCTCTTCTTGTTTTGTAATGAGTTGGTCTCTATTTTTTCTTACTGGTTGGTTTTGGCTTCTAAATGTGTTGCTGACTGTAGAAATCTTTCTATGTAGGCTGCACATGTCGTTTTTACTTGCGGCTTCTTCTGCTTCTGTAACTATGTTGTTGTAGTATTCGCGTTTATCTTTTCTGGCTGCTTTCTTTATTTCTTTTGATATTGTGGTATATTGTCTTCGTAGTATGTTGTTATTATTATTATTTTTGTTGTTAATCCTTAGCTTTAACTTCTGCATTCTTCAATCTTACTGCAGGTGGCGTCTGTTAAAGTAATAATATTTGCTCTTATGAGTTATTTCTCATTACAGTAACAATTTTGCCTTAAATTCCTTTTTAGTTGTTTGACTGAATTTCCTTTGCCAAAAACAATTTCAGTCAATAAATCTAAAAGGAATCCCAATCAAAAATGTTTTGACTGGAATACCGTTTCAGTTTTTTTATTGAATATGCTTCTGAAAAGGCAATTCAGTCAAAAATTATTTTGACAGCGATGCCTTCTTATTTTGGACTGAAATTCCTTTTTTTTTACCGAAATGTTTTTGACTGGTTTTCCCTGAGCCGGTTTTGACTGGAATACCTTTTCCGTTTTTTGATTGAATATCCTTCGTAAAAGGCAATTCATAAAAATTTATTTTGACACAGATGTCTTCTTATTTTTGACTGAAATTCCTTTTTTTTACTGAAATGTTTTTGACTGGTTTTCCCGAAGCCGTGGAGACGGCCTGTAAAGTCAGACAAAAGCCCTCAAAATATATATATTTATACGACCATACATTTCTCGAAAAAGACTTGTCAAATGTCCCAAGCATCTGATAAAATTCGTGGTAGGATATTACCACAAGCGTCGGTAGTGGCTAAGACTTCCGGCGAGGGTTTGGTTGTTGCACCTGCAAAAGCTACACCACCAGTAGCAAGCGAATTAAGATTAGCCATAGATGTAGTGTGACTAAATTACATTATAAAATAAAATAACAATGTTATATAAATATAAAATTAGAATATTATTCTTATTAAAATATAATAATTGTAATATATAAATATAAAAGTAAAAGAAAATACTTTATATGTTGCGTAAGGTTAGTTAAGCTAAAAATATTGTAAACATATGTGGAAATATCTATGTTCAAAATATAAATAATAAATTAAATAAAACACGTGCTATATGGATAAATATATATATATGAAATTATGTGTAAATATATATATATTGATGCATATGCAATTTAAGGGTAAATAACTTTTATTAAATATTGAATATTTCCACATAAGTATATTTTTGCTTCAATAGCAAAATAACCATTAGCCATAAGAATCAATTAAAGAAATAGTTTTAAATAAAGAAATAATCACTTCAACTTGCACTTTTGAATAGGCGCGGCCTCAGCCAAGGCTATCCCCAACACGACAGGGGAATAATCTATAAGAAAAAGAGGAAGATTTTCATAAAAAAAGAATTGGGTCCGATGACTCCAACGAGCCAATCCAAATCAAGCGACCACCTAGGTCCTATAACCATGTGGTCAGGGGAGATGACAACAACTCGATTGAGATAGCAGTCGTCGACTCGGCCACACCTGAGGGTAAGATGTGAGACAGGTAACCAATCATTAAGGAGGCCTTTGGAGCAGCTATCGATGATGCTTTTAAGGCAACTCGTGATTTTTTGCCGGTTCGCTTCAAATAGAGCGCTTTCTGTGGAGATCATTTCTGGGTAGTCTGCAATGAGAAGTTCACGATAGACTACCTGTAAAGATTAGTTAGCGAAATGAAGCTCCCATGGAATGACATCTGCCTACAATCTGTAGGTAAGGACGACGTCCCTAGACTAAGAAGGGTAACGGTAGAAGTGAAAGGTCCACCTCGACCGGCACCTGACATTCTTAGCCAGATTCGGGAATAGAATAACCTAACAGAAAAAACAGAATAAGAATCCGCAAGGACTCTACATTTTGTTAGGCATTGACCAGTGATCCTTCGATAGGATTCATGAAGGGGGGATGTTTGGTACAGTATGACCAATTTCTGATACGGTTACACAAACATCAACCTCATTCACAGGGGCTGATGCGAATATTCCTGGGATAGTAGTACTTGGCCACACCTGAGGGTAAGATGTGAGACAGGTAACCAATCATTGAGGAGGCCTTTGGAGCAAGGGTACGATGTGAGACAGGTAACCAATCATTAAGGAGGCCTTTGGATGTGTGGTACAGGATGACCAATTTCTGATACGGTTACACAAACATCAACCTCATTCACAGGGGCTGATGCGAATATTCCTGGGATAGTAGGACCTCCTGGCTTTTCAGCACCAAACATCAGCTGACCAAACAGAGGATCCGGTCGGACATTACCTGATGGCAGAGAGGGATCAAGCACAATCTTGCGGCGAAGAGGAGGAACTACTCCTAATTTAACCCTTTCTGGCATCAGATGATGACCATACCGTAACCCAGATTTGCTGGAGGAACTGGAGATGGAAACTGATCAGAACGATTTATGAGAATTGTTCAGATCAATCTCCAACGTAGTAGGGCGCCCAACGCAAACCTACAACAGCTCTTCGATAAAGACGAGGTGGACGTGGCACTAATTCAGGAACCCTGAGCAGTCGAAAACTGGGTGAAGTGTCAAATCAGTCCAACTTTCTACAAAGGTGACCAAGGTAGATCAAGGAGCTGTATTGTAGCAAAGAAAAATATTAACTGGGGCAGCGCAGCACAGACTGTATTGATAGGGGTAAGGGTGCTGGCATAGTAAGCGCGAGAAGCCGAGCCGAGCTGAAAGCTTATCAATGCCAGAACCCGCGCTGAAAAAGTCTGCACATACATTTTCATATAAACTCGCATGATTTTTCATATAAACTCGCAGAAGCCGAGCTGAGCCGAGAGCAAAGCTGATTTCAAAGCGCAATGCGAGAAAGCTTGTTGTGCAGTGGTTTTCAGCGCCGAAATTTATATGTATGCGTGAAATTTATAAGTATTGAATGAGATTTTTTTTGTTTTTTATTTTTGTGCAATTCAGTTTAAAGTTTTTAAGTGGATATATGGAATTTTAAGTGGATTTATGGAAAATCTTTATATAGGTGATGAAATTCTCCAAATTTCTTTCTTTTTAATTGTAATGGATGGACTCCATATTGCCTTTCATTAAAAAACAAATTATTTAAAACAAAAGTTGAACAAAAAAATTCCTCATCGGATGAGTCCATGTTTTATAATAAACTATTAACACCAAACTAGATTATCGGCGCTGAAAACTCGCATTCACTGGAGCATGTTCTCGCATTGCTTCTCGCGTCTATCAGCTCCGCTTTCAGCTCGGCTCGGCTTCCAGCGCTTACTATGCCAGCACCCTAAGTCACTGTTTGATTTTATTTATATTACTAACCTTTTTATACTTAACGAACAGTGGCGGACCGTGATCAAAAGTTCTGGGTGGGCTAAAGGAAAAAATTTTGTTATGAAAAGCAAAGATTTGAGGTTATTAAATATACAACCTTTTGAATTTTTCGTTTTAGTGAGTTAATCACATTGGCATCTAAGCTAATCATTAGTTAGTTAATCACATTGGCATCTTAATATGTTTTTCATTTTTTTTCCAATAAAAAAAATCATTATGCATATGCTATGCACACAAGAAAAATAAATCACATATTATACACAAAAAATATTAGACACATTCAAAAAAAATCGAACTAAATAAACGAAAATCATGGCACACTCCATACATATTTGAATAGTTATATTTGTATGCAATTTACTTGTTTTCTCAACTAAGAATAAAATTGTTACTTTCTGAAATTTATGATCGCCTGGTACTAATTTTAAAAATTTAGTTCTAAAGTGTGCTTTAATTAAATAATTTTTTGTCTACTGAGGGAATTTAAAATATAAGCGATAAAATTATTGCTATGGGCTGCGATTTTCCAGCCCAAGAAGATATATTTATTTATTTTTTAATACAAAATATTTATATAACGAAATAAATATTTCATGCAAATTTTTACTCAAAGGAATTATTCGTTCTAGGGGCTGCGATGTTCTAGCCCACGATGATATATTTCTCTTTTTTTTTAATGAAAAATATTTCATGCAAATTTTCAGTATAGGAATATTTCTTCTATGGAAAAGAGATTTTCTATCCCATGATATATTTTTCTCAATATAAATTTTTTAATATAGGAGAAGGAAATAACTCAACTCAATAGTGTTGATTATAAAATATGCGCGCCTAGTATTTTGGTTTAAAAAATTTGAAAATTGACATCTATACAATGGAAATTTTCTAATAATTTTCTTCCATAGAAAATATAATTAAATTCTGCAAATCATATAGCAATTACAAATATTTCGCATTTCTATGGGGAACACGTGGTCTTCGTGGGCTAGTTTAAATTATCCCAGCCTGATACATACCAAATTCAACACATACGCAAAATTGTTTTGTATAAAATTAGTATAATAAGGTGGGCAAATTTCAATTAGCCCTTGAAGTAAAGAGAAAAGAGTAGTTGTATTTTTATAATGAAAAAGTTATGTAGTGTTAGTATAATATATTTGTATTTTAGCGTTCATATTCATATGTAGATTTTAGATTATATTTTTATATACATATTATATTTCGCAGCGGTGGTGCACGAATTTCGATGGAAAAAATTATATACACGTATATTATATGACATTTATTTAAAAAACATTTGAATTTTTTTTGCTCATTTTTATAATATATTTTAAATGAATATTTTGTATCATTTTCCTGTAAATTCAGGTTGGGCTTAGCCCACCCTGCCCAATATGACGAGCCGCCGCTGTTAACGAACAGAGCTAACCTTCATAAAGCGTACCCAAAGGAAGGTTATAAATATAACCTTTTTATACTTAATGAATAGAACTAACCTTCATAAAGCGTACCCAAAGGAAGGTTATAAATATAACAGTTGCTGCAAAACGATATATCTGCCTTTGTCTGTAACTGGAGTTTCTAAGGAAGCATCCAGGTCGGACCATAGATATATACATTTCGAGCTGAACGCAAAGATTTTTAATACTATTCCCTATCGGAACCCGGCAGAAACTACCTGGGCTTCATTTGACAATAGTATCGAACTAAAAGTAAATTCCCCAGATAATCTCCCACTTCCTTTGAATTCGGTTGAAGATATCGGCAGAGAAGTTAGAGCGATGACAAATCTGATTATCTGAAATCTGAAATCTGACAGGCCAGAAGTGGTACTGCCCCGCCTTGGTTGACGCAAGACCTCAAAGAAAACGAAAACGGGTTCGCAAACTCTTTAACAAAGCAAAGACCTGTAATCGTGACGCAGACTGGAGCGCCTACGAAAGAGCTCTAACTGCCCTACCATAGCAGGATTATCCACATTACCGCAAATTATCCGCAAATCATCCAAAGATGATGTCGCCATCTGTTTATCAGATTTTACGGCACATTGGGGTGGATTTAAATATGGCGAATTTGCGGATTATAATAAATAGGAATTGAATTATTATCTTTATAGTTGTGTGAGTAATGAAATCAAGATATACTTTTCTTTAGTAGTCAAAAAAAAAAATATTTTGAATTTTAAAATTGAGTAGTATTATGTATGAATGAATTGTACAAATATTATGTATGTATATGTACAATTACTAGATGAGACATTTCATACAAGGTTTTTCAACGTATATAGCTAACGATATATGTCTCAATAGATGATAATAGTATGCTCTTTTTACAAAATATTTCTGATTATTTATAATTTTTCCCTTTCCTTATATTTTTTTTGTGTTACCTCTTCTGGGTAATAAAATATTTTTGTGAAGAGGCCATAAAATAGTATTATGTCATAATTGGAAAACTTACTTTTATAATTAATAATGTTGTGACTAGAAGCCAACTGGGTATGGACTACGAGTGTCGCATAGCCACGTATACAGTCTTGAATAAAAAGTAATTAAAATACCTACATTGAATGTTGTGACTAGAAGCCAACTGGGTATGGACTACGAGTGTCGCATAGCCACGTATACAGCCTTGAATAAAAAGTAATTAAAATACCTACATTTTGAAGTAGTATACGTATAGATGGTAATGAGTATAGCCAAAAATTGAGGAATGGGGTACTATTTTCAAATGTGCGAATACCAACAAAACTATAAGATTATATAATACAATCATATGTGCGAAGAAAAAACAAAAAAAAACGTTTTTTTATATGAAATGAGTTATTGCTTTGAAAATAAAAAAAATTCTCTAACGAAAATAAACGCACGTTGATTGTTGGTTTTTAAGTCATTGGTACTCAATAGAATTTCAGTAAAAATAATAATTTCATTGAACGGGGTACTACAATTTGTAATATAGAAATTGAATTTTCATGTATAGCCAGATATTATGAAAACATCCTTCTAGTTATACATAATTTTTGGTATAACCATACTCAAGTCATACTTACTTTTATCATTAATAAAAAAAATACTACATTTATTTGAATGTTGTGGCTAGAAGCCAACTGGGTATGGACTACAAGTGTCGCATTAGGCTGATTTTCATGGCTGAATTAAAGGCTGATTTTCATTGCAATGCAAATCAAAAAACGCACTTTCATTACTATAATATTTTAATATTAAAGGAAAGTAGACCTTATCAGAATTAATGCCATTTATAAGGTGGTAAGGTGGCGTCTGTTAACCAAGCTTTTCTCTTATTATATAATATTATTTATATTATATAATATATAATATATTATATATTATATAATATAATATATTATATTATATATATATATATTATAATATAATAATAATATAATTATATTATATTATATATTTATATTTATATTTATATTATATTTATAAATTTATATTTAAATTTATAATATATACATATTTATATATATAATAAATAATTAAAATAAAGTTATAAAGTATCGTCATAATATGTACAGCACTGTGGTTAAAATGCAAGTTAAAGTAATAATATTTGCTGTTATGAGTTATTTCTCATTACAGTAATAATTTTGCCTAACATTCCTTTTTAGTTGTTTGACTGAATTTCCTTTGGCAAAAACAATTTCAGTCAATAAATCCAAAAGGAATCCCAATCAAAAATGTTTTGACTGGAATACCGTTTCAGTTTTTTGATTGAATATCCTTCTGAAAAGGTAATTCAGTCAAAAATTATTTTGACAGCGATGCCTTCTTATTTTGGACTGAAATTCGTTTTTTTTTACCGACATGTTTTTGACTGGTTTTCCCTGAGCCGGTTTTGACTGGAATACCGTTTCCGTTTTTTTATTGAAGATTCTTCTTAAAAGGCAATTCAGTCAAAAATTATTTTGACACAGATGTCTTCTTTTTTTTGACTGAAATTCCTTTTTTTTACTGAAATGTTTTTGACTGGTTTTCCCGGAGCCGTAGAGACGGCCTGTAAAGTCAGACAAAAGCCCTCAAAATATATATATATATATATACGACCACACATTTCTCGAAAACTACTTGTCAAATGTCCCAAGCATCTGAAAAAATTCGTGGTAGGATATTACCACAAGCGTCGGTAGTGGCTACGACTTCCGGCGAGGGTTTGGTTGTTGCACCTGCAAAAGCTAAATCACCAATAGCAAGCGAATTAAGATTAGGCATAGATGTAGTGTGACTAAATTACATTATAAAATAAAATTACAATGTTATATAAATATAAAATTAGAATATTATTCTTATTAATATATAATAATTGTAATATATAAATATAAAAGTAAAAGAAAATACTTTATATGTTGTGTAAGGTTAGTTAAGCTAAAAATATTGTAAACATATGTGGAAATATCTATGTTCAAAATATAAATAATAAATTAAATAAAACACGTGCTATATGCATAAATATATATATATATATATGAAATTATGTGTAAATATATATATATTGATGCATATGCAATTTAAGGGTAATAACTTTTATTAAATATTGAATATTTCCACATATGTATATTTTTGCTGCAATAGCAAAATAACCATTAGCCATAAGAATCAATTTAATTTTAGGGTATAAAAGAAATAGTTTTAAATAAAGAAATAATCACTTCAACTTGAACTTTTGAATAGGCGCGGCCTCAGCCAAGGCTATCCCCAACACGACAGGGGAATAAGTCAAGACTAAGAAAAAGAGGAAGAAAATATCATACGCGTAACGGCTGGCACAAACAATGCAAGTAAAAAAAGAAATAGTGGTACGGCTGGCTTAAACAACGCAAGCAAAAAAAGAATTGGGTCCGATGACTCCAGTGAGCCAATCCAAATCAAGCGACCACCTAGGTCCTATAACCATGTGGTCAGGGGAGATGACAACAACTCGATTGAGATAGCAGTCGTCGAGTCGGCCACACCTGAAGGTAAGATGTGAGACAGGTAACCAATCATTAAGGAGGCCTTTGGAGCAGCTATCGATGATGCTTTTAAGGCAACTCGTGATTTTTTGCCGGTTCGCTTCAAATAGAGCGCTTTCTGTGGAGATCATTGCTGGGTAGTCTGCAATGAGAAGTTCACGATAGACTACCTGAAAAGATTAGTTAGCGAAATGAAGCTCCCATGGAATGACATCCGCCTACAAACTGTAGGTAAGGACGACGTCCCTAGACTAAGAAGGGTAACGGTCGAAGTGAAAGGTCCACCTCGACCGGCACCTGATATACTTAGCCAGATTCGGGAATAGAATAACCTAACAGAAAAAACAGAATAAGAATCCGCAAGGACTCTACATTTTGTTAGGCATTGACCAGTGATCCTTCGATAGGATTCATGAAGGGGGGATGTTTGGTACAGTATGACCAGAAAGTGGTTATACAAGCATCAACCTCATTCACAGGGGATGATGCGAATATTCCTGGGATAGTAGGACCTCCTGGCTTTTCAGCACCAAACATCAGCTGACCAAACAGAGGATCCGGTCGGACATTACCTGATGGCAGAACGGGATCAAGCACCGTCTTGCGGCGAAGAGGAGGAACTACTCCTAATTTAACCCTTTCTGGCATCAGATGATGACCATACCGTAACCCAGATTTGCTGGAGGAACTGGAGATGGAAAATGATCAGAACGATTTATGAGAATTGTTCAGATCAATCTCCAACGTAGTAGGGCGCCCAACGCAAACCTACAACAGCTCTTCGATAAAGATGAGGTGGACGTGGCACTAATTCAGGAACCCTGAGCAGTCGAAAACTGGGTGAAGTGTCAAATCAGTCCAACTTCCTACAAAGGTGACCAAGGTAGATCAAGGAGCTGTATTGTAGCGAAGAAAAATATTAACCTTCTTTCTCACTCACAGGTTACGAGCAAGGAAAGCACATAGGTTATGTGGGAGGGCGAATTGTATGATAGAATAAAACAAATCAGCCTAGCATCTGTATATCTGCCTAACATCTCAGCCACACCCGCCGTCTATCGAGTTGGTGGCTATAGCAGAACTAGCCCAACGCAGCAGCAAACAACTGATAATATGCTGTTATGCAAACTCACATCAGTCAGCAGCACAGACTGTCTGGGGCAGCGCAGCACAGACTGCATTGATAGGGGTAAGGGTGCTGGCATTGTAAGCGCGAGAAGCCGAGCCGAGCTGAAAGCTTATCAATGCCAGAACCCGCACTGAAAGAGTCTGCACATAAATTTTCATATAAACTCGCATCTCGCATGATTTTTCATATAAACTCGCAGAAGCCGAGCTGAGCCGAGAGCAAAGCTGATTTCAAAGCGCAATACGAGAAAGCTTGTTGTGCAGTGGTTTTCAGCGCCGAAATTTATATGTATGCGTGACGTGATATTTATAAGTATTGAATAAGATTTTTTTTGTTTTTAATTTTTGTGCAATTCAGTTTAAAGTTTTTAAGTGGATATATGGAATTTTAAGTGGATTTATGGAAAATCTTTATATAGGTGATGAAATTCTCCAAATTTCTTTCTTTTTAATTGTAATGGATGGACTCCATATTGCCTTTCATTAAAAAACAAATTATTTAAAACAAAAGTTGAACAAAAAAATTCCTCATCGGATGAGTCCATGTTTTATAATAAACTATTAACACCAAACTAGATTATCGGCGCTGAAAACTCGCATTCACTGGAGCTTGTTCTCGCATTGCTTCTCGCGTCTATCATCTCCGCTTTCAGCTCGGCTCGGCTTCCCGCGCTTACTATGCCAGCACCCTAAGTCACTGTTTGATTTTATTTATATTACTAACCTTTTTATACTTAACGAATAGAACTAACCTTCA
This sequence comes from Empis stercorea, assembly GCA_949752835.1. Taxonomy (NCBI): domain Eukaryota; kingdom Metazoa; phylum Arthropoda; class Insecta; order Diptera; family Empididae; genus Empis; species Empis stercorea. Next base: position 50,376,189 of record OX457085.1, on the reverse strand, counting down.
TAAAGCGTACCCAAAGGAAGGTTATAAATATAACCTTTTTATACTTAATGAATAGAACTAACCTTCATAAAGCGTACCCAAAGGAAGGTTATAAATATAACAGTTGCTGCAAAACGATATATCTGCCTTTGTCTGTAACTGGAGTTTCTTGCGAAGCATCCAGGTCGAACCATAGATATATACATTTCGAGCTGAACGCAAAGATTTACTATTCCCTATCGGAACCCGGCAGAAACTAACTGGGCTTCATTTGACAATAGTATCGAACTAAAAGTAAATTCCCCAGATAATCTCCCACTTCCTTTGAATTCGGTTGAAGATATCGGCAGAGAAGTTAGAGCGATGACAAATCTGATTATCTGAAATCTGAAATCTGACAGGCCAGAAGTGGTACTGCCCCGCCTTGGTTGACGCAAGACCTCAAAGAAAACGAAAACGGGTTCGCAGACTCTTTAATAAAGCAAAGACCTGTAATCGTGTCGCAGACTGGAGCGCCTACGAAAGAGCTCTAACTGCCCTACCATAGCAGGATTATCCACATTACCGCAAATTATCCGCCTATAATCCGCAAATCGGCGACTTCAACTTTTTTGTAATGAAAATCGAAATATTTTGTAATGAAAATCAGCCTTAAAGGTAATTAAAATACCTAATAGGAAATCCTTGGGTATGGACTACGAGTGTCGCATAGCCACGTATACTGTCGTGAATTAAAGGTAATTAAAATACCTACATTTTGAATCAGTATACGTATAGATGGTAATGAGTATAGCCATACTCAAATCATACTGTTGTAATAAAGTATATTACAATCATAAAAAAGTTCTATTAATATTCTTTATTTTATCTGTTTATTTATTATCTCACCTTTTATTTATAATGTTAACTAGTCTTTTCCTTATTTTGAATAAAACTCTTTTTTTTATAATATTTTACTAATTTTAACTTTTTATTGAATTTAATTATTACACCTTGGTTTAATTTAATTAATACACAATTTTTCTTTATATTAAAATTTTTTTATTACAATTTTTCTCTATATTAAAAATAGCAATTGTAATTTCAAGTTTTTATCTTTAACAGTGCTTGTTAAAGAATAAGATTAAATAAATGTTTATAAAGATTTAACTTAACTTTTTGTCAATGAATTAATGTTAACTTATAATGTTTCTATTATTAGTTTCCCGACTGATATTATTTTTAAACTTTTATTTATAAAAAAAAACTACTCTCATTAAACTTTTACCTTTAAATTTAATTACGATTTTAAAAATGAAATTTTCTTTTTTCTTTTTCCGATCGACTGACTGACTGATTTAATAAATTAGATTTTTTAATTTAAAATCAAAACATTATTTCTTATCCGATCAACTGCCTAAATTTTAAGTTTTCTTTCTATTTTATTATGTTGGAGAGCTTTTTTGGTTTTCCAAAATCTTATCCAATAATTTCTTGAAAAACCAATCATCTTCTCCAACAAAATAATTTAAATTAATTTTAATTTGATTGGTTAATTAATTTTACGCGTTGTCAGCACAGAGAAATTATAATTTATTGAATTAATTTTTTCTCTGTGCATAAGCAACGCGTAATTTGAGACTTTTGTTTTTTAATTAATTAATATTTAAATAATTTTATTAATTTTGAAATGTTATTGATTACGCGTTGCTCACAACGGAAGAATTGAAACACAGGGTGCCTCAATTCACAACACCTTCCCTCTTAGAAAAAATACAAGGGTCGAACAAATTTTTCTTCGACTCTTATATTTTAAAAGAAGCTTCATTTTCATATTTTTTTTTGTATATTTTATAAATTTTACGATTTCAAACAAATTCTTTGTTACTTAATGCTATGTGTATTTTCTTTTTTTTTAATTATTCCAAAAAGATAAAAAAAAAAATTTTAACATCCTTTTTTTATTACAAAAAAAATGTTTATTTATTATAATAATATAAATATTTATTATTATTTTTATTTATTATTATTAAAAAAAAATATTTTTTTTAAAAAAAAAATTTCTTAATCATTTATTTTTTCTTTGTTTTCTTACGTATTTTTTTTTTATTTTTATTCTTAATTTATTTTACTATATAAATATAATATTTTATTTTATCAAATTCTATATAAAAAAAACCTTTTGTGTTTTATTTTATATATAAAAAAACTTATTAATTTTTAATAAAAATTTATTAACAAGTTTTTTATTAATTTATGTTTTATATAAAATTATATATTAAATTTTTTTTTTAATTATACATTTATTTTATTTTTACTAAAATTTATGTTTTCTAATTATGGATTTATTTTTAATTTTATTAGAATTTAATTGATTTATTTTTTTCTAAAGAAATGCATTTATATATGTAAAAATTATAGATAAGGAATAGGGATTTAAGGAATAAGGATAAGATTTTTTGTGTATTATCCCTATTATTTGTTTTTGAACGGTTATTCTAAAATATTTTTTTTTATTTAATTTTTTTTTTAAATTAATATTAAAATCTAATATTTTAATATATTTTTTATATATATATATGTATACTTTACTTTTACGCTTCCACCTATGTTTTTTATATTTATGGTTTAACTTTATTATATTGTTATTTAGTTTTCTTAATGGTAAAGTAACAACATTAAGAATAAGGGTCATTTTTTGTTTAAAATTTTTATTTTCAATACCCGTAGTATTGACATTATTATTAAATACGATGACTAAATAATTATTTTTATTTATTATTTTCCGTGCCGTTATTATGTATTCTTCTAGATTTTTCATTACATTATTTTTGTCTCCTGTTTTATAAATTGTTTCCTTATTTTTTTCTTTTTCAATATTAACATCACTACTAACTAAATTCAGTTTTAGTTTTTCCCTTTGAATTGTTAAACAAAATTCTTTTTCTTTATTAATATTAATTATTTCATTAATATTTTCACGATTATTATCATTAATATTATTATATCCAATAATTTCATCTTCTATCAATACACCAGTACAAACTTTTGTACTTAAATAATTTTATTCTACTGCAACTTCTACAACTTCTACTACATTAAAACATTTTACTTCTATATATTCTTCTAAATAAAATTCTTCCAAAATTATTCCTACATTTTCTTCTATAATAATATTTACATTTTCTTCTTTATTTGATTTAACAACTCCTGTGTTAATATCTTCTTCTAAATTCATAATTATTTGTTCAGTTTTAAATTCATCTATACAATTTTTAGTTGCTTTCCAGATTTGACACTTTTTTCATAAAATTTTTAGCTTTAAAAAATATATTATTCTTGTAATTTACAATATCCATATGCACGTTATCAAAAATTCCTTTAATCATTTGTATTTTATTCGTATTTTTATCCCTTGATTTTGTATAAATTCTTTTTGATTCATTTTCATCGCGTTTAGGGGTCATCGCAATGTACCCCAAAATACCATCATTTGGTAACTTAATTTTCTTATTTTCGACTTCTGATTTTTTATTAATTTTCGTTCACAAGAGCCTCTATTAGAGCTAACATAATTTATTTCAATTTCATTTTCATTGTTTTTATTAATATCATTATTTGCTTCATTATCTTTTATTACATTATTACTTAATTCAGGGTCTATCCAATAATATTTTTCTAAATTAATTATTGGCTCTTGTAAGGTTATTTTGCCCTCCGAAAGAAATGAGCTGGGCTATTTTAGGTCACTCCGTCCTCGTTTCCCGAAACCATTGTCATTTTGGATTCGTAGGATTTACGAGCTTCACACTCTAAAATTTGATGTCCCTCTCGTACACACCATACACATCGATTTTCAGTTATATTTTCTATGTCTAATGAGAGTACTCTTTTCTATGGCTAATGCGATTTGTTCAATTTGTATTTCCTGATCGCAATTTGAAACAATGAGTGGATGCATGTCCATTCATTCCACAGTTTGTCGATATATTTGTAGTTGTTCCTCTAAATGGAACCTTGTTATTACCATTATTATTATTTCCAGTATTACTGTTCCTATTATAATTATTATTGTAATTATTACTATAATTGTTGTTATAATTATTCGTACCATTTTTGTTGTTGCTTGGAAAATTAAAATTATTATTACACTAACCATATTGTAACTTCTGTTAGGGGTCTTATTGTTATTATTAAAATTATTGTTGTTATTATTATTATTTGAGAATTGTTTATTATAATTATTGTTGGAATTATTGTTGTTGTTACTGTTTTGCCCGTTATTGAATTTATTATTCCCTGGTGTTCCCCGGAAATAATAATAATTATTATTATTTCTAAAATTATTTCCATGATTAAATCTGTTATTATTTGGTTGTTGTGCATGTATGACAGTTTCATTGAGTTTTTGCATCATGCTTGTTATAAAAGTCAGCATTTGATCACCTACGAATGCTTTACTGTTATTTGATGTATTCGAACTTCCAATGTTTCCTAAATTTCGAGTTTCATTTAGATACTGACGAGCCGCTCCTATGGAAACTATTAAATTTTCGGGAGAAGCTAATGTAGCCATATCCTTACTTTCAATGAAACGATTTCTCAAAATATCTTTGTATTGGGTAAAGTTTTCGACGTTGGCATATATAAAAAGTGCGTTGGCTGCACCGGTCGTTTGTAAAGTTTTCCTCAACGTATTCCTCTCGATGTTGTAGTGCAATTGGTGGTGGAATAGGGGTCAAGTTTAATCCTGATGGTCCGGCTTTATTTATTGTTGTATTTGTATTATTTGCTTTTGTGGAATTTAAGTATTGGGGGTCGTTTATTTGATCCATTTTGTCCATTTTTTTTTATTTAAACTTCTTCTCTCAGTTTTACTAATTATTATACTTTATTTCTACGAGTTTTCCTTGGTTTTGCTTTTTATATTATAATTTAGGGGTCATATTTTATTAAATTTTAGTATAATTTTACTTTAGGGGTCATTTTTTTTTTATAAAAATTTCTGTAAAAATATTTTTTATTGGTCGAAAAAATTGTGCTTGTATTTTTTCTAAAAATTATGTTTATCTAATTTCATTTTAATTTATATTATTTAAATTTTATTTAATTTATCGAAAATCATTCTAAAAAATTTATTTAAAATAAAATACTTATTTTCACTTTATTTTATTTTTATTTTTTCCTTCCTAAAAATATGCAATAGAAAATTTTCCGACGAAAATGTTTAAAAAAAAATAAGTTTCCTAACTTCTAAAATTATGTAAAAAAATTATTCATTCCCAAAAAATTTAATAATTTTTTTTTTAAAAATATTTTCTTAATAGAAAATTTGTTTAATCTTTTTGTTCTAATGAAACTTACGTACGTCATTTAAAATATTAATATTAATATCAATTAAAAGTTGACAACAATATTTTATATAAAAATGATCAAACGTATTTTGAAATATATATATGTTGTAACACGTTGATAATTTTTTCAAAAAAAAATTACCACCTGTTATCTTAATGGTAAGTCGGAGGAGGGAACTTCGGAGTTCTAGTGAAGTGGGCGCCAGGTCTAGGGTGACCAACAGCGCATCACAAGAAAAAACGCTAGACCAAAATTTGTATACTAGAACTCCTTGGACCACTGGGATTTCCTCCTAAGTTTTTCCAGCTACGCTCAGTCTATGGGGCGTGAGTCGACCAGTGATCCAAACGGCAATCAATACAACAATACGACGATGCTTTCACCAATAAAAATTTTCACCACAGAAAATCGTTAAAGTGAAGCACCATCGTTTAGGGAATAAGGACAGAGAAGGACAAGAAATCCCAAGGCGATCCATCCTAGGGAAGTATTGAAAAATTAGCCAATCATTTAAAAACAAAAACCAACGAAAAAGAGAAAAAACTAAAAAAAAAAACAATTGCAGCAGCAACAACCCAGCGGTGCCAACACAACTCTAATCCAATAATAAAAATGTATAAATAAAAAAAACGCCAATATATATTTTTCTCTATTAACAGCTGTTGTTTTTGGTTTTACTTTTATTAATTTTTAAAAATTTAAAGAAAATATAATTATATGATAAAAAAAATTTTGATATATATATATAGATATGTGGTGTACATAATAATTGAATATTAATTACTGTGTTTTTAAATTTATTTCTAACTCTCGGACTACCATTAAATTAAAGAAGCAATAAATAACACAAAAAATATTTTTACAATTTTACGTTACAAAAAAAACTACTTTACTTTAAAAAAAAAAATTTTTACTTTACTACAAAAATTTTACTAATAAGTTAACAAAAAAAAACGAGCAAAAGCAACTAAAATAAATAAATTTAATCGTACACCACAAAATAAATTAATTAAATAACAAAAATTACAGTACCTGGTAGAACCTGCTTCCTGCTCCGGCATGCCAGGACGGGAACCAGCAACTTGTACCTACACCTTAAAAAAAAATTTACACAAAAAAAATTAACACCAAAAACAACAACAAAAATCCAAAAAAACAAAGCCGCTGCTACTCTGCCTCTACGTTAATTTTTTTTGAATCGGAGTAATTCTGGTTGCTGCTATATTTTTTTTCTGCTTCTTACCCCTCTTTAAGGCTGGCAACTGACAATTTTTTTTTTGTTTTTTCTTTCTTTTTATTTTAATTTTTTAATTTTTGTATTAATAAAAATTTTTTAAATTTTCTTAAATATCAGCCAATAATTATCATAAAAATGTCACTATTTTTTCTGTTGTTGTTAATTGGATTTTTTTAAAATTTTATGTTGGTTAGAGATGATTTTTAATTAAAAAAAAATCATTACATTTGGAATCGAGAAAAAGATCATTTTGTTATTCTTCTCCTTTAAATCTTCAATAATAAAAATTTGTTGTTTTTTTTATGACTACAAAAAATACCACACTCAAACTTTTATCAAAATCAAAAAAAAAATTTCTGGTATTTATTATAGAATTTATGTCTTTTAATTAATTTTTTTTTTCCTCATACATAAATTATCAAACAAATAGCACCAATTTAAAAAAAATATTTATTTACAAAAAAAAAAAAAATTCAAAATTTAATCAAAAGAACCCAAAATTCAAATTTTTAATAAAAAAAAACAACAATTAGTCCGTCCGACCGCCATCACAATTTTTCTCCAAATTCCCGAAAACAATAATTTTTTCAATTTTTCTCATTTCGAAAAAACTATTGTTTCCGCGATCACGCGAGTTCTTGACCTTCGGAATCAAAACATGGCCCACAAGGGCAACAAAGGTTGTCTATTGTTTTGATCCGAAAATCAAGAGACCGAAGCGCCAACGGAATTTCTATGACATGGCTACCAACCTAACACCATTTCCAAATCAGCCGTCTGCTGAATCTGGAATCTGGATTGTGACAAGTGACAAGTCGGCATAAACAAATAAATATAAATTAAGATGGACGCACGATTAAGGTATTTTTTTTCTCGTTTGTAATTTTTAATAAATATTGTTATTTTCAGACAATAAAGACACAACATTTTTCACGCTGTCACAAAACAGACCTGTCTGGAGCTTAGCGTTCCAGACAGGCCTGGAAAACACCGACTCGCCACACCCCAGATGTAAAAAAAAAATCTCTAACTAACAAAACTATTTAACACTAATAATAATAACACTTAAATAACTACTTTTAACTACTAATCTATAATAACACTAACTATAAATAATATAAATAAATAATAAGCTATGATAATAAAATTACCTAAATAACAATACTAACAAAAAAAATTCTCATAAATAAATAAATACCTAACTCCTAACCAAAATTTATTAAATATGCAACATAAATTCCAAAATAAATAACAAAAAAAATGTTTTAACGAAACCTTACACTAACTTATTCTTATAAATGTTCTAATATTAATTAATAATAACAACAACAAAAATTTCACGGGGTAAAGGTGGGTAGCCAGGTATTATAGGTTAAAATAACTATAATAAATAACAAAAACTAACCTACCTACATATAAGTGTAAATTAACTAACCACTAATAAATAATAATAATAACAAAAAAAATTAACTATACTAACTAATAATAATATAATAAAAAAAAAATTAACTGAATAATACTAATAAATAACAAATAATTGTAAATAAAAAAAAATCTAACAAACACTAAATAAATAACAATTATCCAAAGATATAATTTTTTTTTTCAGTCAACGTGGGGCTGTCCCACACCCTGACTATCTCATGCTCTATAGTAATAATTATTTCTAAAATTATTTCCATGATTAAATCTGTTATTATTTGGTTGTTGTGCATGTATGGCAGTTTCATTGAGTTTTTGCATCATACTTGTTATAAAAGTCAGCATTTGATCTCCTACGAATGCTTGACTGTTATTTGATGTATTCGAACTTCCAATGTTTCCTAAATTTCGAGTTTAATTCTGGATACTGACGAGCCGCTCCTATGGAAACTATTAAATTTTCGGGATTTTTGAATATTAAATACTGTTTCAAATCTGTTGATCGCAGTCCTCCCAAGAATACTCTGTTTGCTGTTATCACCATCTCATTTATTAAAGCTCGTCCCTCGTTGTGATATCTTTCATTCACTCTATTTCTATACGCCGCCAATTTTTCTGCTATTCTTTCCCCAAATAGTTCCACTGATTCGTTTTCATACTGGTACATCCCCATCATTTCAGAAGCTAATGTAGCCATATCCTTACTTTCAATGAAACGATTTCTCAAAATATCTTTGTATTGGGTAAAGTTTTCGGCGTTGGCATATCTAAAAAGTGCGTTGGCTGCACCGGTCAGTTTACTGGTAATTAAAATTCTCAATAGTATTCCCTGTTGTTCATCTCTAGTCAATTGGTATGCTTGGTTAGCCAACTCTAGAAAATTGTTCCATTCATTTTCAATGTCCAACCCTACACCTGAAAATGTTTGCACCAAGAATGTTTTTATTATTTTTTCCACTGGTAACAATATTGGTTCCAAATGATATGAGTTGTCGTTTGTAAAGTTTTCCTCAACGTATTCCTCTCGATGTTGTAGTGCAATTGGTGGTGGAATAGGGGTCGAGTTTAATCCTGATGGTCCCGGTTTATTTATTGTTCTATTTGTATTATTTGCTTTTGTGAAATTAAAGTATTGGGGGTCGTTTATTTAATCCATTTTGTCCATTTTTTTATATTTAAACTTCTTCTCTCAGTTTTACTAATTATTACTTTATTTCTCCGAGTTTTCCTTGGTTTTCTTATTGGACCAATTTTGTTATATTTTACTCCGGATCTCAATGCTCTAAAGCTTTTCCTATTTTCCGATATTCGTTCCCCTTGCACTTGATGTAAAAAATCAGCAAAGTTATTTCTATTTAATACTTCTAAGTTCGCTTCTGGTTCTATATTTTCTATGTTTATTTTTATATGTTCGTCCGAATTTTCAAATTCCGGACTTGAATGAAAATGTTGAAATTCGCTTTTAAAATTTTAAAATTGATTGCGCCAAAGTTGGGGGTTTTGAATTTTGCGTCATTAGTTTAAAAAAAATATTCAACAACAACAATAATTATATATATGCTTTTTATATTATAATTTAGGGGTCATATTTTATTAAATTTTAGTATAATTTTACTTTAGGGGTCATTTTTTTTTTATAAAAATTTCTGTAAAAATATTTTTTATGGGTCGAAAAAATTGTGCTTGTATTTTTTCTAAAAATTATGTTTATCTAGTTTCATTTTAATTTATATTATTTAAATTTTATTTAATTTATCGAAAATCATTCTAAAAAATTTATTTAAAATAAAATACTCATTTTCACTTTATTTTATTTTTATTTTTTCCTTCCTAAAAATATGCAATAGAAAATTTTTCGACCAAAATGTTTAAAAAAAAAATAAGTTTCCTAACTCCTAAAATTATGTAAAAAAAATTATTCATTCCCAAAAAATTTAATTTTTTTTTAAAAAATATTTTCTTAATAGAAAATTTGTTTAATCTTTTATAAAAAAAACGCGCGTTGTTCTAATGAAACTTACGTACGTCATTTAAAATATTAATATTAATATCAATTAAAAGTTGACAACAATATTTTATATAAAAATGATCAAACGTATTTTGAAATATATATATGTTGTAACACGTTGATAATTTTTTCAAAAAAAAATTACCACCTGTTATCTTAAAGGTAAGTCGGAGGAGGTAACTTCGGAGTTCTAGTGAAGTGGGCGCCAGGTCTAGGGTGACCAACAGCGCATCACAAGAAAAAACGCTAGACCAAAATTTGTATACTAGAACTCCTTGGACCACTGGGATTTCCTCCTAAGTTTTTCCAGCTACGCTCAGTCTATGGGGCGTGAGTCGACCAGTGATCCAAACGGCAATCAATACAACAATACGACGATGCTTTCACCAATAAAAATTTTCACCACAGAAAATCATTAAAGTGAAGCACCATCGTTTAGGGAATAAGGACAGAGAAGGATAAGAAATCCCAAGGCGATCCATCCTAGGGAAGTATTGAAAAATTAGCCGATAATTAAAAAACAAAAACCAACGAAAAAGAGAAAAAACTAAAAAAAAAAACAATTGCAGCAGCAACAACCCAGCGGTGCCAACACAACTCTAATCCAATAATAAAAATGTATAAATAAAAAAAACGCCAATATATATTTTTCTCTATTAACAGCTGTTGTTTTTGGTTTTACTTTTATTAATTTTTAAAAATTTAAAGAAAATATAATTATATGATAAAAAAAAATTTGATATATATATATAGATATGTGGTGTACATAATAATTGAATATTAATTACTGTGTTTTTAAATTTATTTCTAACTCTCGGACTACCATTAAATTAAAGAAGCAATAAATAACACAAAAAAATATTTTTACAATTTTACGTTACAAAAAAAACTACTTTACTTTAAAAAAAAAATTTTTACTTTACTACAAAAATTTTACTAATAAGTTAACACAAAAAAAAACGAGCAAAAGCAACTAAAATAAATAAATTTAATCGTACACCACAAAATAAATTAATTAAATAACAAAAATTACAGTACCTGGTAGAACCTGCTTCCTGCTCCGGCATGCCAGGACGGGAACCAGCAACTTGTACCTACACTTTAAAAAAAAATTTACACAAAAAAAATTAACACCAAAAACAACAACAAAAATCCAAAAAAACAAAGCCGCTGCTACTCTGCCTCTACGTTAATTTTTTTTGAATCGGAGTAATTCTGGTTGCTGCTATATTTTTTTTCTGCTTCTTCCCCCTCTTTAAGGATGGCAATTGACAATTTTTTTGTTGTTTTTTCTTTCTTTTTATTTTAATTTTTTAATTTTTGTATTAATAAAAATTTTTTAAATTTTCTTAAATATCAGCCAATAATTATCACAAAAATGTCACGATTTTTTCTGTTGTTGTTAATTGGATTTTTTTAAAAGTTTATGTTGGTTAGAGATGATTTTTAATTAAAAAAAAATCATTACATTTGCAATCGAGAAAAAGATCATTTTGTCATTCTTCTCCTTTAAATCTTCAATAATAAATTTTTGTTTTTTTTTATGACTACAAAAATTTAAAAAAAATACCACACTCAAACTTTTATCAAAATCAAAAAAAAAATTTCCGGTATTTATTATAGAATTTATTTCTTTTAATTAATTTTTTTTTCCTCATACATAAATTATCAAACAAATAGCACCAATTTTAAAAAAATATTTATTTAAAAAAAAATTCAAAATTTAATCAAAAGAACCCAAAATTCAAATTTTTAATAAAAAAAAAAACAACAATTAGTCCGTCCGACGGCCATCACAATTTTTCTCCAAATTCCCGAAAACAATAATTTTTCCAATTTTTCTCATTTCGAAAAAACTATTGTTTCCTCGATCACGCGAGTTCTTGACCTTCGGAATCAAAACATGAAATTTTTTGAAAGGCTATTTGTCCAAATTAACCCACAAGGGCAACAAAGGTTGTCTATTGTTTTGATCCGAAAATCAAGTGACCGCCAACGGAATTTCTATGACATGGCTACCAACCTAACACCATTTCCAATTCAGCCGTCTGCTGAATCTGGAATCTGGATTGTGACAAGTGACAAGTCGGCATAAACAAATAAATATAAATTAAGATGGACGCACGATTAAAGTCTTTTTTTTCTCGCTTGTAATTATTAATAAATATTGTTATTTTCAGACAATAAAGACACAAAATTTTTCACGCTGTCACAATGTATATATAATTTTCGTCATTACGAACAAAAAAAAATAATGAAATTTTAATAAAAAATGTAAATATAGGGTAACGAAAAAATTGTTGGTTATTGAAACCAAATTTATTTAAAATTTTTACACTTATGTTAAAATTTTTATTAAGTTTCTTTGTTTTTATACAGCCCTGTGTCAACTTAGTGCAAAATTTTATTCTGCACTTTCTTTACACAGTTTTGTGTCAAATTAAAGCAACTTAAAGCTTAACTCCGTAATTGGTTTTGTTACCCTATTTTTTATTCAAATTTACTTTGTATAAATACACTTCTATTTATTATATTTCACGCTAAGAAAAACTTTAATATAAACTTATAAATTACAAATTGATAAAAACGCACAATTTGCAATTTATAGTTAGAGAAATAAAATTTTGTGCAATAAAAAAAATTTATAATATTTGTTAACAATTTATACTTAGAGAAAATACTTCGAAAAACTTTTATTGATTTCCGTTGTGAATTGAAGCACAGGATACCTCAATTCACAACAATACTTACTTTTATCATTATTAGAAAAATACTATATTTCTATGAATGTTGTGGCTAGAAGCCAACTGGTTATGGATTACCAGTATCGCATAGCCACGTATACTTTCTTAAAGTAATTAAAATACATACATTGTAATGTAGTATACATATAGGTGGTAATGAGTATAGCCGTACTCAACTCATACTTACTTTTATTATTAATAGAAAAATACTACGTTCAAATGTGTTGAATTTAATAGTAGCCATGTTTTTACTTTAAAAATATAAAGAAACATTTATTTTTCCCGATAAACTCGCTGTTTTCGTGACGCGCTGGACGAAGAAAAGTCCAATCGATTTTCACAATGTGATAAGCCGCAACGCAAAGCAAAGGTAACACAACGGTATAATAATTTTTCAATTCACTATGAAATTTTTTTTTCAGCTTCAACTGACATTTTAATTAAATTTATTTACTTAAAAATTTGAAAAATGGATGAGGAAAAGCTAATTGAAGAAGTGAGGAAAAATGAAATAATATATAAAAAAAGTAGTGGCAGTTATAAAATATAAAAGAAAAGTGAAACATGGGCTGCAATTGCTTTGCAACTAAATGTAGAGGTAAAAATATATTTATATATATATATATATATAAAATTTTGTGCAATAGAGGTTGTTGTTTAGGTTGTCATAGAGTTTGGTTGTGTTTGAATTTGGCTCTGTAAAATACATTAAATAAATTTGCAAATTTAAAAATAAAAAAAGATATTTACAATAAAAAATAGAAAAATAAAATAAAAGAATAAAGTGCTTTGAAATATTTGGTTGCAACTGATTTTAATTAAGTTAAAGTGAGTAAAATAAAAAAAAAAATAAAAAAAAAACAGCAATCGAGAATACTCACATTTTGCGATTGTTAATGAATCTGCTCAGATATAATAAGGTCAGTAAAGATAAATATAATACTTATGATAAGAATAGTCAAAATAAAACAAATTCAGTTCTGTCCAACCATAAGAAAATATATATAAATGGTACGACCAGAAAATTAGAAGATTAAAAATAAATAAACTTGAATTTAACAGTCTATGAAAAAAAAAAAAAATAAACTTAAATTTGACAGTCTATCATTTCCAATTACCTTGAAATTGCCACATCATCATATTGTTACAAAACATAAACAAATATTAAATATAATTAATTCAGCATATTAAACTTGCCATTACAAAATAATTATTATTCAATATAGTATAACTATATAACAAAACGTAAATTAAATTGCATAACTTCAGGCATTAAATAAACTAACAAGCAAAAGCGACAACCTTAGCAAAGATAATATAATTATATTAATAAATTAGACTTACTTTGAATTACAAAACTACACGAAAAAGCAGAGTTTCACTATAAATATTATAATATTAGATTGAATAGCCAATCATTTATCTAAAATTACAAACATAATCAACTAATCAAAGTAGATAATATATCAATTGCTGCTGTACATATACGCAAATAATGTCCGAATCTGAGAAAAGAATTTTAGAAGCAATTATGGGTGTAAAGGAAGAAATAAAAAAAATAGATCAAAAACTTGATAGCAATCTTCTTCAATATAGAGAAGAAGTTGATGCAGTTAAAGAAAAACAAAATAAACTTGGGAACAGAATAATACGAAACGAAAGAATAAATAAGCAAAACAACATATTGATTCATAACTTACATGAAAGTGAAAACACAGAGAATGAGCTCGAAGCATTTATTCTAGATATCATCAATCAATTTTTAGGCATAGATTTAATTCCACTTGAAATAAATTTTCTTTACCGTCTGGGAAAAAAGAATGGAAAAACAAGGCCGGTTTTATTGGGGTTGACAACTAAACGAAAGAAGGATCTAATTATGAAGGGAAAATATAAACTTAAAGAATTTCCCTCAAAAGTATATTTTGTTGATGACGTACCAATAGAAATAGCAACTCAAAGAAAGCAAACAAGAATTGCTCTAAAAAGTCTTAATGATAAGGGTATTGAAGCAAAAATAGTAAGCGGTGAAATAGTTACAAAAGAAAAAAACACTAACTAAAGAGGAAGTGCATGCGATAACTACTCAAGAAAATAAAAAACGTAATAGATCAGATACAGAAAAAAAACAGTAGCTAATGAACAACAGCAGATCTCTACAAATCATTTTAAGAATTACCAACATCGTCAAGGAGCACTTCCAAGAACTCCACCCCAGGAAAATATTAATATTAATAAATCGAATTCTTTTTTAGGATAGATAATAATAAAATAAGAGAACTTTTTAAGAAATACACAACCAGACCCGGCAACGTTACTAAGGACAATGATTATGAAAACACGAATTTGATTTCCTCAACCCGGTTGGCTCCTGTGAGGAAATATGGCCAAAACCCCCAAAACAAAGTATTATTAAATAAAGAAAATCCCAAGAAAACCAGTAACCTCGAAAATAAACATATTATAAAAAATAATTCATACAACAAAGATAAAGATTATATATCATTAAATAAAACAGAGAAATTTATAAATATTTGTACATATAATGCTCGAACTTTATGTTCCGAATCTAATCAAAAAGAATTTGAAAATGCTATTATTAATATTAAATGGGATGTTATTGGTATATCTGAAACTAGAATTGTTGGAGAAACTATCATAGAAAAGCATAATGGAAATATTTTCACATACAAAGGTGAATCGCAAGGATTGAATGGTGTTGGTTTCGTAATACACAATCGCTGGAAAAATAATATAATTGAAATTGATCTCCATAGCGAGAGAATAATTGCACTCAAGTTAAATGTGAACAACCAAATCATTACAGTAATTCAAGTTTATGCTCCTACTTCGACAGCATCTGATCAAACTCTTGAAAGATTTTACATAGACCTAGACAAAATTATATTAAAACATAAATCACCCACAACTATTGTTATAGGAGATTTTAATGCTAAAATTGGTCAAAAATTACCAGGTGAGGAGAACATTATTGGTGAATTTGGATATGGTAACCGAAATAGCAGAGGAGAAAGATTGATACAATGGCTATGGCAACATGATATGGTGGTAGGTAACACTCTATTTAAAAAGAAACCACAAAATAAGTGGACATGGCTAGCCCCAGATGGTATTACCAAAAATGAAATAGATTTTATAATGACAAGTAATAAGAAAATAATAAAAGATGTTTCTGTGTTAAATAATTTTAAATATGATTCAGATCATAGACTTGTTCGAGCAAAATTAGAAATTAATCACAAAACAAGAAACTGGCATATGACAAAGAAAGCAAAAATTATTCCACAGAATCTTACAGAAAATGAAATAAACAATTATAAGAAAATTTAAAAAAATAAAATTGATGAAATTGACATGTCATTACCACTGCAAGAGAAATATAATCAGTTTGAAACCGCGATATTATCATCAGCGGCTAACACTATTATAAAAGATAAATCTACAAAGAATGAAAAAATAACAAGAGAAACGAAATTATTAATTGAAGAAAGAGAATTACTTAGAAATATCACAAACAGAACATATGATCAGCAAAATAAATTAAAATACCTAAAGAAAACCATTAAAAAAGAGATAAAAAATGATATTAAAAGATATAATGAAAAAAATTTAAAAGAAATAATAGAGAATACAAAATCTATCAAAAAAGCAAAAATGGATCTTTCACTAGGAAAAAACTGGATACCAAATCTAAACAAAAACGATCAGCAAATTAGAAATAGAATTGCAATTAATAGAGAAGCTACTGCCTTTTTTCAACGTTTATACACGTCACAAATGCCACAAAGTTTAGGAAATGAAGAGAATACATCAATATATGAAAATGAAGATATTCCGACATTCTTAAAATCAGAAATAACGAAATCTATTGAACTTAAAAATGAAAAAAGTGCCGGTAGCGATGGTATATGGGCTGAAATGCTTAAACTTGGAAAACATGAAATAGCACCAGATCTTGTAAAACTATTTAACGAAATTTTAAATATAGAATATATTCCTAAGCAATGGTCAAAATCAACGATAATTTTACTACACAAAAAAGGTAGCAAAAATAATATAAATAACTACCGACCTATCAGTTTAATTTCGACGATTTACAAAATCTTTTCTAAAAGTATATTACGAAGGCTTAAGAATCAACTAAACATAAATCAGCCAAGAGATCAAGCGGGTTTCAGATCAGGTTTCTCCACGACTGACCATTTACATGCAATGAACCAACTAATAGAGAAATGTAATGAGTACAAATTCGAAATATGTCTTGCATTTATTGATTTTAGGAAAGCTTTTGATACGGTTGAGCACTATGCAATATGGAAGGCATTAAAAGAACAGGGTATTCCTTACAAATACATTAAGATTATTCAATCATTATATAAAGAAGCTGAAGCAACTATCTCACTCGAATCGAAAGGTAATCCTTTTAAAATATACAGAGGTGTAAGGCAAGGCGATCCACTATCGGCATCACTATGTGTTGCAGTTTTAGAATCATATAAATAATATACTCTATAAGGGACATTAGTTAAGTTTTTCATATTAAATTTAAAAAATCAGCGGTCTGATAGTGGAGACAATCAACAGATGGCGATTTGCCTTTTCTTCGTTATTTCATAGCGCCAATTAACTTCCTCGCCAGGCCATACAGGCGCCTATCTTAAAAACTTGTCGAAAATTTTTGACAGTTTGATGTGACTACCCTTTAAGCAAAGCGAACCGTAAACGAACCGCCGGCGAAGTCTTTTGTTCATATATGAGTTCGTTTACGAACCGCCTTGGCAGTTCGTAAGCGAACCGGAAACGTAAATGTTAGAATAAGAACAGTAGGATAAAAAACGTAACGCCAAGAATTCGCTAAAATCGGTCCGTTTACGAAACGCTGCAGCGATTCGTTTTGGAACCGCCAAATTCGGACCGTTTACGAACTGATTATAGTAACAATAAAGCTGATATCATACTCGGTGAAAAACTTGAATATGTGGAAAGCTATGTATACCTAGGGAAAACTCTAGCATTTCAGAAGAGAGGTGAAAAAGAAATAGACCGTAGAATAATAAACGGTTGGAATAAATTTCGAAGTGTCAAAGAGATATTAGAATCAAACAAAGAAATGAAAAACAAAAAATACATTATGGATGCTGCAATACTTCAACTTTAACATACGGCGCACAGACATGGAGTATGACAGCAAAGGAAAAGAGAAAACTGCAGGTATGTCAACGTTCAATGGAGAGATCAATATTAAATATCAGTCGCAGAGATAGGATTCAAAACGTGAACATTAGGCAAAGAACAGGAATAGCAGATGTAATAAAAAAAGCAAAAGAATTAAAATGGAACTGGGCAGGGCATGTAAGCAGATTGTCGGACAATAGATGGACTCAACGTTTAACACACTGGTTTCCAAGAGGAAATAAAAGAAATGCAGGACGACAGTTCAAAATATGGAAGGATGAACTACAATCCTTCGATAATACATGGTTGAGAACAGCCAAAAATAAAGAAGAATGGAAATTGAAAGGGGAGGCTTTTACTCAATTACATTGAAATTAGTTACTAATTGAAATATACTTATAAAATTTAATTAATATATTTTTATAGAATTTAATTAATTGTAACATGAATACAGTTTAATGATACATTGAAATATTATTGTAATTTAGTATGTAAGGCTTAATAATAATAATAATATATAGTATCTGTCCCGGAGGCTTATCCAGCGGGTTTGGCAAAGTTTTCCTGTAAAAAAAAATTCATTCAAAGTATCATAACGGAAACGTTAAGTTTTCCGAGTATATATACATACATATATTTAGATATATATATCGGGAATTGAAAGCCCGCCAATTGCCATTTGGAAGTGGAGGCAGTGGTATCATATGTAAGTGCGTATTTCTTGATTCACTGTCTCTTTTAAAAGACCATATGGAACCTAGAGTGTAAATTTTATATAAATATTTATTTTTGAATTGAAATCTAATTAATATTCCAGCGGCAAAGATAATTTTAATACTGTTGCTTACATTTGAAAAAGTAAAAAGTCCATCTAAAACAAATGATTCCGTTTTTGAACAAGATATTTTTATTGATGAAAATGATATAATTATTGATGAAACTGAATTCTTCAACTGCAGTGGCTCGGAATCGGAAAGCTACAATTAAATACAACTGAAAAAAACATCATCTACACATGCAAAAAAAAGGATACATAATGATAAAGTTGAAAACAAATTTATCGACACATTAGATAAATTTAATAATTATTTCAAAAAACCAACTGTAGCAGAATTTATATCAATGTTATTATTTTCTTTAAAACTATTTAAAATTATATTTAACAAATTTGATAAAAAAATATATAATTTTACCTAACAAAGACAATAAATTTATTTTGTGGAAAAAACTGTCACTATACTATATTTTTTATTGTTTTGACATTTTCCAGCGTTCGTAATATGAAAAAGTTTAAAGTTTGCCAACTTTTGCTTCGCGTTACGTTGCTTTGCTTTGCCAACTTTGAATTGTGAACGAAAAAACTATTTTCCAACGTATTAGAAATATATGGAAGGAGCATCAGAAAAATAATTGAAGCTTGTCCGGGTATAGTTGTCTCGCTCTTTAGGTCGCCACTGTGTCAAAATTTATAAACGGCTAAAAAGGACGGACTAGGTTTTTCTTCTAAACCGGGTTTGCTCTAAAATTATGCAATTATTTTTAAATGCTATGAAAAGGGAAAAAATAGTGAGTATTGTTTGGTGAAGTGAAAGGGAAAAAATAGTGAGTATTGTTTGGTGAATATTGTTATTTAGTGGAAAGTGAATATTGTTATTTAGATTATACCGGATTAAAAATATATTTTTTACATGAACAATATAAAAACTATTAAAATACTGGCAAAATTTAAAAATATTTATTCTTCCTTATTATTACAATTATTACAACGATGAATAATAATATTTATTACTTGTTTAATGTTTTTTATACCTTACCTTTTTTTATCTCAACAATAGTAAATCAAAAAAAAATCCGACCCTGGCATACAAATTATCTGCTGTTTATAATTTTTTACTAACACCTTACTTTGACACAGTGGCGACCTAAAGAAAGAGAAATACAACTTTCTTGGCTTCACAAACACTTTTTGAGAAATATTAATTTTTCAATGTGTTAGATAGAGATAGCAAATTTATGCTCCTTCCATATATATCTAATTCGTTGCTATTTTCATTTATTTCAAGTTTTCATCTTTGCTTTGCGTAACGTCATCGTTTTATTGTAAATCAAACAATAACCTCTTTGATGCGTTGCCGCGTTTAATCGTTTTTTATCTTTGACATATAATATATGGACTGCTAGTAACCAACTTCATTGCTGTAGCTATGACCGACTTTGCGCATACCACCAGAGATGGCGAAAAAAGCAACTAACTATTCCGAATTGCCTTTGGCGACGCTCGCCATTTTGACGGCCAATAAAACAACTACATCATTTATGAGAATTCCATAGATTTTACTTGAGAATTTTACTGGATTTAATTCAGAATTCCATAACTTTAGTTCTCTTATTGGCCATCTCTGGTGCTATGCGCTACCAGTCATAATAGTATTTTTTCTTTGACAGCAAAGGAAATTACCCTTTAAGAAAAGCGAACCGTAAACAAACCGCCGGCGAAGTCTTTTGTTCATATATGAGTTCGTTTACGAACCGCCTTGGCAGTTCGTAACCGAACCGAAAACGGAAATGTTAGAATAAGAACAGTAGAAAAAAAAACGGAACGCCAAGAGTTCGCTAAAATCGGTCCGTTTACGAAACGCTGCAGCGATTCGTTTTGGAACCGCCAAATTCGGACCGTTTACGAACTGATTTTATTTCTAGATATAAAAAATACGGAAAAGTAATATTTTTATTTTTTTAGCATTTATTTCATATAAAAAATGTAATTTTTAACAATAAATAATAACGTTAACATTCAACTATAAATAATTATTTCACCACTTACTTATTAATAAGATTTTTTATTAATTTTATTATTTAATTTATTATATAGAACACAAAATTACTTATTAATATTTATTTTATTATATTGAAACACAATATTATTATAAGATACAATTTACAAATTTATGCTCCTTCCATTACATAAATTATAGTTTATTAAAAAGGCGTTACTTATCCAGTTCGTATACGGTTCGCCAAAAGCGAATTCGCTTATTTTTCTTATAGGGTATAAGCGATTAGCAGTTCATATATTATATAGTCAAAGTTTTTAATGAATAGGTTTCTGAAAAGGTGATTCAGAACCGGTACGTTTTGGGTTCGTCAAAAGCGATTTCTTTTATTTACTGACAGGGCAGAGGTAACAGGTAATTACAACTTTCATACATTTGATGAAGTTAAGCCCTAGCGTTTTATTTACTTGTATTCTAAATTCTAAAACAATTTTCATTAAGATCAAAGGATGAAGTTAGTAAGGTAATATAACTTTAATAATTAATAAGTTGTACTAATTAAAATATCAAACACACGAAATCTTACAGGTTTTTAATGAAATTAAGTCATGAAACAGTAACAGTAGAATTAAAAAATGGAACTCAAGTGCACGGCACAATCACTGGAGTTGATGTAGCTATGAATACACATTTAAAAGCTGTCAAGATGACTATTAAAAATCGTGACCCTGTTCAGTTGGAGTCATTAAGTATAAGAGGAAACAATATTCGTTATTATATTTTACCGGACAGTCTGCCTTTAGAAACATTGTTAATCGATGATACTCCCAAGACAAAGGCGAAGAAAAAAGATGCATCAAGAATCGGTGTTAGAGGTAGGGGTAGGGGAACTAGTGTCAGTCGTGGTCGTGGTGGTCCTAGAGGTCGTGGTGGAAGGGGTCGGGGAAGACGCTAAATAATTTTCTTATACTATGATGTATAACACTTCAATAAAAGCAGATGGAATTATAAAAAAAGTATATTTGCTACTTTATTTACCTACTGTATAACATACTATATAAGTATCATAAATTAAAAAAACAAAAATATATAAGATATGCAACAATTGGAAATTATTTGTATTTTCATTGCGTAAAAATTTTCAGAATTCTTTTGTTTTTCGTCAAAATGAACTTAATGGAATTTCTCTGTCCTTTGTAAGATTTGGATTATCTATCTAAGAGGTATTCTAATCCTACTATATTTTATAAACCAACTATAATTCTTTCAGCTTTGGAAATCTATGAATAACTCAATTTAATTATTAGCAATATTTTTAATATCGTTTACACCTTAACAGCTATAGGACAACTGTGTTCGAAACTATCAATTTTTCGGGAAGTCAATTAAGGGCCTGTCTAAATTGGTTAAAAAGTTAAAAACAGGTTAAATAATTTTTATCGAGGTGAAAGATATTTAATCGTGGTAAATATTTTTTACACTCTAAATTGTTTAAAATTTTGCCAATTCAAATTAAAAATTAAAATCAAGATGAGTACAATCGTAAAAAATTATTTCCAAATATAACCATTTTATTGCAATATTTTAAAAATAATTAATGCAGATTTAGTTATTTCCACATTCCCTTTAACCCTTTCCGACCAAATTAAAAAAATGTAATAATGGTTAATATTTATATTTTTAAAATTAAAATCAATTATTGCAAAATTGTTTATGAAGCCACGATTTCGATAGTTCTCTTTCTTTTCACCACCGAACTGTCAAATTAATAATATGAAAAATATTATAACAGCTGATTTTAGATTTACAGGGCTGGTTTTTTTTTTTAATTTTAAGTCTCAATATAAATTAAAAATATTAACTAGCTAACAAAATTACTCTATTTTACTTTCAATTTGTTAATTATCATTGCACGGACATAAAATATTCCTTAGGATGACCTTTAATTGTATTTTTCTAAAAAAATAAATTTTATCACCTTAAAAATTGCTGCCCGAATTAAAAAAAAAACCTAGTCCGGCTCTTATTTGCTATTTATTAATTTTGACAGTTCGGTGGTGAAAAGAAAGAGACTACTATATCCAGGCTGGCTTCAATTTTAATTACTTATGCTCCTTCCATATATTTCTTATTCGTAGATTGAAATATTGTCATTGCAATTAACTTTTGCGCGGATATTATAGTATAGTATGCTACAAAAGATTAGCTAAATTTTAACGCGATCTCCAAACTCTCAATATTGTGTAGAGATAAAATATTGTGAAACAATATTGTGTAGAGATAAATTTTGACGTCTATGTCTATGTTTCGGAATCGATATATTCCAAGTCTAAATAAATTTGTTCACTCATTTTGATATTTTAATTTTTGGAAAATTTGATTTTTTTTTCTTCAAACGTCAAAATTTCACGCGAAATAATGTTCAGAACATTATTTCACGTGAAATATTTAGGGGAGACTTTTGACTAGACGCCGATTTTTCCTGCTTTTAGTAATCTTGAGTAGCGTACTACTTCAGCGAAATTTCGAGATAAATCATAATCTTATATTTAGCTGAGCTAAATTTTGTATGGTAATCTTCCCTAATCGCGAGTAGCATACTGGCCTTAAAATATTTTTTAGGTTAGAATGAAATTTATAGCTTCTCAGACCGTCATGAAATTTTGACATAAAAGTTAAATTTTTGGCGCCTGGAAAAGGTGAATTTGAATGTCAAAATTTAGAATTTGCTTGTCAAAATTTGGAATTTTTAACTATTTTTAACCAATTCAGACAGGCCCTAACAATGTAATATGACAATTGAAACGATATTTTTAACTGACACTTGCCGCGTTCAGTAGAGTGGAGCGCTCGAGCACATTTTCTACTGAACGTTTAATTTTTCGAGCGCTAGGGCTCGAGTTTTATCGAGCAGACAAAATTTGTGCTAGATAGAGGAGCAATTTTTTTTTGAGAGGAATCAATTTTTTTTTTTAGAGGAATATTGAATAGAGAGGGGGTTTTAAGAGATATTTATCGAACAATTCTACTGAACGGCAATATAATTTTTGCTGCTCTATCTATTGTTGGTCTTTGCAGTGCTCGATTAATTTTATCTGCTGAACGCGGCAACTGTAAATCAATATGAGTTTTTATATTATTTTAGATTTATACATTGAGAGTGTTTTCTTTTATTCATTCTGTAGAAGGAATAGAAGGAATAGAATATTGATGACGTCATGGCAGAATATTCCAAACGCACTCGATTAAAAGAACGAAAAAGGAATAAATAGATTATTTTTTGTCATATGAAAAATTAAATGTTTTTTTTTGTTTACATATTGATATATATGCTAGGATAAATTTAAATTATTATTGTTTTAAAGTATATTTTTTAATATTAAAGTAATGTTAACTTATAAAGAATTTTTCTTCCTTCAAAATTTGAGGTTAGAATAAAGAATATTCCAATCCAATTATTCTACCTTTCTACTTAGTACGAAAAAATTGTATTCCGAATATTCCGAATTAATAAAAGAACACGGAATGGAAGGAATAGAATAAATAGAATGAATAAAAGAACGTTTTTTGACATTTTAGGCGCGTTCGGAATATTCGGAATGAATAAAAGAAAACACTCTGACTGTTTTCTTTTATTCATTCTGTAGAAGGAATAAAATATTGATGACGTCATGGCAGAATATTCCAAACGCACTCGACTAAAAGAACGAAAAAGGAATAAATAGAATATTTTTTGTCATATGAAAAATTAAATGTTTTTTTTTGTTTACATATTGATATACATATATGTCAGGATAAATTTAAATTATTATAGTTTTAAAGTATATTTTTTAATATTAAAGTAATGTTAACTTATAAAGAATTGTTTTTCCTTCAAAATTTGAGGTTAGAATAAAGAATATTCCAGTACGAAAAAATTGTATTCCAATATATTCCGAATGAATAAAAGAATACGGAATGGAAGGAATAGAATAAATAGAATGAATAAAAGAATGTTTTTTGACATTTTAGGCGCGTTCGGAATATTCGGAATGAATAAAAGAAAACACTCATTGACTAATAATAACATATACCATGTTTCCATGCACGGAGTTGAGTTGAGTTATCGTTCAGTTGAAAAAATTCAAATTTCAACCCCAGTCGTTTCCATGCAAAAACTCGAGTTGAGTTGAGTTGAACTGACAGTTCTGGCAACACGATATAAAACAGGTTTTTTTATTTCATAATAATTAAATTTATGTCATTAGTTTTAATATATTTTTCTCCTCCATTACTGATATTAAACTTTTTACTTCATAATAATTTTTTTTTACTTCATAATAAAAATAATTTTTTGTTCATTTACACATACAAAGATATAAAATGTCAATTTACTAATAAAATTACATAACTCAACTCAATCCCCCTAGTTTCGTGGAATTGAAATGGATTTAATGAAAAGTCAACTCAACTCGAATTTCCATGGGGTTCAACTCGAGTTGAACTCGTCATGGAAACAAGGTAATAGAGTTATAGGGGGTTATTCTACAAAACGGCGTATTTAAAATACGTTAATTTCTGCGTTTCACTTTCGAATTATTTTGCTATTATTAATTTCTGCGTTTCACTTTCGAATTATTTTGCCCAGATGAAAATATGGCCTTTAATCCCAGATGAAAAAATCAAAGATGAAATTATGGCCTTTCATCTCGGTCGTATTTCGATTTTTGCTATTCTGCAAATCGCAAATACGTTTAATGGAAGACTATTATCACTGCATTTTTTTTTTTTATTCTGGAACACGGTGATATCGAAAGAATGAAACGTTTTCTATATATTTGCGATTCGTAAATATATAGTCTCATATCATGGTATAACGAAATTAATGGTATGCTCTTCCGAATTTAATTTTTGTATTTTCCTGCGCAATCTACGTCATCTGTATGGTAAAAAATATATTTGTTTATGGATTTTCTATGAAATATATTTGTTTATGGATTTTCTATTATTAAGTTTAGTTCAGCAAGAAAAGAAATAAAATACATTAATTTAATTTTAATTTAATGTTTTATTAACTTTACGTTTTTTATTATTAGAATTTTCTAACATTTTAGCGTTAAGAATTCGAATTTTAAAAAAGATTTTGCATCGAAAAAATAACATTTTATTGGTCCACTTGAATATATCGAAATTGCATTTGAAATATCTTCTATTTCCCATTTAATTAGTCCGGGAGAAAAAATATTTCTATAACAATTAATTTCCTGTTCCAAAACATAGTTTTTTTTTATTAATAATTTATTTTCTTTTATTAATTGTTTTTTTGTAGGTGATTTGTTGGAAGTTATACTGAAAAATATTAATACATTATTTTTTCACTAAATTTTTAGCTTAAATAAATCTATCTTATATTTAGGCTGTGTGCCAAAGAGTTTAAATTTTAAATTTTGACACAAAAAATTAAATTTTTTTTGCTGGTGAGTTTTTTTAATATTTACTATCAAGTTTGCTGTGCCAATTGGTTTAATTTTAAAAAAAAGATGGATGAAATTTTTCTTTTTTTTTGCTCTGGAAGGTCGTTAAATTTTGACTTTCTATATTCACCACGCTAGTGTCGTAATTTAATTTCATCAGTCATAATTTAATTTTAAACTACAAATTTAAACCCTTTGGCACACAGCCTTAGTATTTATGAACTTTAAATTTAAATCGTCGGTACTACTTGATTTATTGCAATGTATTAGTTGCCCATTTTCTACAATTTCATCATAAGAGCTCTTCCTAAACACCGGCGTACGGCGTATGGCGTCTGTCAAAATCGATATTGGTTCATACATTTTGTATTGGAGCACCCGAAATACGCGACGTACGTACGCCGAGAATTGGAATTTCCAATTTTGACGGGCGTATAAAAATTTTTAATTTGATTTTTGAAATTTAGCAAAAAGAAACATCGATCAAAAATTTTTTAATGTATATAAATGTGGCATTTTATTTCGGGATACGCTGGCGTATCAGCGTATCGACGTATATACGCCATACGCCGTAGTACGTCGGTGTTTAGGTAGAGCTCTTAAGTTCAAGTTCAACTTTCACTACTTTATTTTTGTTATTATTATTATCCCTAAAACAAGAAATATTATAAATTCATTTATTCTTAATTCATAAACAACATATATTTACATAATAAGAGCAACAGTTTCTTTTGATTTTCTTGTTTCCAATCTTTTCGAACGTTCAGTTACAATTGTGGTGGTATAATTTAGAAGACATTCTGTTGGAATTGCTTCGACTTTCCATTTTTTGCTGTTTTTGGGTGAATAATTTAATAGTTCGTGCTGTAAATTCCGTAAGTAATGTTCCGTCAAAAAATCACACTTATGTATCCATATTTTAGAAAAACATTTATCTTTTGTGGGAACCGAAAAAATATTCTTTGTTTGGATTCACAATCACTGATAATGTTTCTTTTCAAACGTTTATCGTCATTGCTATTGCAATTAATTACCGCACATGTTACCATATTTTAAATTTTAAATTATAATTTTTATTTTAAAATCAATTAAATATAATAAACTTTGAAAAATTTTTAAAAATATTTATATTTATACAAAATTTATTATATTTATACAAAACAATTTCAATGAATTTAAAATGACATATCGCACAGGGAAAGGTAAAAGCTCGCCGACTATTGCAGAAAAATCTTAATTACATAATTAACGCTGTGTGCCAAAGAGTTTAAATTTTAAATTTTGACACAAAAAATTAAATTTTTTTTGCTGGTGAGTTTTTTTAATATTTACTATCAAGTTTGCTGTGCCAATTGGTTTAATTTTTAAAAAAAGATGGATGAAAATTTTCTTTTTTTTTGCTCTCTAATTTTTTTAAAAAATTAAAAATTTTTTTAAAAATAAAATTATAAATATGTACGAGCCCTATCTCATATGTATTGATCCATTACAATACTTTATAATTTATATAACAATTTTTTTACTCATTTTTTATTATTATTAATATTTCTTTAATTTCTTGTAAAAAAATAAATTTATTTTTATTAATAATTCTAGTATAAAACATTAAAAAAATCATAAAATATTGGAATGTATCAATACATATGAGATAGGGCTCGTAAATAAAAAATCTGATATATGAATATTAAATAAATCAAAATTTAATCTGAAGTGTCAAATTTAACGAGGTCTGGAAGGTCGTTAAATTTTGACTTTCTATATTCACCACGCTAGTGCCATAATTTAATTTCATCAGTCATCATTTAATTTTAAACTACAAATTTAAACCCTTTGGCACACAGCCTAACTAAACGTTTTTTTTAATATAATTTTTAAATGTTTAAATCTCAATTAACAAAAAATCAAAATATCGTTTTCTACCATACACGTGACGTAATATAATTAAAAAGGGACGTCATGTCACATGCGCAATATCATACCATTAATTTCTTTATACCATGGTCTCATATTTTGAATGAAAATGTAAGTATTACATTTTTTTTTAATGAAATATCAATATATGTATATTCCTGGATGAAATTATGTATGCCCATATTTTCATTTAGGATTTTCTCTAGCACCTTGGGATGGATTGTGCTAAAATTTCGTAAACACTTTCAAATTAGTGGTCTGGATGAAATGATGAATGGCTATATTTTCATCTGGGATTTTCTCTGGTACCTCTGGATGGAATGGGCTGATATTTGGTAAACACAATCATTATAGTGTTCTATAGTTAACTATGCCAGTACTCCTCCATTATTTATAACAAAATATAAGAAATCACATTTTCATCATATGACCATCTTCCAAGTAGAGCAAATGGAGGAGCACTAGCATAATTAACTATAGAAAACTATAATGATAGTGTTTACCAAACAATAATAACCACAATAAAATATTTCTAATGCGCGAATATTTCTACAGTAAAGAAACATCGTCAACTTTGCATGCAGCGATCATCAACGCAGATAATGCCGTTTCACCTTTAGATTTGAAGAACAGTGATGTTGACGTGATATTAGTATTTTTAATAAAACTGTATATTATTAATCAAAATTTGATTTTTTATTTAAAAAATATTTCATAAACATGAACTTTAATATCTATTTAACAATTCAATTTTTTGAATACAACAATTTTGTTAAAAAAAATTCTATATTGGCTCCCAATATCACCTTAATTTATTTCCTTATTATTTTCCTACTCCTAATTTCGCTATTTTCTTTTTGGAAATGTTAAAATAAACAATAAAATTATATAAAAGTTAAGGTATTGATCATAATTTATAACACACTCCCGCATAAGACAAACGCATGTCACTGAAAACTGCCCCAGCCTAATTCTGATTGGTTAAAATTTTCATCATAAAAAAATATAAAATATATTTTTTTTTATTATTAACTTTTCTAAAATAAACTTTAACTTATGTTTCAAGAAATAGTTTAATATGGTTTTTACCAATTAAATTAATATATTTTTATAATCATAAATCTAAAAAAAAAATATATAAAAATATATTCCAGTAGAATGAAGATTTACTTTGTATTCACATAATTAAACACTACGCTTTATATTTATTTGAAGATTAACAATTCCACTTCTCTATTAATTTAGTAAGTTTTAATTATCACTCTTATTTTCTCTTCAAAAATAAATTTTTAATTAATAAATTTAAATTTTTTTCAAACACAAAATTATTTTTCATATAAATTTGAAAAATTTAAACAGTTGCCGTTCTAATAACAAAAATAGTAAAATAAATTGTACTGTTATAAAATAAAATAAGATAATAAGGTACTAGTTTGTTTACAAAATCTATACACAATTAAAATTTATTAATTTTTAATTATTATAACAAGAAAATTAATGTTTTTAATGAAGAAAAATCAATATAAACCTGTATTGTGAACGGAGAAATGCGTATTACTGTTTCATATAACAAATTAATTTATTTTTATATGGATTTATTGAAGTTAAAATTAATTATATCGTTTTCATTATTAATTATATTTTACCTGCTTGATGTATTATAAAATATATTATTATTATAAAATATATTATTCCTGGAATAAAATATATAACTAAATTTAAAAATAATTAAGATTCCCAATATATTTGTCAATATAAAATTTTCACAATTGACCATTTTTTGGAAAATACGAAGGGCGCATTTAATAAAATAAAATAATGCTGTTAAATTCAATATAAGTTTAGCTATATTTATAATAAGATATCTATTTAGAACCAAAATTAAATTTACCCTTATAATATTTTTGTGTACTTCAAATATTTCAACTGTACCTTTTACGTTTTTTTATATTCATTTTATATTAACGGCTAGTCTTCTAGTCAACCATATTTATATTTAGAGGAGGTGAGACAGACGTATCGGGGGCTTTTTCAAGTGGTAAAGAGCACAAAAAGTCAACGATATAGAAGATATATGGATAGGGCATAAATGTTCCCTCTCTTTTTAACACATTAAAATTTTAATATATTGAAAAATTGTTTATGAAGCCACGATTTTGGTAGTTCTCTTTCCTTTTGCTCGCCGATGTGTCAAATTAATAATATGAAAAATATTATAACAGCTGTTTTTAGATTTACAGGGTTGGCTTATTTTTTTAAGTTTAAGAGTCTCAATATAAATTAACAATATTAACTAGCTAAACAAATTACTCTATTTTACTTTCCATTTGTATAATTATCGTTGCGCGACCTAAAATATTCCTTAGGATGATCTTTACTTGTATTTTTCAAAAAAAAAAAAAAATTATCTCCTTAAAAATTGATGCCCGAATTAAAAAAAAACCTAATCCGCCCCTAATTTCTCATTTTTATATTTTGACAATTCGGCTAGCAAAAAAAGAGACAACTATACCCGGCGTGGCTTCAAATTTTTATATTTATGCTCTATCCATATATTTCTATATCGTTGACAAAAAGTACTTCAATAGAAAATTCATTTTATAGTGTAAAATAACTAATATAGCTAATCCTTAAATTCTATTATCTAAGATGCAGATTATGTAATGTCCAGCAAGAAACCATCCAACATATTACAAGTGGTTGCAGCGTCATATGCGGAACCGACTACTTGCCAGGCCATCCGTTGCCAAGATTTTACATCAACGACTGGTACTAAAATACGGATTGAGGAGTGATCAGCTACCGTACAACAGCTATGTACCAGAAACTATCGAGCAGAATGATGTAACTGATCACACGGTTCGGCACAATAAACCTGACATTATTGTGCACCTGTTGAAGGAGAAAAAATGCTACTTGATTGATGTGGCAGTATTCGGAACACCATTGAGAAGCGGTGCGAGAAGATCCGAAATTACAGTGACCTGGCGGATGATTTGCAGCAAAATGGCAGTTGAACGAGATAGACATTATCCCGATTGTAATTTCAGCTACCGGATTGATACCCTCACTATTTCACACTCAATTAAAGAAGCTTGGTGTACGAAAGGGGTTTATATAGAGATGCAGAAAGCTGTAATTCTTGCAACGTGTGCGATAGTTCGTCGGACAATGAACATACCATCCGGACAAAGCAGCGATACGGCGAACCAGATACGAATTCCGGCAGCAATTGAAGAAGTAGGGGAGAACATCGAAGAAGTGCGTCCTTCAATTGCAACAGATTAACCAGAAGTCAAGGAAACTAGAAATAAAACGCAACAAATGGCTTGGAGAACATCAGAAGCAGGAAACCTGAATGTTTCCTCACAGCCCATTCAGGACACGTCCGAGCCTAATCACATGTGTCACAGTGGGAGTATTTCACCGGCGCAAGCCGTAAAATTGTGGTAGAAACTCGGATAAGAATAATAATTATAATATGAATAACAACAACGGCCATAATAATTACTATAACACCAACGGTAATAATAATATTGAACCAAGGAACAATGGAACAATAACATGTCACAAATGTGGTCAACCAGGTCATATTAGCAGGGACTGCGGCGTACAAAACAGTAAACCAAATCCCGTAATAAATTGCAAGATTTGGTGGAAACAAGGGCCATTATGCAGCAAATTGTAATGCAAAAATATTGCCAACCACAATACTTAATACAATAAGAGTGTTTAAATGCGAATGGTGCGGAAGCCCAGCTCATACAGAACTTAATTCTAAAAAGAAACAATTGCATCAAGCACGTCATCAGCAAAATTCCTCCAGTCATTCCTAAATAATTCAAAAGATGTAGGCTCCGAAGTATTTGAACTCAAGGCTGACGTAATCGAGACGTTACATTGGAATTAAATAATATTGTTATATAATATTACATTTAATATTATTTATGAGATTTAAAATAAAGTTGCACACGGTTCAAACAAATATATTGTCGAATAAACGCTTATTCGACAATTCACACAGTCAAAATGTAACATAATTACAATAAATGATTTTTCGTTAGAAAAATCTAAAATAACAGAAATTATAAATCTCATGTTCAAAATAAAGCTTAATGACAATTCAAACATTATGTGAAATATGAACCTCCTAAAATCAACTGCATTTTTCGTTTCTTTTAATAGTACAATTCAATTTCAATTTTTAATTAAGTTTAGTTGTAAGCAAGACATTGTAATTGTAACATCAAATCTTTCGTATAAATAAAATCGATTCCGAAAAAATAAATATTGTTATTATTTCTATAAGACATATAACTATGTTGTAATTTAAAAATTACAATCATAAATTTTGTATATTATATTGTTTTAATTCTCACCTTTATTTTCTCTAATTTTCACCTTAACTTTTCTTCTTTAAAATAAAACTCCTTTAGTTCTTATTACGCATAAAAAATCTTTATTTGTTATTTTTATCTATTTATTTATTTAATTGGAATAACAATTGTAATTTTAAGTTTTTATCTTTAACACTGCTTGTTAAATAATTATTTTAATTAAATGATAATAACAATTTTAACAACTGTTATTTTTGTTTTTTTATGAATTATTAATTGAACGAATTACTTTTAATTTTAACGTTTTAAAATAAAACCTTATTTTGGAACGGGGTCGACTGTTTTATATTATTTTTTACAAATTTAAAATGGATTTTTTTTTAAATCATACTTTAACCGACCGATTGAACATAATAATTCCGAATTTTTTTAACTTTAATTTTTTATCAACTGGCTTTAATTAACAATTTTAATTTTAGTCAAAACTTTATCCGATCGACTGGCTTAATTAATATTTTTCTTTCTTTTTTATTTTGTTGGAGAGCTTTTTTTGCTTTCCAATATCTTTCCAATAAGATTTTGGAAAACCAATCAGCTTCTCCAACAAAATATTTAAAATCAATTTTAATTTAATTGGCTGATTGATTTTACGCGTTGTCAGCACAGAGAAATTATTATTAATTAAATTAAATTATTTCTCTGTGCACGAGCAACGCGTAATTTGAAACTTTTGTTTTTTATTAATTAAATTAAATAATTTTATTAATTTTAAATATTATTGATTTCCGTTGTGAATTGAAGCACAGGGTGCCTCAATTCACAACACCTTCCCTCTTAGAAAAAATATAAGGGTCGAAGATTTTCTTCGACTCTTATATTTTAAAATTAATTTTATATATATTTTTATATATATTTTTTTTATTTTTAACTTTATAAAAACATGTATATTTGTATATATTTACTAAAAATTTCTTTTATTAATATATATTTTGTATTTTAAATTTTTTCATTTACTTTTTATATATATATATTTTCTAAACATTTTTTTTTTGTAAATATTGTTAAATATTTTTTTTACTAAAAAAATGTATCTTATCTATCCCTGTATCTTTGTATACTAGATTTTTTTTTATACATTTCTTTTATAAATAATAAATTTCCTTTCTTTAATTTTAATTGATACTTAATTTATAAATTTCTTTTATAAATAATAAATTTCTTTTAATTTTAGTTATATATGTTTATTATTTTTTTTTTTTTTTTTTTGTAAATTATTTTATTTGATATTTTTATATTTTTGTAATTATATTTTTCTTAACATTTATTTTATTTCCTTTTTTTTTTTATTTTAATACAATTAAAATCTTATTGATTTAACAAATTCTAAAAAAAAATCATTTTGTGTTTACTAAAAATTAATTTTTAATAAATTTTTATATTTTATATTAAAAAGTAATCCTTTTGTTTTATTAAAAACTTTTATAAAAAAAATCCTTTTGTTTTATTAAAAAAATCCTTTTGGTTTTATTTTATTAATTAAAATTAAATTTTAATAAAGGTTTAAATAAAATTATATATTAAATATTATAATTATATGTGTATATGTATGTATATTTTATTATAAGTTATTTTATTTTTAATAAAATTTATGTTTTTTAAATATAGACCAATAAAATTCATATATCTATTAAAATTTAATTTTAATTAATAAAATAAAACCAAAAGGATTTTTTTAATAAAACAAAAGGATTTTTTTTATAAAAGTTTTTAATAAAACAAAAGGATTACTTTTTAATATAAAATATAAAACTTTATTAAAAATTAATTTTTAGTAAACACAAAATGATTTTTTTTAGAATTTGTTAAATCAATAAGATTTTAATTGTATTAAAATAAAAAAAAAAGGAACTAAAATAAATGTTAAGAAAAATATAATTACAAAAATATAAAAATATCAAATAAAATAATTTAAAAAAAAAAAAAAAAAAAAAATAATAATTAACTTTGTAATTTTGATTCACTAGGAATTTCAAAAAAAAAGGATTTTTTATATATATATATTTTTTTTATAATTTCATTAAGGATTTTATATATTTATTATTTTATATATTTTTTTATAATTAAAAATTTTAATTTTACTTTTTGGCCATTAATTTAAATTTTTCATAAAATTTTCTTTCTAAATTAACAAATTCTTTTATTTTCTAATCAAAAAAAATCAAATTTTTAACCTTTTAATTTATTTGTATAAAAAAATTTCATACAAATTTTTTTTTTTTTTTGTCATTTAATTAGATTCAAAAATTTAAATTTTTTAATATTTTGCCAGGCAAATAAATTTTTTTCAAAAAAAAATTAAATAAAAGTTGTAAGTTTTTGTAATTATACATATTAAAATATTTAAAGTTCAATAATTTATCATATATACAAAATTATATTTGTAAATACATACGAATATCTTTAATAAAAAATTACAAAAATGTGTAATAAATTAGGAAGATACGGATCTTCATTATTTTTTATAATTATTATTACTCCAAATCTAATAGTCTTAATAATGGAGAATAAAAAAATTTATTTTTTGTCAAAATATTAAAAAATTTAAATTTTTGAATCTAATTAAATGACAAAAAAAAATTTTGTGTGAAATTTTTTTTATACAAATAAATTAAAAGGATAAAAATTTGATTTTTTTTTATTAGAAAATAAAAGAATTTGTTAATTTAGAAAGAAAATTTTATGAAAAATTTAAATTAATGGCCAAAAAGTAAAATTAAAATTTTTAATTATAAAAAAATATATAAAATAATAAATATATAAAATCCTTAATGAAATTATAAAAAAAATATATATATAAAAAATCCTTTTTTTTTTAAATTCCTAGTGAATCAAAATCTTTATATACAAAGTTAATACAAAATAAAATTACAAAGTTAATACAAAATAAAATAAAATGCATATACATATGAAAGAACCTCCTAAAATAATATATGTGTAAAAATACATATAAAAAAAAAAATTATATTTTCTTATATACTACCATCTACCAAAAACCTTAACCTATCCTAATAGTTAACCTAATTTCAATATTTCTCTCTCTTCCATAAAATAAAAAAAATAAAAAAAAATAAAATGGGTATATAATAAATA
This sequence comes from Empis stercorea, assembly GCA_949752835.1. Lineage (NCBI taxonomy): Eukaryota > Metazoa > Arthropoda > Insecta > Diptera > Empididae > Empis > Empis stercorea. The sequence continues at coordinate 50,340,644 of OX457085.1, read as the reverse complement.
AAATTGGAGTACATATATATCCGTATAAAAAATAATAAGTAAAAGTTTTAAATAAGAGTCATATATGTACAAATACATATACAAAGAAAAATCATAAATTATTAAACATTATTATCACATATTATAATTTTTATTTGTATACATAAAAGTTTTTTTTATTCTCCAAGTATAAATTGCAAATTGTGCGTTTTTGATCAATTTGAATTTAAAAAATGTATAATAAAGTTTTGTTTACGTGAAATATAATATACATAGAAGTGTATTATTATCAAAGTAAAATCGACATAAAAATAGGGTAACAAAACTAATTACGGTGTAAAAGGTTAAGTTTATTTAATTTAACACAAAACTGTATACAGAAAGTGCAAAATAAAATTGTGCACTAAGTTGGCACAGGACTGTGTAAAAATAAAGAACTTAATAAAAAAATTTTTTTGCATAAGTGTTAAAAAATTTTAATAAAAATTGGTTTTAATAACCAAAATTTTTTTTCGTTACCCTATATTTTCATTTTATATTAAAATTTCATTTATTTTTTGTTCGTAATGACGAAAATTATATATACATATATATAAAATGATATATATATATATTTTCAATTTACGTTTGTTCATTTCTATATAAAATATTATTGTCAACTTAAATTGATATTAATATTAATATTTTAAATGACGTACGTAAGTTTCATTAGAACAAAGCGCGTTTTTTTTTTGTAAAATCATTTAAGGATCATACTATGAACATTTATAAAACAAAATTTTTTTTGGAAATGAATAAAATATTTTTTTTGCATAAAACTTATATTTACTTTTGATAAATATTTTGAGAAACAAAAAAATTTTTTATAATTGCATACTTTTAGGGAATGAGAAAAATAAAATAAAAATAAAGGAGTATTTTATTTTAAATAAAAATTTTAGAATGATTTTTGTTAAATAAAATAAAATAAATAAATGAAATTACATAAAATTTTTAGAAAAAAATTCAAATAAAATTTTTTTTCGACCCCTAAAATATATTTTTTCAGAACTTTTTATATAAAATGACCCCTACAAATATTTTTTTATTCAAATTTATTAAAATATGACCCCTAAATCACAAAATAAAAAAAGGTACATATATATTGTTGTTGTTGTTTAAAATTTATTTTATTAATTAATGTCGCAAAATTCAAAACCCCCAACGTTGGCGCAATCAATTTTAAAATTTTCAAAGAGAATATCAACATTTTTCATTTTTAAATTCAAGTCCGACAAACTAAAACAAACGTAGAAAATATAGAAGCGGAACCAAATTTAGAAGTATTGGATAGAAATAACTTTGTTGATTTTTTACATCAAGTACAAGGAGAACGAATATCAGAAAATAGAAAAAGTTTTAGAACATTGCGGTCAGGGGTAAAGTATAACAAAATTGGCCCAATACGGAAACCAAGGAAAACTAGAAGAAATAAAGTTATAATTGCCAAAACGGAAAGAAAAAGTTTGAATATAAAAACAAGTGACAAAATGAATCCAATAAACGACCCCCATTACTTGAATTTCCAAAAATCAAATAATACAAATAGAACAATAAATAAACCGGGACCATCAGGATTAAACTCGACCCCTATTCCACCACCACCACCAATTGCACATCGAGATGAATACGTTGCGGAAAACTTTACAAATGACAATTCATATAATTTGGAACCAACTTTGTTACCAGTTGAAAAAATAATCAAAACATTTTTAATACAAGTTCCAACATTTTCGGGTGTAGGGTTGGATATTGAGAATGAGTTGAACAATTTTCTCGAATTAGCTCATCAATCATACTAACTGACAAGAGACGAACAAAAGGGTATATTATTGAGAATTTTAATAACAAGTAAACTGACTGGTGCAGCCAACGCACTTTTCAGATATGCCAACGTTGAAAACTTTAACCAATATAAAGATATTTTACGTAATCGTTTTATAGAGAGCAAGGATATGGCTACATTAGCATCGGAAATGATGGGAATGTATCAATACGAAAACGAATCAATGGAATTATTTGGAGAAAGAATAGCAGAAAAATTGGCGGCATATAGAAACAGAGTAAACGAAAGGTATCAAAACGAGGGACGAGCTTTAATCGATGAAATGGAGATAACCGCAAAGAGAATATTTTTAGGAGGACTGCGTTCATCAGAATTGAAACAATATTTAATTTTAGAAATAATAGTAATAATAATTATTTCCGGGGAACAACAGGGAATTTTAAATACAACAACAACAACAATAATGCGCAATTTACAAATAATAATAATTATAATAATAATAATAAACAATTGTCAAACAGTAATAGCAACAATAATTATAATAAACAATTCTCAAATTATAACAATAATTATAGCAATAATAATTTTCAAAATAATTATAAGACCCCTAAATGAAATTACAACATGGTTAGTGGTAATAATTTTCCAAACAACAATAAATATAATACAAGTTATTATAATAATAATTATAATAATAACTACAATAATAATAATAACAATAGGAACAATAATAATGGTAATAATAATAATGGTAATAACAAGGTTCCATTTAAAGGAACAACTGCAAATACGACGAATAAATGTTTTAAGTGTGGTGAACCAAGTCACCTTAGTAGAGATTGTACATGGCAAAGCCAGTTAACACCAGTGCAATGCACTAATTGTGGAATGAATGGACATGAATCCACTCATTGTTTTAAACTACGTTCGGGAAATAATAATTTTGCAAATCAAAGGATACTCGCATTAAATAACGAAGAAAGTTTAGAAAAGACCCCTTGTGAATGGTGTGCAAGGAAAGGACATACGATTTTAAATTGTGAAGCTCGTAAATCCTATGAATCCAAAATGACAATGGTTTCGGGAAGGGGAGGACGGAGTGAACTAAAAGAGCCCAGCTCATTCCTTTCGGAGGGTAAAATAACTTTACAAGAGCCAATAATTAATTTAGAAAAATATTATTGGATAGATCCTGAATTATGTAATAATTTAACAAAAGATAAAGAAGAAAATAATAAAATTAATAAAAATAATGAAATGGAAATAAATTTTGTTAGCTCTAATATAGGCTCTTGTGAAGGAAAATTAATAAAAAAATCAGAACACGAGAATAAGAAAATTAAGTTACCAAATAATGGTATTTTAGGAAACATTGCAATGACCTCTAAACGTGATGAAGGTAAATCGCAAACAATTTATACAGCAAAATCAAATGATATAAATACGAATAAATTACAGATGAATAAAGGAATTTTTGATAACGTGCATATAGTAAACTATAAAAATTCTATATTTTCTAAGGCAAAAAATTTTATGGAAAAAAAGAATCAAATCTGGAAAGCAACTAAAAATTGTACAGATGATTTTAAAACTGAAGAAATAATTGTATTTGAAGAAGATATTAACACAGGAATTGTTAAATCAAATAAGGAAGAAAAGGTGAATATTATTATAGAAGACAATGTAGGAGTAATTGTGGAAGAATTTTATTTGGAAGAATATATAGAAGTAAAATGTTTTAATAAAAATATAGTTGAAGAAGTAGTAGAAGCTGTAGAAGTTATAGTAGAGGAAAATGATTTAAGTACAAAAGTTTGTACTGGTATATTGATAGAATACGAATTTGTTGGAGATAATAATAGTAATGAAAACATAAATGAAAATATTAATGAAAATATTAATATTAATAAAGAAAAAGAACTTTGTTTAACAATTCAAATGGAAAGAGTAAAATTGAATTTAAATAGTAGTGATGTTAATATTGAAAAAGAAATAAATAAGGAAACAATTTATACATCAGGAGACAAAATAAGGAAATACAAAATATAGAAGAATCCATAAGAACGGCACGGAAAAAAATAATAAATCAAAATAATTATTTAATTAAAAATAATAATACTTTTATCATTGTATTTAAAATAAATGTTAATACTACGGGTATTAAAAATAAAAACTTTAAAACAAAATTGACCCCTATTCTTAATGTTGCTATTTTACCATTAAGAAAATTAAATAATAAAATACTAAAATTAAATCATAGATATAAAAAACATAGGTGGAAGCGTAAAAATAAAGTATATTAATATTAATAAAAAAATATATTAAAATAAAAAAATTTTAATATTAATAAAAAAAAAAAATTAATAAAAATTTTTTTTTGGATAAAATGGAAAGGGGAGCGTGAACGCTCCAAAACAAATAATAGGGATAATATACAAAAATCTTATCCTTATTCCTTAAATTCCTATTCCTTTTCTTAAATTTTAATATATATATGCATTTTTTTGTCATAAATTTTACTAAAAATAAAATAAATTTATAATAAAATATATATACATAAAAATAATTATAATATTTAATATATAATTTTATATAAAACTTTATGAACTTAATTTTAATTAATAAAATAAAACCAAAAGGATTTTTTTTAATAAAACAAAAGGATTTTTTTTATAAAAGTTTTTAATAAAACAAAAGGATTACTCTTTAATATAAAATATAAAACTTTATTAAAAATTAATTTTTAGTAAACACAAAATGATTTTTTTTTAGAATTTGTTAAATACATAAGTCAATAAGATTTTAATTGTATTAAAAAAAAAAAAAAAAGGAAATAAAATAAATGTTAAGAAAAATATAATTACAAAAATATAAAAATATCAAATAAAATAATTTAAAAAAAAAAAAAAAAAAAATAATAATAATAAACATATATAAATAAAATTAAAAGAAATTTATTATTTATAAAAGAAATTTATAAATTAAGTATCAATTAAAATTAAAGAAAGGAAATTTATTATTTATAAAAGAAATGCATAAAAAAAAAATCTAGTATACAAAGATATAAAAATTTTTAGTAAAACAAATATTTAACAATATTTACAAAAAAAAAAATGTTTAGAAAATATATATATATAAAAAGTAAATAAAAAAATTTAAAATACAAAATATATATTAATAAAAGAAATTTTTAGTAAATATATACAAATATACATGTTTTTATAAAGTTAAAAATAAAAAAAAAATATATAAAAATATATATAAAATTAATTTTAAAATATAAGAGTCGAAGAAAATCTTCGACCCTTATATTTTTTCTAAGAGGGAAGGTGTTGTGGGCACCCTGTGCTTCAATTCACAACGGAAATCAATAATATTTAAAATTAATAAAATTATTTAATTTAATTAATAAAAAACAAAAGTTTCAAATTACGCGTTGCTCGTGCACAGAGAAATAATTTAATTTAATTAATAATAATTTCTCTGTGCTGACAACGCGTAAAATCAATCAGCCAATTAAATTAAAATTGATTTTAAATATTTTGTTGGAGAAGCTGATTGGTTTTCCAAAATCTTATTGGAAAGATTTTGGAAAGCAAAAAAAGCTCTCCAACAAAATAAAAGAGAAAGAAAAATATTAATTAAGCCAGTCGATCGGATAAAGTTTTGAGTAAAATTAAAATTGTTAATTAAAGCCAGTTGATAAAAAATAAGTTTGAAAAATTCGGAATTATTATGCCAGTTGATCGGACAAGAAATAAGGTTTTTATTTTAAAAATCTAAATTAAAATTGTAAAATTAAGTTAGTCGATAGGATCAAAACAGATCAGTTTAAAAAATAGAGCAGTTATTCTGCTGAAAAAAAAGTTTTATTTCGGAATTTAAATCTAAATTGGAAAACTTGAAGTGATAAAAATAAAATCAGTAAAAATTTATAATTGAAAAAAAAATTGTCAAAATAATTGTAGTGTAAAATAATTAAATCATTATTTAATAAAGAAAACTTTTAAAAATAGAAAATATATATAACTACTAGTTTTTATTTAAATAAAGAATACAAACATTAGTAAAAAGGTGGGAATAAAAAATATAATATACAAAATTTATGATTGTAATTTTTAAATTACAACAACTATATAAAGGAAGTTCTAGAATGTTTACAAAATTAAGTGCTAAGTTTTATAAAATAAGAATTATAAAACTTACTAACATTATATTTTATTTTTTTTTATTTTGCAGAAGCATGGAAATCAAAATTGCCACTATTTCATAATAAATATACAGAAACATAATAAATATACAGAAACAAATTTGTGCCTCTCATAATAGAGTTCACCAACAAAAAAATAGGAATAAACATTGAATTACTGTATTCAAAAAAACATAATCTTAAAAATTAATAAAAATATTATTAAATTTTATATAAAAAGTAAAATGAATTAATTTGTATTTTATTTAAAATTTACAGCGACAAAAATTATAACATAAACCACAAAAACGCAATTGTAGGGGCAATGTGAAACCTTACACATCCCTTACATTTCTGCCCTTACACAAACGGACATTGACTATTATTCCTAAAAAATTCGCCCACTTTGTTGATATTTTTTAAAAATCAAATTTTCAATATTCAAATATATTGAATTTTTCAATCAATTCAATCAATTCAAATATATTTGAATATTGAAAATTTGATTTTTAAAAAATATCAACAAAGTGGCGAATTTTTTTCAATCAATTCTAAATCATATTTTCCCTTTGCTCTACATCGTTTTTTTATCGAATAGTACAGAGTATGAATAAAAAAACTCAGCTAAGATGACACGAATTTAGTTTGCAAGGCTCAATTTTAGGGTTAAAAATCGATTAATACGGTTGAACATTCGATTCTGAGATGATTTTGAACATAATTCTACAAAATTACCATATTTGATGTAATTTGAAAATTATCTCAATGTATGGGAAATTACATGATTTTGAACTTAATTTTGGTCAAAATTACGATAATCATCAAAATTACGTAATTTGGAGCTCGTGAGAACGTACTATTATGGATGATATTTGAATGGTTCATTTAATTTTAAAAATCGTATTATTCTTATCTACAAATAAAGTGTAAAATTTAATTTATATTTAAAATAATATATATTTCAAAAGAGCTTTTACATGGCCATATTAAAGTGACAGTGTAGAAATCAGGAAAATTTTTTAATGAGGCGTAATTACTATTTTTTATGATATTATTTTATATATTTTAGTTTCCCTAAAGATGCGGGTATAAAAGAAAAGTGATTTTCTGCAGCAGTGAATTTAATTCCTGAAAATCATCATGTCAATGGGTGTTGAATTTTTTGCCACTAGATTTTAAAAATACAAAGAAATGTAAAACGGTTAAAGGTGATGTGGAAACAGCCTCATATTCCAAAATATCAAATAATAATTTTTAAACCGATGTCTAAAAAAATTTGAAATTTTTAATATATGTACGAGTATATATAGTTTGTGGAAATTAGGATCAGCTAATTTTATATTGCTGGGAATATTTAAATTAATTTATAGGTACAAAAGATATTAATTTGTTAAAAAATTAAATCAGAAAATACAATAATTAATAAACATTTCATTTAAAAATTTATATTTTTTTATTAAAATGAAGAGAATTCAGTCATATTCAATATATTTTTAAATAATATAAATAAACGAGCTTTTTTGTTTCGGGCTCCATTTCTGAAGCTGTTATATGTTATATGTTAAAAACCGTTTTTTTTTGTAAAAAGCTATTTAAACATATAACTTTATTAGCTATTATCTTTGATTTTAAATAAGTAGATAAGTCACCGACGCTGCTTACTTTCCGCAACAGATGCCGCCACATACACCATTTTCAAACATTTGAAAAATAAATTGAAAATAAGTGAGCAGCAAAATAAATTCTCAGTGAGAAAATAAGAACAAAATGTATAATTCCTTTTTTGCGTTTTTTTTTTTTTTGAATTTTTAAGTTTTTATGGCCTTGAGAATTTTTATTTTGCTTTATTTAAACAAAAAATTCATTTTGGAATAATATAAAAATTCAATCTAGTATAGAGAATTTTTTTATTTTTTCATATTTTATGTTAAGCAAAATTAATATTTGTCAAGAAATTTTATAATGAATGTTTATTATTTATTTACAGGAGTTTTGATTTTGCTTTATTATATTTAAAAAAATTTATTTTTTGAAAAACCTTTAAAAATAAATTTAAAAAAAAATACTGTCACGGATGGGTATTGAACCCAAATGTTATTTTTCATAATTTTTTTCATACAAATATATGATATACGAGTATGTACACTCACTATCATTATTGTGTATGTACACAATAATGATATTATAACCATGGCAGACTTTTTTCCTTATGCGCATAAAGCAATATGTATAAATTTATTACATATGTATTCAATATACATATATATATATATATATCCCAGCAAACTTCTACAAGTACTACAAGAGTACGCCGGAAAAGTACTTTTCTTCCAGTGAAAAAAGTTAGAGACTTGGGCAAAAATTCACTAGTTTACTATGACGCGTCTCTCTATATATATGAATTTTTTTACGTTTTACTCATAGAGTTATAACAAGCACGCAAAATGTTCCCAGCAAACAAAAGCGAAGTAGTTACTAACCCAAATAAACATTTAGCATGCTTGTATATAACTCTATGAGTAATACGTAAAAGAATTCATATATATATAGAGACGCGTCATAGTAAACTAGTGAATTTTTGCCCAAGTCTCTATCTTTTTTCACTGGAAGAAAAGTACTTTTCCGGCGTACTCTTGTAGTACTTGTAGAAGTAGTTCTACGTTTGCTGGGTTTATTTGGGTTAGTAACTACTTCGCTTTTGTTTGCTGGGATATATATATATATATATATATATATATATATATATATACATATATATATATATATATATATATATATATATATATATATATATGTATATATATATTATATGATTATGTATATAATAAGAATTTATGCATCATTCATAAGAAAAAAAATTTTTTTATATGTTTACATTTTGAAAAATAACATTGTGGTTCAGTCCCCGTCAGAGATAAAATTTTTTTTAAGTAATCTCTTTAAAATTAATTTTTTTTAAATTATTTAAAAAAAAAAATAATTTTGAATTTCATATAATGTACATAATGTTTCTTCATTTATAAGGTAAAAAACTATTTTTTTTCATATGTTTATATATGACAAAAAATTTATGAAAAACAAATCCTGGGTTCAATATACTTGTCTACAAAAAAACAGGGCTATTATTAACTAATAGCTTAAAATTTACATACTAGTCTCACTTGAGCTATTATTTTTGATAAATGGACATGGGAAAAGTGCTGACTAAAATATAGCCATCTATATCTGAATAACTCAAAACGCCAAATGCAAATTTGTGTATATTTGTTATTGTAATTTTTCTTATTTTGTTATTCTGTGTACAGAAGTGTAAGGGGGGAAAAAATATATAGAAAAAAATGTTGATATGCGTATTTGTAGTAATCTTACTTACACTTGGTCGTCTTAAGTAGCAATGTCATATATGTCTGTCAGTTATTGTACAGTTTCATGTCAGTTATTTTACACATTAGTCCTCTCATAATTACGATAACCATTACTCATTAATATATACTCATTATATTATTCTAATCTAATTACTTATTATATTTATTCATATTAAGTTAGTTATGATTTAATCTCCGAAAGGATAAGTTATTATGTAATCATTGAAGCGTAAAGCTATAATTTATTCTTTATTCTTGGACTCGGAAAGTCTTAGTGTAAAGTTTATTCTCCTGACAAAAAACTTAAGTTAAATTAATATATATTATAATATAATAAAATAACATTATATAAATAAATAAAGTATAACTACCTAAGTGAACTTTTAATAAAAGAACTGTTTGTGTTTTAATCAATTAATAGTTATTCCCTTTGTAGAGTTACTACATATTTGAATAATTTTGAATGAATTTTAGAATAATGATATTATAACCATGACAGACTTAAATTAATATATATTATAATATAATAAAATAACATTATATAAATAAATAAAGTATAACTAAGTGAACTTTTAATAAAAGAACTGTTTGTGTTTTAATCAATTAATAGTTATTCCTTTTGTAGAGTTACTACATATTTGAATAATTTTGAATGAATTATAGAATTGAAAAAGAATTTTGTGTTAAATTGCAAGGGGGGAAGAAAACATATGCGATTTTTTTATGTATATACGTATTTGAATATAATTTTCTTGATTAATTTAAGAATTGAAAATATTTTTTATTTTTCAATTCTTAAATTCACAAGAACATTGAGCTAGTTAGCTATTGCGACGTAATGGAGCTAGAAAATATATGAGCTTTTTTCTAGAATGTTCTAGTCTAGAAAGTTCTAGAATTCGAATAATTTTCAGGAATTTATTAATTAAAAAAGTTTTTTTTGTGTTATTATTCATTGGCGATGGTGCCGATTTTATATAATTTTTCATATATAATGTTCATTATAGTTTTTCAAATTTATATCCAATTTTGCTTCATATATTGTAAATATATGAAGCTTTTTTTATTGTTATTGGTCTGGTCTGGATGAAATGATGAATGGCCATATTTTCATCTGGGATTTTCTCTGGTACCTCTGGATGGATTGGGCTGATATTTAATAAACACATTCATTATAGTGTTCTATAGTTAACTACACTAGTGCTCCTCCATTAGCTCTACTTGGAAGATGGTTAAATGATGAAAACATGATTTCTGATACATTATGGCATATAATGGAGGTGCGATAAAGCAGTTTACCAAATATCAGCCCAAACCATCCAGAGGTACCAGAGAAAATCTCAGATGAAAATATGGCCATTCATCATTTCATCCAGACCTCTAATTTGAATGTGTTTACCAAATTTTAGCACAATCCATCCAGAGGTACCAGAGAAAATCCCAGATGGAATCTAATTTCGAAAATATATTCCGTTCCACTGGACTTCGTGATAACAAAAAGTCCACTGGAGAGAAATTTGAAATTCCAGTGGACTTCAGAATATTCCCTAATATATACTAAAAGAAAAAATCCAATAAATAATTAAAGTAATTTTTTATATTTTTCAATTTAGTTTTATTTTATATTACGAAACGCAATTATTTAACTGCACATCCCACACGAAATTTCATTTAATATGAATGCACGCCATTCTTTTGCAGTTTTACTTCTTTCGTGAATCGCCAGACGTTTACAAATACGTTTGTAAACGTCTGGTTTATGTTTACAAATACGCGCACGCTCTGTTTGTCACCATATGTCTATTGTGTTTATAACAATTCTATGTATATATATATATATATATATATATATATATATATATATATATATATATATATATATATATATATATATTTATATGATACACATATATTTATATGATATATATATATATATATACATATATATATATATAGTTATACGGTATGCTAACAGAGCGTGCGCAAAATTTGTAAACATTAACAGCTTATTCCAGTTACATACTTCTTTGGGAAGAAATTCAATTCATTATAAAATTTACAGATTTTGGTTATGATGTCGATTTTTCTTCGTTGTTTGTTATTACTATAATGACTTTTTTGGATTTCTTTTTTGGTGATTTCTTGATATTTGCTTTGTTTACTAAGTGATGTTTACATATTTATTTATAAGATTTTAAAACATAATAAAAACCTGTGTACAAATTTTACATATATACAATTATTATTATATCACGTAAGTTACAATTTAATTTAGATATATTAACAATAAAATATCTTGTATAAACTTAATTATATTCACATACCTATATAATATTTATATACCTAACCTATGTGTAAATTTGCAATGTTATATTGTTTATATAATTTTAAAACATGAGAAAGAGTAGCTAAATATTTTTATTAAATTTACTTTTTTCCAATAAGTAAGTGATTAAACTGTAGTTGTGTACTGCATTTTTAGTTACTGTCCGATTCTTTGTTTTGGTATTCTTTTACAAGTGCTAAACGACGCAATGGTTAAAGTTTGCCTATGTATCACAAAGATTATTTAAAATTTACGGTAGTATTTTGTTTTGTAAAAACGTGGTAACACTTGTAATTCATGATAAACATTTCAAATAAATTTATATGATACACATATATTTATTGTATTGTCATGGCGATGAATTTCCATTAAAGCATTACAAATAAAACTAAGATGATTTCTGGCAACTTATTTTATAATAATACATATACATATGTATATATATATATATATATATATATATATATATCTCCCTTTCTTCTCCCCTTATATAATATTTAATAATATATATATTCGTTTATATACACTCATCGAACGGCATTGCCTACAATTCAACTGTATTTTATAAAAAACAATTCAATATTATAGAAAGAAAATAATGTTCCTAAAATTATAAAAAAAAAACAAAAACTTAAAAAACAAAGACTTAGGCATAGAAAATAATATAATTTATGAAGAATATAATTTATAAACAATAAAGGGCCAATGGTAGCATTACATAACCGTAGAAACAAACTATATTCAAAAATTAAAAACAACCTTAATTAATTCAGAATCATCAGAAACTAGTTTTTTTTTGTATATTTCTAACTCGTGTCTGCACTTTTGTAACGGCTATAACTCAAAAAGTTTTGTATATTTATCCTGTATATATATAAATTAGTTCACAAAATTCTTCAAATACACATATAGAAGAAAAACTCATATTTATTCTTCTCCCCTTACGTCACCATCGGTAACCTAACGAGAAATTTAACAAATAAATATTTTTCAATTCTTAAATGCACATGAATTATAATCAACGAACTATATATTAGAGAAAGCTTAAGAGGTTAGAATTCGTGTTCCAAAAAGTGACAGCGCCGCTGGGATAAAGTGACAGTTGGCGGATATAAATTTAATAATTAAGCCATGTACTATTTGGTGTAATAATAAAAGTCGTGACGTCACTCGTTATTCTCAAATTTTTTATTGCTTTCTACGAAAAAATCAAATATTATCTAAATTATAATTAATTTTAAATTATAAATAAATAAATAAATTATGCAATAAAAATGATAAATTATGCAATAAAAAATTTGAGAATAACGAGTGACGTCACGACTTATATTTTTACACCAAATAGTACATGGATTAAGCATAAAATTTATATCCGCCAACTGTCATTTTACCCCAGCGTCACTGTCAGATGTTGGGACCAATCATTTATATGGAAACATAAAATAAAAATGATACATTATGCAATAAAAAATTTGAGAATAACGAGTGACGTCACGACTTATATTTTTACACCAAATAGTACATGGCTTAAGCATAAAATTTATATCCGCCAACTGTCATTTTACCCCAGCGTCACTGTCAGATGTTGGGACCAATCATTTATATGGAAACATAACTTCTTTAGGCTTCTATAATATATATTTCGTTGATTATAATAGTAGAAGTTTTGTCGATTTGCATTGTTAAGACTAAATTTCACACATATAACCAGTGATATTTGATGTTGTCGACACTTGGAACACACCTAAGACTAAGAAACATAGCTTGAGTTTTATCACTCAACGCTAGTTTATGATCGTAAAACCAACGTTTGATTAGCTCTAGGTCAGAATTAATATCGCACACAATGTTGAAATTAAAGACTCCAGTATAACAACAGGCAACATCATCAGCAAAGGCAGTAAGTTTATCCTTAAATTTTTGTGAAAAAATGGAATAAAAAAAAATTATGAAAAAAATAGGATCAAGTACAGATCCCTCGGGAACTCCTATTCAAATTTCTCTAAAATCACTACCAATTCCATTAATTAAAACTTTTTACATTCTACCAGTTAAATAGAACGAAAATAAATTTAAAATACTGCCACGAAAGCCTGCTTTAAAAAAAATTTCCAGCAGAAGATTATGATTAACACTATCAAAAGCTTTTTTAATATCAAGAAACAGAGCAGCATTCTTTAGTTTGTTATTTAGCTTCAAAAATGCCAGATGAAAATTTCAAGGGCGCATCATCTGTTGACCTGCCATTTCTAAATCCATACTGGAGATTTCGTTTTATCTAAGAAACTTACATTCTACTTTTAAGTGCTTTTTCAAAGACATTGGAAAATACACTAAGCATGGAAATAGGACGATGATTATCCATATTACTTTTATCACCTTTTTAAAAACAGGCAATACCTCTGCAATTTTCAGTGAATCCGGGAAAACACCAAACTTCACACAACGATTAAATAAATAAACAAGAATATCCACAACGTTAAGAGTGCTTTGTTTTAGGAAAAATTAACTTATTAAACTTAGAAACTTTTGTGAGAACAAGCATTCGTATGTATAAGCAAAGTATTAATAAATTTATTAAATGCTACAGATAATTTAAGTTCTTCCTGACACTCACTCCAACTTTCAAATATCAATCTTCTGTTAAGTTCAACACCAGTTGATATATATGACCGAGGAGATTTATACCAGATGAATTTAACAAAGATGGAAGCGGTGTATAATATACTAAATTATAACGTCACATACAATTTACACTTTACAAAATATAGAAAACAAATTGTTACTTAAAAATAAAGATCTTAATACAAAACGAATACAACACATTTTCAATACAACTTTATACTTGTAAAAAATATAATAGAAAAATGTATATTGAAATATAAAATAGAAAAATAGTTACGTCAAAAACAATAAAAGTAATAAAATTTACTTTAAAACCTGAACTATTACTATTAGACATTTTAAAAAACTTAAAGTTATTTACATAAGAGCAAAGCGGAGGAATCTACGCTGAATTGCTTCGATGCTCTGGATATGAACAGTATAATGGGGTGACCATACCTGACTAGCGTACTCAAGAAGGGGTTTGAAAATTATTTTGACCATCGCTTAATATAACCTAGCATAGAGTTAGCTCTCCTGAGAATACTATACATATGAGGACGAAAGCTGAGCTTCCTATTGCATATGACGAGATCACGAATTGATGCTACTCTGCTGACCAGTTCGTTATTAATGTAGTAATTCCTTTGATTTGTAGGTATACGCTTCCGGGAGTAGGTGATAGTTTGACATTTGTCTACATTAAGCTCTAGAAAGTTGTTTGGCACCATGTAGAAAAGCTAGTCAGATCGTTTTGTAGATGGTGAGAATCAGCAGGAGCTGTGATCTGTCTATAAATTTTCATATCGTCCGCGAAAACTAATAGATCACTAATTTCGATTATTTGATCCACGTCATTAACAGGTAGAATAAATATGAAAGGCCCCAAATGGCTCCTTTGTGGAACCCCAGAGGTGACGTTGACAGGTTAAGAAATAGAGGATCTAAATAGGACACTTTATTGACAATCACTAAAATAATATTCCATCCACTGTATAAATTTTGTTTGAAAACCAAGATCTTTTAGTTTGAAAAGGGTAATTTTGTGGGAGATTTTTTCGAAAGCTTTACTGAAAGCGGTTGCGACTACATCAATCTCATTTCCACTTTCCAAAGCACATAAGGCGTTCGATACAAAGACTGACAAGTTGGTTGTTGTAGACCTTCTCTTGAGAAACCCATGTTGTGTATCGGAGAAGATGTATTTGCAGTGAAAGTACATGGAGTTGTATACGATACTCTCAAAAAGTTTCGGGATACAGCAAAGTTTAGCTACAGGTCTATATTTGGAGACTTCTCTTTTACAACCCTTTTTGTGGGTATGACTAATATATGAGTCCTACCATAATTTGGGAAACCTTCCATTTAAGATAGATATCTGAAAAAGAGAGCTAAGTAAATATTAACATATTTTTTTAAAACGACATGGGAAATACCATCAGGACCAGCAGAATAATCATCCTTAATTTTTTGAATTTTATCAATAATTTTATCAATAAGTCTGAAGACATGAGTATAATTAAAGTAATTTGCATCAGGTTCAATATTATTATCCGAAAACGTCTGATTAAAGAAATTTGCAAATAAATTAGCGACTATTTCTGGCTCTGCAGAAGCAAAATTTAAAATGGCTGGGTAACCATCTGATTTCCTTTTAGAATGAATAAATTGGTAGAATCGTTTAGGTTCAGAAATAATGTCGTGCTGTATTTGGACGACATAATATTGCAACTCACTCTGAGTTAGTTTCGCACAAAGAAGGTGAAAGAATTTCTTACATTCTGTACATTCTATATTTAAATCAGTTCTCTTCACTTCTTTTGTACAAGAACAAAATGATGGCAATTTTGAATAAGATGAAAAACAAAAGCCGTTCACTTCCGCTACGAGATAAAATATTAATAAATGTACAATAATTTATAATTAATATTTAAAAATATGACTATGTGACTTCTATCGACAAAAAAGAAGCTATATTACAAGTTACAAGTACAAACATTTGTGATTGCGTTCACCCCTAAACACAACTCGCGAATGAAATAGATATTAAATTGTATATTTATATTTAATACAATTTATGCTTTATATTTTAAGTTAATTTTATATTTATTTCTACTAAAATAATTTACACAAATATAAAAATCCAAATATAAGTGCCAAAAAAATAATTACGTAAAGTGCAATATAGTATAATAATAATCCTTTAAAAAGCCTTTGGTTTAAAAAACCCAAAACAGGTAGAATTTATTATGTATTTTTTAAAAAGCCTTTGGTTTAAAAAACCTAAAACAGGTAGAATTTTTGCTTTTATATATATTATTTTTGTACAAAACGATATTGAAAATAAATATACTATTTCAAATATGAGTTCCTAAATTTATGTTAAAATAGATCAAATTAATCAGCAATATATATTTCCTTACCCTTTCTACCTCATACATATATTTCCCTACATATATTTCCCTTTGTCTATATATTTTTCTCCTTATTCCTTTTCTATAATATAGTATACAGAAAATAAAGAGCGCATATTATTAATTTCACCTAGAAAAATGAGTGTACCTTCTGTCGTCTCTGTACAATTTCTATGTCTAATCCACAAACTCGTTATTTTAACTTTCTTAACAAAAATATATTCACCAGCATAACTCATATTGGGAACCTAATGTTTTCAGTTTTTTAAGTATTTTCAATTTTTGAATATCTTTATAGTATTATATACGGCTTTGATTAAATTTCAAAATGGACTATATTATAATGATTGGTTTTGTTGATTTATTTCCATAATTATAGAATATTAAATATTGATTAAAATTAATAGATGAATAAAATATTTCTAAAACTGTTTTTGGTTTGAAAAACTTTTAATTTATTTTGAAAAATAAAATAAAATCCATGCATTTAAATTGGTACTTCTAAAATACATCAAACTCCTGTACTATTCTTACAATATAGAAGAATCTATTTCTTTTTGCTAAAAATTGAAAATTAGAATTTATTTATGAATTAGAAAATTTTCAAATGTACGAATACCATTAAAAATATTTATTAAGATTATACCTACAATACAATCTCATGCGACAAAAAGCACTATAGTAAGGGTAAATAGACCTGTTTAAAAATGGCATTAATTCTGATAAGATCTACTTTTCCTAACTATTGTTGACCGTTAGTCAAGCTCAACAGGAAAGTATGTTGATGTGGTATTAACTTGTTTATTACTTTGTAGTTGAATATTATTTTGAGGGAAATTATATTTAAAAAAAAAACTATTTATATTTTTCTTTTCATACCTTTTAGTCGGCAAAATATTTATTTATTTGACTGATTTAACAGTTTATTTATGTTATAATTTATTTTAAAGCAATTTACTATGTTCGTATTTTAAAATTTGAAATAGACTTGTTTTAATTTGAGCTCCTCATGGCCAACGTTTTGGACTTCAACATGGCAGAAGGGCTCAACGTACCACTAATTATTTCCCTTGATGTGGACCTTTCCTTCGATACATAATTTTTTATATTTTGGGCACCCATATGGCCTACAGTTTGGCCCCTTACATGGCCTGCACTGCCCCACGGAAAAACTAATATTATTTGTTCTAGATGTTCTTTTCGAGACCTTCATTTGACGTCTTGAAGAGTATATGGCCCCGGTACTTCACATGATTTTTTTTATGATGGCCCCCCGCACGAACTGACTTTCCAACCAGTTGTACTTTCCAAGACCTTTCATTTAATACTCCACATGATTTTTTATGATGGTGATGGTCCCCACATGACACAGGTTTTAATCCCACTGGACCCCCGGACTATGCATCGAGATGTACTCTTCATGACCTTGCTTTTGATATCCTACATGATTTTTTTAAAATGTGCCCCACATGACACAGGTTTTGGGCCCCGTATAATACAGGGTACCCAAAGGAATATACTCTTCAAGAATTTTCATTTGATAACTCGCATGATTTATTTGTATGATGGGCCCCCACATAATCTATTTGTATGATGGGTCCCCACATTGCCCACATATTTTGGGCCCCAGATAACCCACGGTGCCACACGGACTACCATTATTGAGATGTTCTTTCAAGACCCTTCATTTGATACCCCACATTATTTTTTTGTATGAAGTGCCCCGCATGCCCCACTTTTGGGCCACGTATAACCCAGAATGCCTTACGGGCTACCCAAAAGAATATAGTCTGCAAGAACTTTCATTTGATACCCAACATGAATTTGCTATGAAGGGCCGCACATGCCGCACTTTAAGGCCCCGTATAACCCACGGTGCACCACGGACTAGCTTAACTTTGAAAATCGGTCGAGCCGTTTACGAGTCACAGCCAGGTTAGTATATATATTTATAAATATTTACATATAAATATGTATATTGAAGAGTATATGGCCCCGGTATGTTCTTTATATATATATATATATATTGTCGATAGAAGTCACATAGTATTTATATATATATAATATTTTTTTTCTAATAAAGCTTAGAACTATTTTATAATTAATATATATTTAATGGCTCTCAGGGTTGCACTATATTTTTGTTTTATTGTTTTTTGAATCATATTTATTATGATATTTTAATTTTTATGATAATTTTATATTTTTTTAAATTTTGTATAAAAAGAATAACAAAAGAAATGCCGCGCAGCTGAACTACTGATCAGTAATTTTATAATTATGAGCTTTTTTAGAATTTAACTATTGTGCATGCCGCAGAAATAAAAATTGTAATAAGTGTGGATTTATACTACTACTTCCTACCTTACAGATGCGACATTACACCTAATTTTTGGGGCTTATTGACTATAGGAAATCACATAGTCACACTTCATTTTTGCTGCACATTTACTATATTAAATTACTACACTCAAAAAATTATTGGTGTAAAATTAATAAAAATGCAATTAAATTAATAAAAATGTTGTTAATATAGATCCAATAACAAATCGATGTTAATTTTATAACTAGTTGTTGAAATAATAACAATTTAGAGAGAGTGACAAGAAACGAGAGAGTAAAATTGACAACAAAAATTATTATAAATTTAATAATAAAATTGTTGATTAAACAGATCAGACTTTAATTTTAATGGTAGGAGTTATAA
Source organism: Empis stercorea (assembly GCA_949752835.1). Taxonomy (NCBI): domain Eukaryota; kingdom Metazoa; phylum Arthropoda; class Insecta; order Diptera; family Empididae; genus Empis; species Empis stercorea. Next base: position 50,321,235 of record OX457085.1, on the reverse strand, counting down.
ATTCAAATAGATGGATTATTAACTTAACAACCCGAACTGTGTATTTAACATAATTTTGTTTTAAATTTAATAACAAAATTGTTGACTGAATAATCCAGGTTTTTGAATTTATTGGTAGAAGTTATCAATTCAATAAGATGGATTATTCATTTAATAACAAGAACTGTGTATTTAACAAAATAATTTTAAATTTAATAATAAAATTATTGTTGTTATAATCCTAGTAGTTATTTTGACAGTAGATCATTGTTATATCGATAATATATTGCTGTTAAATTCACAATTTATGCTACTAAAATAAAAATTTCTGAAATAGTAGTTATGGAAATATATAAAATGAAATACATATCATATACATTTTATGGAAAATACATTTATTTTATTTACCATTAATAAATGAAAATACAAAAATATTAATATTAATTTTAATTTTTTATTATTTATTATTTTAATCCATTATTGCAATAGTTTAAGTTCGTTAATTAGAGTCTTTATTGTTGGATGTTGATCTTTAGCGTTAACTTCTATATTAAAAAAAAATGATTACGTAATACGAAAAAAAAATTGAATGAATTATATTATATATCGTTAATTAGTTAATTATATCGTTAATTAGATATATATATATATATATATATATAATTATATATTATATTTATATTTATAATATTTATATATATAAGAAAATATATTATAATAAAAAGTATTTGTAAACATATTACAAATAAGTATTATACATTTTTAATAGGTTTATAAATTTATATATTAAAAATATATTTATAAATAATTACTGTGTGTTATATTTTCTGCACCAATAAAATCAATCATAGATTTAGCAGCTGATTCTTTAATTTTGTTTTTAAATATTTCCAGCATCTGGCCCGGAAATTCATCAACTAAAGACAACATGTCTGTGGCCAAAGGGAACATTGTTTTAAAGTCTATAAGAATCCAAAAATTAAATGAGACAGAATTATAATAATATAATATAATTATAAAATATCTGTAAAATATGAAAAATAATGTAGATATTAAATACGTACTAATTTATATCCTAATGGATTTCTAAAATGATTCCATTTTTCTAAAATTTCAGCAGTTTTTTCCAAATTTTGAATTTCACTCAAACGATAATTAGAGGTTTTGTGCCACTTATGCTCAATTTCAGACCATGTGCATTCATTTGATTTAAGAGCTGCTAAGTGTGATTCAATATTTTCCTGAGGAACTAAACACAATATTATTTAAAATATTTAATTCATTTATTTATTTAATGAAATTTTATTAAAATTACCTAATAATTTAGTAGATTTATTATTGGGTTCATATTTATTCTTTTCTATAAGTAACCTTTTTTTTAAACCAACATTTTCCAACATTTTTATTTTATTATAATATTTTTGATATATTTTTCCAGTCACATGCTTTCCTTTTATTTTATCATATTAAATTGTCTGAAAATTATAATATAAAAATAACCAAATATTAAAAATAATTATAAATACCAGCAAAATTAAATAAATATGTTTATAAATACTTTTGACATTTCTAAATGAACTTACAATTTCCTCATATATAAATATACCAATGATTTGTTCTGCAATTTCTTTTGCTAAAATTGTTGACATCTTAATTTTCTTATTAACAATATAATCTATTATGAAATAATAATTTTTTATGAAATAATAATTTTATTTAATTATTTAATGGTCTTTAAAAAATAACTTACTTGCGACCTTTTGCCACAGCAAAATACGATGTTCCAGTTGTACTTCAATTCCTATAGGAATATGCTGATATTTATTAAATAAGCTTTGTAAATGATGTGGTTGAATAATATAACAATGTTTCAGCATCTACACCTGATTCTAAGTTTTCGTCAAAAAATAAAATGGACTATTTTGCATTCAAAAATTCACTAACCTCGAAAAATTTCTTTGATTCTATATTTTTTTATTATTTCAGGAATATTTAAAGCAGCTAAAGCTTTGTCAAGTTTGTCCATTTATTTATTTTTAATATTTCAGATTTAATAATTAAATATTTATATTTCACTTATTTTTTAAACAAATGTTTCACTTGTGACCGAACTTGTACGTTTCTAATTTTCAAATGAAAATGAGTAAATATTTAAAAAGAGAAGCCAGAATTAAAAATTAGTTATTGAATTAATCATAAAAATTGTTAAAAAAATAACAAACTGTTATTTTAAAAACTACTGTAATTGAAATAACAATTTATTATTGTTTTAATAAATATGATTATTAAATTAAAAATTGTTTCTTATTTTAATAATTTATATAGTTGGAGTAATAACAAAAGTTTTATTTTTAATAACAAATTTTAACAATTTCTGTTATTATTTGTATTACAAAAAAAATTCTTAATTTGACAATTATCTTATAATTTTAATAAAGAAAATTGTTATTTCAAGAATTTTTACTGTTATTATTAATACCGTAACAGTTTTGACTGTTGTTTATATGATAAAATAATAGTTTTTATTGATTTAATTACAATTTTTTTTAATTTAAAAATAATAATTATTATTTTAATAAATATAATTATTAAGGATTTCGAACAACCAATTTAACAACCGATTTGTTAAAAAAACAGTAATAATTTTTTGAGTGTAGTTTTTACCTTAGATAAATGAATATAAGAATAGGCTATATTAGTGATTGTACACTATAAAATGAATTTTCTATTGAAGTACTTTTTTTGCTCTTTCCCATTTGAAAAAGCCCGCATAGGTCTATCTCACGCCCTCTAAATATAAATATGGTTGACTAGAAGAGTAGCCGTTAATATAAAATTAATATAAAAAAACGTAAATAGTACAGTTGAAATATTTGAAGTAAAAAAAAAATTATATGGGTAAATTTAATTTTGGTTCTAAATTGATATTTTATTATAAATATAGCTAAAATTATATTGAATTTAAGGACATTATTTTATTTTATTAAATGCGCCATTCGTATTTTCCTAAAAATGTTCAATTGTGAAAATTTTATATTGACAAATATATTGGGAATCTTATTTATTTTTAAATTTAGCGACATCTATTATTCTTGGAATAATATATTTTATAATTACTGCAGCTAAAATATAAATAATATAAATTAATTATATTTTAACTTCAATAAATTCGTATAAAAATAAATTAATTTGTTATATGAAACATTGTAATACGCATTGCTCCGTCCACAATAAAGGTTGATATTGATTTTTCTTTATTAAAAACATTAATTTTCTTGTTATAATAATTAAAAATTAGTAAATTTTAATTGTGTGTACATTTTGTAAATAAACTAGTACCTTATTATTTTATTTTATTTTATAACAGTACAATTTATTTTACTTTTTTTTGTTGTTAGAACTGCAACTGTTTGAATGTTTCAAATTTATATGAAAAATAATTTTGTGTTGAAATTTATGAAATAAAAATTTGTTTTTGAAGAGAAATTAAGAGTGATAATTAAAAATTACTAAATTAATAGACAAGTGGAATTATTAATCTTAAAATAAATATCAAGCGTAGTGTTTAATTATTTGAATACAAAGCAAATCTTTATTCTACTGGAATATCTTTTTATAGGTGATTTATGATTATAAAAATATTATTCGCAAAAGGTGTTTTGGCGAAATGTGAATAGCGCCACCTACTGGCTGAATTTTACAATTCTATCAATTACATCTGGTTCTCAATAAATTTTCTATTGGTGTGTATCATAAACTTGTGTGCACACTAACTATTTTGTGGTGTTATTTCCATGGGCCTTATTTCCCTGCGCCTTATTATTGGACGTATTAATGTTTTATAACATAAAGTTTTTACTTTTTTTAGATAAACTTCTTGGTTGGATGGTTAAAGTTGCGAGGATCGCCCTCCCCGGGTGAGCATCCAATTAGCACTTTTAATACCACTCTTTTAATACCAGTCATACTCGTCAACACTAAGGTAAGGTTTGGCTAGGGGAGTGGTTTTTTAGATCCATTTAGTCGCGTTTAAGAACTGTGTTAGGTTTAGATCGTGTAGGTTACAGCTGCAAGGTGAGCGATGTCTGGCTCTTGCCAAAGCTGGGCAGTTGCACACGAAGTGTGCCACCGTTTCTTTCTCGCTTGGTTCTTTGCAGTTGCGGCATGTTTCGTTGAATCGGATTCCTAGCTTGGCGGCATGTTCACCTATTGGCCGGTGCCCCGTGTAAAGAGCTATTGTTCGGGCAATGTCCATACGGGACAGTAGGTGACGGTTGTTAGTTTTGCTTTGGTTGTAGGTCGGCCATGTACTTCTGGCTGTCCTACACGTTGCTAACCCCTTCCATCTAGCCTCGGCTTAGGTTAGGAAGCGGGTGTAAAGGTCTCTTTTAACCGTATTAAGGGGGATCTCTACGTGCTCCGCCAACATGGCGTCGGCTAAAGTTAGGAAGTGGGTGTAAAAGTCTCTATTAACCGTATTAAGGGGGATCTCTACGTGCTCCGCCAGCGTGGCGTCCATGCTTGAGACTCCCCTTGCTAGTTCATTTCCGTGTATGTTCCTGTGACCTGGAACCCAGATTAGAGTGACGTTCGCTACGTTGCGTAAGGATACAAGCTCATCTGAGCATTTTTAAACTAGTTTTGGTGATATGAAAGCGGAGTGAAGGGCCAGAATAGCAGCCTGGCTATCCGTCGCCACCGCTATATTGTATTTGGGAGAGGTGTATTCTCTCGCAAACTGGCATGCTTTCCAGATTGCTAGCATTTCCGCTTGGACGACGCTTCCAGATTGCTTGTCCGGAAGTCGGAATTTTTTTGCAATGTTGCATGAGTCGGAGAAGACCCCGCACCTACACCACAGTCCATCTTTGAACCATCTGTGTAGAGTACCGTGTGTAAGCCCCTTAGTACGTTTCTCTCAATCCATTCCTTTCTGGTTGGAATTTTTACACTGAACCTCTTGTTCAGGCCGTGGATGTGGGGACCAGCTTCTTGTCGACGAGTCACGAATGTTGCTGTGCGTCGCCTTTATGCAAAATTCCGGCTCCATTTTTCTGAGTCCACTCTGATATAGAATGGAGATGGAATTTCCACTCGTAAATATCTCCATTTCATTTCGCGAAAACTGAATCAGATTTACGTCTCAGAAATGTCTCAGTTTTGTTTCGCTAAAAACGAAGAACATTAATCTAACAGTTCCGATTCGCAAATGTGTCCATTTCGTTTCATTAATTCGAAATCCATTATTCCGTTTCGTTTATGTCTCCATTCTTTTCCGTTAAATCTGAGTCCAATACTCCACTTCGTTTTCGCATCAGTATGGATACGCAAAAAAAGAAACTTAAGGTGGTTACGTTTATATTTATTATAACCTTAATTAATCATAGTTTTCTTATTGTTAGAAAAACACGTGTATTTTTTCTTTGTTTAATTTGCTTTAAAATAAAAAGTAAGTATATTATTGTTATTAATTTGATTAGTGTGATTGAAGATTAAGTAAAAAAAGGAATATTTAACTTAATTCATAATGAAAGCTAAAATTATGAAATATGCACTATTATAATATATATGTATAACAAACAAAATATCTCAATTTAGAATGCGCTTTGAATAAATTTCCTTCTCCAAGACCATCTGAAGTAGTAATAATAGTTCAAAAATGGATGCGAAGGATCGCATTAGAAAACAACCACCACAGCAAATTCAAATACCAGCGCATGTAGAGGAAGAAAATTAAATATTACATTTATTAAAATTTAAAATCAATTCAAAGGCAGAATTAAGTCCTCTTAAAATTATTTTTACTAAGTAAGACTGGTGAAAAATATTACCTTTATTAAAAGGATAATGAAATATGTGATATTAAATATGAAGTTAGAGGAACTATTTATGTGATATTAATTAGATCTTATGTAATTTGCTAATATTTTGCAAATCACAATATATGTTATTTTTTAATATATTTTTGATTAAAATAACATAATATTTTTTTAAATAAATGTTTTTTATTTATACCAATAAAAGCCGATTCGTAGAAGGAACAACACCAATCTCGTCTCAGAAACGTTTCGCTTTTTCTGATACGTTTCTGATACTACTTTTTTGATTCGTATAGGAAACGCTAATACCAGCTCAGAAACGTTTCGCTTTTTCTGATACGTTTCTGAAACTACTTTTTTGATTCGTAAACGCCTCAAATTTATGGACTCAAAAACGAAGAATCCAGTTCAATCTACATACGCCGGATGACTCCATTTTACATCGTTTTTGAGACTCATTTGCGAATCAGAAACGAAGTTCGCCATATATAAGTTACTTCTTTTCTGAGTCACAATGGAGTCAGTTTGCATAAAGGGTATATGAAAATAAATAATATAATGTTTATATAATGTTTTTAATATTTTACCTTGTAGTTCTTTGGTCTCTAAATATGTATTTTTGTTTACATATGGTTCAGTTCAGAATTATTAAATTCATACTTAGTATTATTATTTCCCAATATCGTAGCATAGCTAACTGAAAGATTGACATAGTTATTTGTTCTAATATTGTTCCTAAATCTTATATTCTTTCAATTATTAATTTCTTCTTTTTTTCTCTGATTTTTTGTACGAGCTTTTGTATTTTTTACATGCTTTGAATGAAGCTGGGTGTCTTGCTTCTTTACATATAATGCAAAATAATTTTTCTTTGGAATTCATGTATTTTATGTTGCAATTATTGGGACCATGATTTTCCCCACATTTAATCGCATCTATAATCTCATGTACAATTGGAGGCTGCATGACAATAACTTTGGCACGTTTCACATTAACATATTTCATTCTTATAGATTTTCTCCCATTTAATTATACGATGGTTAAAATCTTTTATTTTATATATTTCATTCAGTTTAGTTTCCGGAGATAATTGTATTATGTAGCTTATGTACTTCCACAAAAAAAACCGACAAAATTGTGAGCAAAATATCATATTTTAAAAAAATTTGTCTTAAAACCCCTGTTTGGTATCGAAACCACCAGTTTTTATATTATGTGAATATTGCCAAGTAACAACTAAGGAAAAAAATTTGCACCTTTGGAAAATTTTCCACATAAAATTATACTTTATTTGAATTGAGTACTAAGTACATACCTAGCTTTAATTAAAAATTAATTTGCAAAAAAAAAAACATTTTGATCATTCATATTTTTGACATTCATATCTTTTTCATATGACAATCACATCTTTTTATAGGAAAGTATCTCAGCCGACATACTTTGATATAAAAAGACGCCAATGTCAAATTTTATACTATAAAAAGATGTGATTGTCAAATTATTTGCCATAAAAAAGATATGAATATCAAATAATTTTTTTTAAAAAGATGATCTTATTTCTATCACACAACTAATATATATTTATTTCGCAACCCGTTCTGGTCGACGACTTCTAGTTTTTTGTAATGAAAATCGAAATATTTTGTAATGAAAATCAGCCTTTAAAGCTATTTTTTCATTTTCGTAAAGTTATGTTTTCATTTTCAAATTAATAAAATCTATAGGGCTAAGCGCTAAGGTATAGTTATAAATTTTATTTTTTTATGTAAAATGTTCAGAATAAATGTTTATCGCAAATCAGAATAAATGTTAGTGTGAGTTAAATATTTTACATAAGTAACATGATTTAAAAAATTATGACAATTTCAAAGTTACATTTTTAGTTTAAAAAAATTAAAATTATTAAAAAAGTAAAAGAAATACTATAAATATATTGCAATTTAAAAGTTAAATTGATATCTGGTTGAATTGTTTTTAGTCAAATTGTAGTTAGTTGAATTGTTTTAGTACAATTGATTTTTAAACAAATTGATTTTAGTTGAATTACTTTAGTTAAATGTGCCGGTAACGATTTTATTCTGTAATATTATCAATTTTAACCGATTTCAAATTAATAAAATTATTAGGTTCACTTTTTCTTTTTAAAGATATATTATTCACATTATTTAATTGGTCTATTGCTCCAATGGAGCTTTTGCTCATGATAATTTATATATTTATTTTATAATTAAATAGATACTTTAACTGAGTGAAAATTATAATTATTTCGAGAGAGAGATAAACGCGTGTGATACTAATTCCACCCCATGAACTATGGTAAATTTGAACAAATTAACAGAAGTTATTAACAACCATAAAAGTCATATAAAACTTTCTTTTTCCAAAGAAAATAATTTTGATCTGTCAAAAATAGTTTTATTCTGTCAATCATATTTTTGGTAGAAGCTTTCACTTATAGCTTTTGCGAAAATTAGATAAAAGTTTTTTTTTTTTTTTTGCGCGAGGGGGTGTGGAAAATCTTCGAAAAGACACTACGGGTTACCGCGCGTACCCGCAGATGTGTGGGATTTTTACCCACTAAAAACCACCACCCTTTGTCCCACAGGAAGGTGCCTGTCAGATTGACTGGCGCTGAAACAAGCCACAGTTTTACGGACCCTTTTTCACTACCCTCCTTTTCCAGAACCTCCCGTCGACCGAGTTTTCGATACGATCGGGTAAGAGGATAACTCATTTGTTCCGCCCCATCCAGGTTCCACCAAGCATGAGGCTGTGTTTTTCCCCAACCGACCACTCGCCGAGCAATGGTTTCCCATACACAGCAAGCGGACCGTCAGACCCAGAACATCCACCTGGTACCGTGGACATCGGAGATAATGATATTATCCAGTAGTAGGATAAGGTCATAGCAGTCCGCACCATCTGGATACCACCAAAAACAGCTGATAGTCATAGGTCCATTGCACAACTCATTAGTATTGTCCAGTTTCCTGGATAACCATAAGCATCACACAAGACCCGCAACCATCCTCATCATTTGGCACCCCAGACATCAGAGTCAATAACCTCATCCTATTTAATATGCTGATAGTCATAAGTCCAGTGCACCACTCATTAGTATTGTCCAGTTCCCTGGATAACCATAAGCAACACACGAGACCCGCAACTATCCTCATCATTTGGCATCCCCGACTTCGGAGTCAATAACCTCATCCTATTTAATAGGGAGGTAGTAACTTTAAGAATAGGAAATCGTTATCCCACTACCGCTAGGTAATGCGCGATCTCCAGCATGCTTTTGTAGGGCATGTTTCTTAAATCCTCAATGACCACGCATTCCCGACCAAGAACTCTTTTCCTAGTCCCTGCAAGTGCGGGACACTCACACAGTATATGTGCGGCATCTCCAACATCTTCCAAGCATAGGCTGCATGTGTCATCCTCTATGATACCCATTTTGCGCAAATGGTACTCGAAGTGACCATGTCCCGTGACGACCCAGGTAAGTCTGCGAAGTTTGCTCCTAGAGCAATCAAGCAATCATCCGGGTCCTCTCGCTGAAGGATTTTTGACTGCCATTTTCGACTGTCTGCATCCCCCAGTGACATGCCACCTTCTCCAATGTTGGTTATTGCTCCACTCATCCATCAGTTTCCTAATAGATGAGTGCGCAATTCCAACATATGGCTCAGGTCCTGAGACAGGCATTCCGGCCGCGCTACTTTCCAGCTGGTCTGCCGTCTCATTACCCTGTATTCCAGTGTGTCCTTTAACCCATGCAATAGTGAGATTGTTAATCTCAGCACATGCATTCAGTTTCCGAATACACGCCTCACCCAGACGCGACGATACGTCCGTACTTCTCTTCATCTTGATAACCGCATGATTATCAAGTGCGATAAGAATATTCTTATGTCGCACTCGTCGATCAGCCAGCACATCAAGAGCTCTTGAAAGAGCAAGCAATTCCGCCTGAAAGACGGTTGTATACTTGCCCAGGGGTATGGACTCCTCTACTGCCAATTCTTCTGAGAAGACGCCGGCACCAGAGAGTTCATCTTTGCGAGAGCCATCCACATACATAGTGATCTCAATATCACTCATATCTGGATGCTCCCCATTGCCAATAAGTGTCTTGTGAAATCTATCCACAAGCCTACTTTTTGTCTTCCCATCACCTGGCATATTCAGTTCCCTAATCTGATTTTTCATCTGAATGAGGATCCTCCTATGCCCCGTAATGTTCCCCGTGCGACACCATATGCCGTCACGTTCCATTCGCAGCGCCGGTAGACCCGCCACCTTCTCCGCAATAGTGCTTAGATACGGTCCTCTCACAATAATTACTATGTCATCAGCGTAACCAATAGTAGTTATGCCGTTTTCCTTCAACTCTCTCAGAAGCGAGTCTACAGTGATGTTCCAAAGAAAAGGTGATAGTACACCTCCCTGAGGGCAGCCTCTACAGACCCTGCTCCTAACAGACTGTTGGCCAAACTGTACTGTAACGGCTCTGTTTCGCAGCATGAAGTTAATCCACTTACGAATAAGTGGATTAACTCCCCTGCGAACCAAAGCATTGTCTAACATACTAAAATTCACTTTGTCGAAGGCTCCTTCGATATCCATGAAGATGGACATCATTAGTTCCTTCGCATCCAGCGAACTCTCCACTCTAGTTAGATCGTGAAGCGCGGACTCCGTCGATCGACCCGCCATATAGGCGTGTTGACTATCCTGGAGTGGTGTCTCACTAAGTGTAACTCTCTCTATCCAGTCAGCACAGACCTTTTCCATGGTTTTAAGCATGAAAGAGGTTAGGCTAATTGGTCTGAAAGACTTGCACACAGTGTAGTCAGTTTTCCCAGGCTTGGGTAGGAAGGCTACCCTTCCCTACCTCCATGCCATGGGATTATAACCAGTTGCAAGGCAACCGATAAGTATCTCTCTTAGTCTTCCCTCAATTAGATTGTAGCCCCATTGAAGTAAGGCGGGAGAGATTCTGTCTGGTCCGGGAGATTTGAACGGCTGAAAAGAGAATACTGCCCATTTCAGCCTTTCCCTCGTCACTATGCTAAAAGCCATGTTCCTGTCCCGCCTTCTTACCCTTTTTTCCAGGGTTGCCCAGCTAGACGCGCACACATAGCTTCCAGGAAAGTGAGTCTTTAGCATCTCCTTCGCAGTTTCCTCCAGGTCCTCTGTAAGCTCTCCCGAGGCAGTTTTCACCAACCCTAGAATTGCTTGAGGATCCTTGGATATGGTTCTCTGTAATTTACAGATTTCCGGAAAATCCGTCATACTAGTACAGAAGTTCCTCCACGATTCACGTTTCCGCTTTCGCAGGATACTCTTGAACTGTTTCTTTACGGCCTTATAATGGAGCCATGCATTAGGATCATCTCCACGCATCGCTCTGTTAAAGGCCGTCCTGACCTCTGACCTGCAGCGTTCAAGGTCATCCCCCCACCATGGTGTGGAGTTGCCCTCTACTACTTGCACTTCAGGACAGGCCAGTAAGTAGGATTCTTTAATAGCTTTGGAAACAGCATTTACTGCAATTTCCACTTCCCCACAATTTCTTATGGGGCGCCATTCTCCCAGGCCCGTTAGTTTCTCCTCCAACACTGATCTGTATCTGGACACATCAGTGTTCCGAATATTCCTAACGGGCACGGAAGCGATCCTTCTCCTATTGTATTGGACTGTGAACGTTAACGCGTTGTGGTCTGACATAGTAATGTCAGGGTTAACCTTCCAGTCTACTACCCTGTCCCGGATATCCATACTACATAGCGTGATATCTATCACCTCCTTCCTTCTGCTATTGAAGAAAGTTGGTGTATCACTCTGTTTAGGATTTCTAGACGTCTACCAGCGATAAATTCTAAAAGCTTTTCGCCCTCCGAATTTGTATCGCTACTGCCCCATACCGTGTTGGGTGCGTTGGGATCACAGCCCAGTACAAGTTTCTCACCTTTTGATTCACAGTGCTCCACTAACCCATTCAGCTTTTGAGAGACTGGTCCCTCTGGAGCATCATAGGGGAGGTAGGCGGAACACAGTGTGAAACTGCCTCCACCCGCCCCCACGGGTAGCACCGTAAGATTAGGTGAACTCAGCTGATGAAGGAACAGACACTTTATACCTTTCCTGATCAAGATGCATGCACGAGGCTTGTCTCCCGATCTGTCAAAGTACAAAGTTCCATTCTTAACCGATAGGCCCACGATCCTATTTTTAAAGAACCATGGCTCCTGTATCAGTGCAACATCAATCTGTTTTTCATCCCAGTGCCGGCATAGCATCGCAGATGCCGCCTTACTGTGATGCAAATTCAGTTGTTGGATGTGTAGGCCCAACACCCGCCCACCGGATATTGGAGTAGCCATCAGCTACCTCATTTCTCCGGTGCCACACACCCAGCTGGAACTTGCGAACCACTAGGGCCTCCTTGGATTTTGACTAGTAGTCTACCAAGGCCGCAGAGAAGAGTTTTCCCCGCAGCCTCAATAGCCACTGCCTCATCCTTGGGAACCCCAATGGTTAGGAGCATTCCAGCCGAGTCTCCCTCCGTTGACTTGGCTGTGTAAAGCTGCCATTTACTGACATCCTTCACACACGCATTCTGTCGCTGGAGTCTGTTCAAAATGACCTCTCGTGCCGCCTTTGTCTGGTTTAAGGACTCAGGCACCCAGATTGTCATTTTGATGGTGCTCCTGATGCTTTTAATGGCACCAAGATCACCTCCCCTTAGCTTAACCCCAGGCCATAGACCCTTCAGGCTGCTAAGGGTATTCAAGAGCCACGTTCTGGTTTCTTGGTTCACGCAGCTAATCACTGGGATCCCCGTATCCAAACGTGCTCTCAAAATGCCGACATCGACGTTGCTTTCTAAGGGAAGAGCATCAATCGCATCTAGTAGAGATACTTTAAGCACATCTACCTTCTGCTCTGTCAGCTCACCCTCTTCGGCCTCATCGATGACGCCCACCTGAGGACCTGCTCTGGCAGCTTCAGCATACGAAAACTGGGTTTTCGCGTGCTTCTTCTGCCTCACATCCTTCAGTTTATCCCCCTTCCTCTTGGGAGCACTGGAAGGGGTTTCAGATGATTGCTTGGAGGAAGCGGCTTTCTCGCCTTCTTCTGCCTCCTCTTCCTTTCTAAAGCGACTTCCGATTTGGGTTTAGAATAAGCAGTCTCGGCATCCTTTTGAGAACCGCTCCTTCTTCGCCTTCCTCTGACGCTGCTTCCTAGCCTTCCTAGCAAGTCCCTGTTGTTCCTCGCTAGCAGGGCTAGGTTCTTTTAATCTGCTCGCTCCCTCGTTCAAAGCAGCAATCACCTCGCCTACTTCCTTCAATGGCTCTGAGTTTTCACTCCTAGCCTCCTCCGCGGTCGCTGCTCCTCCCTTGGGGGCATGCGGTTCTTGGCCTTTGGCTTCTTTAAAGGTGTTTGCTCCGGAGTCGTAGATTCCGAAGTTTTAACACCCCTAAGTCGCTTACTTAGCCTCTTCACCTCAGCATTCAGAGATTGAAAGACTCCAGGTTTCCCATTCTTTCCCCTCCAAAGCTTCGGTCACTCCCTCCTCCCCCGAAGAAGAAGATTCACTATCTGTATCCGAATACTCGGGCAGATAGTGCTCCCTCTCCCTCAGGTCCACTAGCAATGGTTGGCCCTCCCCAGAATCCGAGGGGCCGACCTCCTCCGTAGAGAAGGGTGGATTTGTCACCGAAGTGAGCTTACCACCTGGGGTAGTCAATCCTTTGTTTTGACTCATTGCTTCGCTGTGCTCTGTTAGTTTCGGTTGCATCATTGACCAGTTGACCTTGACGACATGGTTGAACCTGCCAGAAATGTTTCCATTCCAGTCGCCTTCGCTCTCATGGTCTCTGCATCCTACTACAAGCCCCCTAACCACGACAAGGTAGATAAAAGTTAAAATTTGTGATTTGTTTTGTGAAATAATTAGTGAAAAAATATATGTTAATTATAAAAAAACATATTTTGTGAGAAATTAATCAAAACATTATATAAAAACAATGGTTTATTGTGCAGTACCTAAAAGATTGTGTACATCATTTATATTATAAATTAGATGGATGTTCAGGAGCTACCTTGTACGGGTAATTATGCTAAATATATTGAATTAAAAATAATTGTGTAATTATTCATTATATCCTAACATATTTTCCTTTTAAATTTAGTTAGTTAGTTAGTTTTCAGATTCGGGTCGGCAGAGTTCTGCCTGGTCACTTCAGCAATTGGCTTATTGTAACTACCCTTTTGTTTTTCTTTCTTAGTCGTTTGACAGACCAGTACTGACAATGAAGTTGTACAGTCTTGTCAACGAAAGGTTCCATGATTCCGATGGGGAGATAGTATGGCTGGCGAAGTGTATTAGCCTCTTATATAGTAGGGCTTCACAATCGCACAGTATATACTCCGATGTTTCGTCCTCATATTCACAGAATCTACACAATCGTTCTTGACTTAGCCCTAATTTGTGTAGATGTTTCTTGAGTCCACAGTGTCCAGTCAGGAAGCCCACCAGTGTTCTGGTTCTTCTTCTACTGCACTTTAGTAGCTCTGTTGCCTTCTTTTTTGATGGGCCCTGCATGAAGAGCTTCGAGTGTCTAGGCCCTTCATTGTTCCTCCAACTATCTGAAAAAGAAAGAAAAGTGTTAGTTTTAATTTGTAGTTTTGTTAGGCATCGTGGTACACCACAAAATGGTTCTGGACCAAAGAGTGGTGTACTCGCGCCTTCTTTCGCTAAGAGGTCCGACTCTTCGTTTCCGTCAAATCAAACATGCGCCGGGATCCACGAAAGAATTAACCTATTATTAGCTGCCAGAGCTTTTAGCGTGTTAAAACATTCGCCTATTAGCTTCGATTTCAGCTGGTTAGAGTTCAGGGCTTTGAGAGCCGCTTGACTGTCCGAGAAGATTGTTATCGTCTTGTTCTTGTATCTTCTGGGCATGTTTTCTTCCGCGCATAATTGAATTGCATGAACTTCTGCCTGGAAGACTGTTGCGAGGGTACCTAGGCTTTTTGATATTTTACACCTTGGCCTCTTTCCGTAGACACCGGATCCAAGTCCTTCTTCTGTTTTTGATCCGCCTGTATACCATTCTAGCTCCGTTTCCGAGGGTCGTGTGGCTTCCCAGTTGTTCCTGTCCGGAAACATTACCTTGAATGGTTTGTAGAAATCATAAATAATATTACAATCATCCTTCGGCATATTTATATACGGAATGTTGCCTGTTGCTTGGATGATTGCGGGATGACTTTTCAATTTCTGAGTGTCCGTGTTACTAGATCCTAGTATTCTCAGCGCTCCGAATTTGGCTTCCTCTTCAATTGCTAGATGTAGAGGGCCAAGTTGAGCAGTACTTCCATCGCTACCGTTGGTGTTGTCTGCATAGCTCCAGTGATGTTCAGGCAGGCTACTCTTTGTAGTTTTTCGAGTTTCTTCCTGATGTTTAGTTGGGATACTTTCCGCCACCAAACCACCGCAGCATAGGTTACAACTGGTCGTACTATTGACAGGTACATCCAGTTGGCTATTTTTGTTGCAGCCCCCATGTTTTCCCACAGATCCTTCTGCAGGTCCACAGTGAAAGTTGCGCTTTTTTTAGAGTTTTCTTTGGGTGAACGTTCCATTTTAGCTTACGGTCCAGTGTCACTCCTAGGAATTTTGCTTCTTCAGAAAACTCTATTTGTTTCCTAAACAGCATTGGTTTCCTCAGTTGGGCCACATTGTGTTTATTGCTGAATGGGACAATTATGGTTTTATTAGGGTTGACTTTTAGCTCCTCCTTTTCACACCATCTTTGGACTATTCTACATGCGGTCTGTAGAAGATCACATTGAATATTTATGAATTTGCCTCTGATGATTATTGCGAGATCATCTGCATATCCTTGACAATCGAAGCCTGCCCTTTGCAGCTTATCTAGCCTGCCCTTTGCAGTTTATCTACTACTAGTGACCAGAGAAAGGGCGATAGAACGCCGCTTGTGGACATCCCCGATTGGTTGTTGCTTTCATCTTCTCTTCGCCCAGAGAGAGTTCTATTATCCTGCTCTTTAACATGGATTCTGTCCATTTACATATCGCGTTGCTTACTCCCCTACCTCTCAACGCCTCTATCATTGACCTATGAGAAGTGTTGTTGAAAGCCCCTTCAATATCCATGAAAGCTACTATAGCTGTCTCCTTAGCCATTAGCGATTTCTCAATCTTCTCCGTTAGATTTAGAAAGAGCCATCTCTGTGGATTTACCTGATTGGTATGCGTATTGATTTTTGTGAAGGGGATTATTTGCCAGAATTGTATCTCTCAGGTATCTCTCAATCACTTTCTCTAGCGTTTTCAATACGAATGATGATAGGCTGATGGGTCGTAGATTTTTTGGGTCGCCGTTCAGCCTTTTGTTTGCCTTGGGTATGAATACCACTTTTACCTGTGCCCATGCTTTTGGTATGTGACCAAACACTAAGCTAGCTTTAAAAAGCCTTGTTAGTATTAGTATTAGTTTTTCTCCTCCTTCTTGTAAGAGGGCCGGGAATATTTCATCTGGTCCTGCTGATTTGAAGGGTTTGAAAGTGTTGAATGCCCATTTGACCCGCTCTGGGCTGATGATCTTAGCTGCCAGTTTCCAGTCTTCTTTTTGAGGTTTTCTTTGGGAAATGCTGGTAGCATTATTGTGATTTTCTAGTGTTGCAGCTCCAGGGAAGTGTGAATCTAATAGTATTTATAGAGTTTCCGCTTTTGATTCGGCATAGCCACCATTTTCCCCTTTGAGGAGTCCTATGGGGCCTGGCTTTTCATTTGCTAACACCTTGTGGATACGTGCTGCTACTGGAAGTTCATCTATTTGTTCGCAGAAAGTCTGAAACGAGGCTTTTTCGCTTTTTTAATCTCCCGATTGTATTCCGTGAGAGCCGTCGTGTAGATTTCCCATTCTTGTGGGCTCTTGTTTTTCGCCTTATTGAACAGTCTCCTAACCTTAGTTCTAAGGTCGGAGAGATTGTTATTCCACCAATTTACCTGTTTATTACTGCGCTTTGTGCGCATTGTGCAGTTTTCTTCAAAGGCTCCTATGATCGCCGTTTTCATCATCATAGCAGCATCTTCTAGGTCCTCAATATCTTTAATTTTGTCCGGGATCGCCTCTATTTTACTTCCTACGTCGGCTTTAAATGACGACCAGTTAGTTTTCTTTTTGGGGCGGTACGTAATCGATAGGGGGCCTACTCCTACTATATCGAACCTAATGTGTTTGTGGTCCGAACAAGATGGCTCATCTGAGACGTGCCACTTAATTATCTTATTCGCTAAGAAAGGGGATGTTATTGTTAGATCTAGCACCTCATTTCTTATTCTATTAACGAATGTTGGTTCATTACCCGAATTTGCTACCGAGAGATTAT
Organism: Empis stercorea; assembly: GCA_949752835.1. Classification (NCBI taxonomy): domain Eukaryota; kingdom Metazoa; phylum Arthropoda; class Insecta; order Diptera; family Empididae; genus Empis; species Empis stercorea. Next base: position 50,304,008 of record OX457085.1, on the reverse strand, counting down.
AACTAGTAATAAAATCAAGTAACGAATCACCCCTAATATTAATGTCCGTGCTACCCCAATTGGTATGATGAGCATTGGCGTCACATCCAAACAATAGCTGCATTTTCTTCCTTTTCGCAAAGAGTAGCAGTCCTATTAATTCAGGTGGAGGGCATTGTTGATCCGCAGCAAAGTATGCAGAACATACTATGATATTCTCCAACTCGCCTTTTGGTTCAGTTATTGCCGCTACTACGTCCTGTTGACAGAATTCTGTAATTGAAACGTAATTAGTTTCTTTATTAAATAAAATACAAGCTCTTGGTCTCGAGTTTGTATTATCGTAAAGTAACTTACCTCCGGACACTCCTAGCCCACAGATCTTACCATTTGCAAGCCAGGGTTCCTGGATGAGCGCTATGTTAGCGTCTTCTTTTACAAACCTGCAGCTGAGTGTTGCTGATGCAGCTTTGGCGTGCTGCAGGTTTGCTTGGATGCACTTCCAGGACATCTTTTATCTCCTTATTGGAGGGGGACTCCTAGAGTCCGCCCTGCTGCGCCTATGGTTGGGTGGGCTCCGAGACGCCTCTCTCCTTCTATAACGACTGGAGGCATCCAGTCATGCCGGCCTGCCGTGTTTCACTCTTCGCCAACCATCTTTCCTATCTTTTGATTTGGATTTAGACCTTCGTCTGGGCGCTTCTTTACGAGGGGATCTCCTACGATGATCTGTCCGCCTCTCTCTATCGTGTCTTCCTTCTTTTTGTTCCCTATTACTATCAGCCTTAAGAGGTGGCCTGAACATTTTCTTATTTACTCCGCTGGTAGAGGGTACTGGTTCCGATGCCGACTTAACCACTTCTACTAGCGCTGGCATGGGTGTTGTTAACTTTTTCTCACCTTCTTCCTTCCGTATACCTGAAACAGCTGGTGTTGGCACAGGAGCTCCCTGAGCCGCCTGTACTTCACATTGCTGTACCTTACCTTTTGTTGTTTTTTTCTCTTATTCTTTCCTGCTTATTCCACCAGCACGGATTCTTAGACGGAGATCTATCTTGTCTAGACCGAACCATGGTCTGCAATCCATACCTTGAATGACTCTTGCAGAGGCGTCATCTATTGAGAGAACCAAACGGTGGCCCTTCTCATTAGATGTCCTCTTCAGAATCCTCCAATTCCGGGTATGCAGGCCATCGTTCTGTCTGTCTAGTCGGTCCAGGATCCTCTCCTCATGAAGATTATCTGCATCAGGAAAGAACCCCGAACAAACCGCGTGACCAGGTAGATCTCTGCCTTCTACTAACACTAAATCCGCCTCTTTGTAGGGCTTGATTTTTAATAGTTTGATTCAGCCATTGTTTACTAGCATCATCAGCGCAATTTATTGATACCCATCCGGGTTTGCGTGTCGATCCAAGGAAGCGTACATGGGTGCCTCTGGGCAATTCGTCCATGGCGCTCAAGATCGACCTTTGAACTTTTCTTGCCTATTCTTCGCTGAGCGCCCGCACAGGATATTGCCGTGGTAGTATACCTACTTTGGTAGTACTCGCAACTTCGCTGTACGTTAGCTTGCTCTGTGTATGAACTTTGTTCCTCTTTGTAGTCATCGGTGGCGTGCTACCGTCCGATCTATTGCGTTTCATACACAGAGAGCCGGATGCTTTCCGTGCTAACATATCCTCGTAATCTTTGTCCAACTTAGCCCTTGCTTCATAGTACGCGATACCTGTGGAGATGATTCTCTTCAGCTTCTTTCTAGCCGCACCACACAACCTCCTGGGCTTCATTTGTGAACCGACGCTTTGCTTTCTTTTTCTTCCGCGTCGGAGGTTGGCGTATTATCAATCACGGTGACGTTGTCGTTGTCAGAGGACATTAGATAATCGCTCTCGTCTTCCGTTGCAATATCAATATCACTGGCGTCATTATCTGTATCGCCTAGTCTTGTTCTCTCTATCATCTCAATAGCATCAACAAGTAAGGAGCCTGCATAAGCGGCCTCTGTCATTGCAGATGCTATCGGTGCGTTTGGTATTGCCGTTATTGTTGATGTTGTAGTTGTTGTCGTTGCGTTGTTTTGAATCGTTGCTGTTGTCTTCTTTGTTGTTCCTTTGTTGATTTTTTGTTGTTGTTTGTTATTATTTTCCATATCTGTTCCCACGAGTTTCGCGACAAAGTAGAGTCCACCATGGCAGAGGTCCGATACCATGGTAAGGCTGGTTAAAACCGGAGATCGCCTGGTATCCGGAGTACACCGTTATCGACAGAGCTCACACTCAGCCACGCAGCCCTCGGCACGGTACGTGTAACACCATTGGCTTGGTCGCGCACTGCAAATTCGGTCTGTGTCCATGTTTAATATGGACACAGTTCCAGGGGCCACCACGAGGAGGTAATGCAGGCACTTGGCTAGGAATTCCTACAGTTGCAACATTTATACCCTAGGATACAAATGCCTACCCTGTAGAATCCCCACCCCGACCCCCTTTTTTTAAGTTATAATATAAAATCTTTTATTCAAATAACATTATAAAAATTGAAATAAGAGTAGTAAATTATTCCGCCAAAATATTTTGAGTAACTGAAAACAGCTTTCAATTTAAGAATTTTTTGTAGGCAGGGATGCACTAAAAAAATGCTTCGAGGCACTCGAGACGTAGTTATTTTTTCTGATAGGATTATTATAAAATAATATATTTTAGCCTTCCAAAGGACTCTGAAGTTAAAAATAAGTGGATTTCTGTATTGAATTTAATACCAGAGGATTACTGTACTACGGTTAAAGTGTGTGAATTACATTTCAAAGCGGACGATTTCAAAAATCAAGATAATCCCCCTTATTGTGATTGGCGATTTTATTTGCTGTCGATAGTCGATAGTATGGTGCTGTCGATAGTCGATAGTCGTGTCGATTTTTATTTGGTTTGTCTAATTATATCGCCTCGTCTAAAAAGTATTGCCATATCCCATTTCAAATTATATTACATTTTAAGATTAATTGTGGGTCGGTTTTTAATTTGATTAGGTATGGCGATTTTAATAGACAATTGTCGATAAAATTGATATTTTCGCGACAGATAACGAATTGTTCGCGACAGATAACGAATTGGGTGCTTTATTTTCAATTAAGCAGTTAACTTGGGCTGATATTTAGTAAGCACATTCAAATTAGTGGTCTCAATAACTTAGAGTTTTTTTAAAGGTAGGTTACTGGTTTCTAAATCCATTTTTAATTTTCTTTTGACGTAGTTTCATTTTTACTTGAAACTTAATTTTTTTTAATTATTATGTTAAAAACTTTTATTATAATGATCAATATTTTAGTTTATATAATAATTTTGTAATTTAACTATAATTTTACTTAAAGTTATTATTATACTATTTTGTAATATGTTTGAAGTAAACGTAAATAAATAAATAAATATTTTTGATTCATTTCAATATAATTTTAAGTACTCAATATTAAATGGGAATTCGTACATGCCTTATCCTATGCCATACATATATATATATATATTTTGTGTTTGTTTTGATATATTAATATTTATTTTTATTATAATATATATTGAAAATAATGGGATGGGACAAAATTTCATGACATTTTCATGAAAATATCAATCCCAACGCAGCTAAAAAAGTTTTTACTTCAAAAAATAAAAGCGTTTTTTTCTTTCATATGCGACCAAAAAAATTTTTTTTTTAATATTATTAATATAAAATTCTAGTCATAAATTCAAAACTTTATATGGATATTTGGAAGGTTGTGTTTAATTTTATTAGTTTATAACTAATAAACTATGAAATGAAACAATAAACTAATACTACCTTCTACTTTTTTATAGATAATTTAATAACCTTTCCAAATATGTAAGAATATATTAGATTTAAGGAATGATAAAAAAAAGTCGATATAAAGTCGATATATTTTTTTATATGGTTTTATAGAGTATATTTTCTAATGTTTTTTTAAAAGGACATGTGTGAAATCATTAGTAAAGCTTTTACCTAACTACTTAACGATGCTGCTGCCTCTACATTTTTTAAATCTCGGCACAAAAACTCGAAAAATGCCTTGATTAGACAACTATGTATCTTATAGACAAATATGTATCTTAAACAATCCTTCTTACCTTTGTATATATAAATTATATAGCACTATCAGTTGACTCGATTTATTTGATCACTGGCTGTGGGGAAAGTGCTAACTAAAATATAGTAAAGACATAAATCGTATTTTCGGGGTAACTAGGGCCATCTATAATTGACTATCTGAAACACTTATTTTATAAAATGTCAAATTTGTAGGTATATATTTTGTTGTTGTAATTTTATTTTGTAATTTTCTTATTCAAGGGGTGCATACAGATATATAAGGGGGTGAGGAAAACTTATAAAAATAGTTTCCTATATGAGTATTTGAAAAATTTTGAATGAATTTAAGAACTGAAAAATATTTTTTGTTTAATTGCTCGTAAGGTTAGTGATGGTACCGTAAGGGGGAAAGAAAGCATTTGAGATTTTTTTCTATATGCGCATTTGAATAATTTTCTGAATTAATTTATATATACAGGGTATCGCAGTACCTTGTCGGCAGAAGGATATGAGGGATTCCTGGGTTCCTTCTATGAAAAAAACTCCACTAGGGATATGTCCGAAAATATACCGTTACGTAATGTCAGCCATTTTAAAAATATGAATTTTTTGTTCCTATAATTGAAAATGTAATATTTTCTACAAGTGCTGACAGCAATAAACAAAATTAGGCTTGTTGGAAAGGTAATAAATTACTCCTTTACCGTGTTTAATGTATTGTCTTTCTGTAACTCAAAAGTTTTTACCGTATTTATTTTATTGTCTTTCTGTAACACAAAATCAAAGTAAAAAAAAATATTTTTGTTCCATTTACTTTTTCTCGAAAATATTACCAAAGAATTTTTTTATTTTATTGCATAATTAGAATGCTCAGATAATTTGGCTCAAAAATTGTTAACTAACTTTTTCAATACAATAATAAATTTTTGAGTTATAGCCGTTATAAAAGTGGCGGCACGAGGCATAAAAATACAAAAAAAGTAAGTATTTAGTAATATTTAATATTTTATTTTAAATAAAAATTTAAATTTAAATAGTTTAAAGTTTAAACTATGTTTATTAAAAAATCGAGATAATTTTGAAAATTAAAAAAAAAACTCTTAAGCTATTTTCTTAGATGTATGAACATTGTATTGAAAATGTATGAACATTTTCTAGATATTCCTTTATTTGGAATCTTTTTTCCAATGGTATATATTGGTATATTGGTCTGAGTGCGTGGGGCCTTCAGGATCCCTCTCAGTCACTTCATCTATCCATCCAAGCCCCTATTAACAAGACCCATTAACAAGGCCCATTAACAACATCCATTATCTACATCCATTAACAACACCCATTAATCAAATTATCTCCATTAACCTAATTACCTTAATTGACCATTAATCACACCCTTCGACCCGTGCAGCCGACCATCTACACAATTAGGTTCCCATCACCTAGTGCCCCAACAACTAGTTACAACAAGTAAACTAGTTATTGGTCGGAAATAAATGAATAGAACTTAGTAAATTGGTGAAAAGGGGGACAAACGAATAACCAATGGGATATACAATGCAGCAATATTTTTTAATCGATAAGATAAAAAATTTCAGATAAGATAAAAATTTTCTACATATAGAAGTTTATATTGCGGTCGCAAAGAAACCAATTTCACAAAATTCACATATGAAACTTCGAAAAAGTTATTTTACCTATTTTCGATGGTGATTATCTGAAATGGGTCAATTTCATGATATATATACACAAATAGAATATATACAGTTGTGCGCATCGCCCAAAAATAGAAAATGAAAAATAACCCAAAAAAAATTGGTCAATTTGACCAACAATTTTGGGTGTTTTTTCATAATGAAAAATCGCCCAAAAATATAGAAACAAAACCGCCCAAAAAACATGAAAAACCACCCAAAATAAGTTGACCAAATTTTTTGGGTGATTTTTTATTTTTGGGCTATTTGATTTTGCGCACAGCCAATATGTACACCGAAGAAAAATTCAGAGAAAATGTTTTATTTGAGAAATATTTTAACAGATGAAGCCAAAACATTGGACCAAACTTACCAGTATCAAATAAGAATTATTTGTCAACTCGGAAGGTTTTGAAAAGCGTTATAACAATACAATAAATTTTAGTAATGCATTAATACCAAAATTACTATCACAGCAGTTATTCAACATGAATCTACATCAGCAATCAAATCGTTACATGATGTCAAAACTGAATGCATACCTGAATTTCATAATGAACACATTCAGGCAGAGTCGTGACATTTCTCCAACTACTCGATACGAAGTTGGATAGAAACACACATATATTATATGAACAGTCGTTGAAAAATCCTAGTGAACTTCAACCATTGAATTTATTTTTGAAGTTTCTCGATTGTGGTCTCAATATCTGGAAGTTTTGGGTTCACCACATGGACAAATTGTAAAGTCTTGCGTCCCTTACGCAACAGACTTCACGAAATCTCACTGAAAACACTAGCCGTCAGGCCGAATGTTATGGCAACTTAGCAAAAGCCGATGTTGTTCAGTGGACTTCTTATTTATGAATTGTTGGGTTTCGAAATAACACTTAATTTAGCGGGTAGCCGATATAATGTTATAAATAAGTAAACACGCAAAGTTTCAAGTTGAAGTAATTTCTAAAAAAACAATTTCTTGTATACCCTAAAATTACATTGATTCTTATTTGCCATTGCACCAAAAATATACATATGTGGTAATATTCAATATTTAATTATTATTTATTATAAAGTTATTTACCCTTAAATTGCATATGCATCAATATATATATATTTACACCCAATTTCATATATATATATATATATATATATATATATATATATATATATATATATATATATATATATATATTATGCATATGGCACATGTTTTATTTAATTTATTATTTATATTTTTAACATAGATATTTCCACATATGTTTAATTTAACTAACCTTACGCAACATATAAAGTATTTTATTTTACTTTTATGTTTATATATTACAATTATTATATATTAATAAGAATAACATTCTTATTTTATATTTATATAACATTCTTATTTTATTTTATTTTATAATGCTATATTACATTATAAATTAAATTTACATTAAGTGGGAGATTTCTAACTCCTTCACAACATATATTTGGACAAAACTAAAGGTAGTATAAAAATTTAACTAATTCTAAATCTTCATTTTTAGTGTCAAAAAAAGAACAAAAGACTAGTTCTTACGTAAGGTTCGCTTATTGCAAGGAAACGAAAATGCAAGGAATGGTTTGTATTGGAATAACAGGAGCTAGAAATAATACTCCACATTATTCAAATTGAAAGTTAATGAACTCCATGGCAATGAAAAGTGATCTTAGATTAGCAGTTAGGACACAGAATTGTGTTAGTGGACACTATGGCGTCAACGCTACCAAAGATAACCGGTAATGTTCGCCAAGCTTTTAATTTTGATATATCATACAAAACAATAATACCAAGGAGGGTGAGTGTGTCTGCATCTGCAAGGAGGGTGAGTGTGTCTGACGGATAGACAATAGCTGAGTTTTTTTTATTCCTACTGTGCACTGCTCTTCATAAAATGAATAAAAAAACGATGTAGAATAAAGGGAAAATATGATTTAGAATTGATGGAAAAATTTTCGCCCGCTTTGTTGATATCAAATTTGCAATATTCAAATTTACGAAAAGACGTAGCTTACTTTTCAAATTTATAGTTACCATATTAATAATTTCCCATTAATTTCCCTTTTTTTTTTTTGCGCGAGGGAGTGTGGAAAATCTTCGAAAAGACACTACGGGTTACCGCGCGTACCCGCAGATGTGTGGGATTTTTACCCACTAAAAACCACCACCATTTGTCCCACAGGAAGGTGCCTGTCAGATTGACTGGCGCTGAAACAAGCCACAGTTTTACGGGCCCTTTTACACTACCCTCCTTTTCCAGAACCGAGTTTTCGATACGATCGGGTAAGATTATAACTCATTTGTTCGGCCCCATCCAGGTTCCACCAAGCATGAGGCTGTGTTTTTCCCCAACCGACCACTCGCCGATCAATGGTTTCCCATACACAGCAAGCGGACCGTCAGACTTACAACATCCACCTGGTACCCTGGACATCGGAGATAATGATATTATCCAGTAGTAGGATAAGGTCATAGGAGTCCGCACCATCTGGATACCACCAAAAACAGCTGATAGTCATAGGTCCAGTGCACTACTCATTAGTATTGTCCAGTTTCCTGGATAACCATAAGCATCACACAAGACCCGCAACCATCCTCATCATTTGGCACCCCAGACATCAGAGTCAATAACCTCATCCTATTTAATATGCTGATAGTCATAGGTCCAGTGCACCACTCATTAGTATTGTCCAGTTCCCTGGATAACCATAAGCAACACACGAGACCCGCAACTATCCTCATCATTTGGCATCCCCGACTTCGGAGTCAATAACCTCATCCTATTTAATAGGGAGGTAGTAACTTTAAGAATAGGAAATCGTTATCCCACTACCGCTAGGTAATGCGCGATCTCCAGCATGCTTTTGTAGGGCATGTTTCTTAAATCCTCAATGACCACGCATTCCCGACCAAGAACTCTTTTCCTAGTCCCTGCAAGTGCGGGACACTCACACAGTATATGTGCGGCATCTCTAACATCTTCCAAGCATAGGCTGCATGTGTCATCCTCTATGATACCCATTTTGCGCAAATGGTACTCGAAGTGACCATGTCCCGTGACGACCCAGGTAAGTCTGCGAAGTTTGCTCCTAGAGCAATCAAGCAATCATCCGGGTTCTCTCGCTGAAGGATTTTTAACTGCCATTTTCGACTGTCTGCATCCCCCAGTGACATGCCACCTTCTCCAATGTTGGTTATTGCTCCACTCATCCATCAGTTTCCTAATAGATGAGTGCGCAATTCCAACATATGGCTCAGGTCCTGAGAAAGGCATTCCGGCCGCGCTACTTTCCAGCTGGTCTGCCGTCTCATTACTCTGTATTCCAGTGTGTCCTTTAACCCATGCAATAGTGAGATTATTAATCTCAGCACATGCATTCAGTTTGACTCCCCTGCGAACCAAAGCATCGTCCAACATACTAAAATTCACTTTGTCGAAGGCCCCTTCGATATCCATGAAGATGGACATCATTAGTTCCTTCGCATCCAGCGAACTCTCCACTCTAGTTAGATCGTGAAGCGCGGACTCCGTCGATCGACCCGCCATATAGGCGTGTTGACTATCCTGGAGTGGTGTCTCACTAAGTGTAACTCTCTCTATCCAGTCAGCATAGACCTTTTCCATGGTTTTAAGCATGAAAGAGGTTAGGCTAATTGGTCTGAAAGACTTGCACACAGTGTAGTCAGTTTTCCCAGGCTTGGGTAGGAAGGCTACCCTTCCCTACCTCCATGTCATGGGATTATAACCAGTTGCAAGGCAGCCGATAAGTATCTCTCTTAGTCTTCCTTCAATTAGATCGTAGCCCCATTGAAGTAAGGCGGGAGAGATTCTGTCTGGTCCGGGAGTTTTGAACGGCTGAAAAGAGAATGCTGCCCATTTCAGCCTTTCCCTCGTCACTATGCTAAAAGCCATGTTCCTGTCCCGCCTTCTTACCCTTTGTTCCAGGGTTGCCCAGCTAGACGCGCATACATAGCTTCCAGGAAAGTGAGTCTCTAGCATCTCCTTCGCAGTTTCCTCCAGGTCCTCTATAAGCTCTCCCGAGGCAGTTTTCACCAACCCCAGAATTGCTTGAGGATCCTTGGATATGGTTCTCTGTAATTTACAGATTTTACCATTTATATATTTAGTTTCTTTTTTTGGCTTGTGATAGAAAATATGAAAAATGGTAAGGAAATTATAAAAATATTAATAAATATTAAATAAAAAAGTATAGGTATATATTAAAAAAAAATTAGGAAAGTGCTACAAGAAACACAAGAAACTGGATATACAACGAAACGAAAGGACTGATAGAGTGCTATAAAAATAGAAGAGATGAATATTTTAGAACGAGGAACAAACATCCCCCAGTGACATGCCACCTTCTTCTGCATCCCCCAGTGACATGCCACCTTCTTCAATGTTGGTTATTGCTCCACTCATCCATCAGTTTCCTAATAGATGAGTGCGCAATTCCAACATATGGCTCAGGTCCTGAGAAAGGCATTCCGGCCGCGCTTCTCGACAGCTGGTCTGCCCTCTCATTACCCTGTATTCCAGTGTGTCCTTTAACCCATGAAATAGTGAGATTATTAATCACATGCATTCAGTTTGACTCCCCTACGAACCAAAGCATCGTCCAACATACTAAAATTCACTTTGTCGAAGGCCCCTTCGATATCCATGAAGATGGACATCATTAGTTCCTTCGCATCCAGCGAACTATCCACGTGTCTAGTTAGATCGTGAAGCGCGGACTCCGTCGATCGACCCGCCATATAGGCGTGTTGACTATCCTGGAGTAGTGTCTCACTAAGTGTAACTCTCTCTATCCAGTCAGCACAGACCTTTTCCATGGTTTTAAGCATGAAAGAGGTTGGCTAATTGGTCTGAAAGACTTGCACACAGTGTAGTCAGTTTTCCCAGGCATGGGTAGGAAGGCTACCCTTCCCTCCCTCCATGCCATGGGATTATAACCAGTTGCAAGGCAACCGATAAGTATCTCTCTTAGTCTTCCTTCAATTAGATCGTAGCCCCATTGAAGTAAGGCGGGAGAGATTCTGTCTGGTCCGGGATATTTGAACGGCTGAAAAGAGAATACTGCCCATTTCAGCTTTTCCCTCGTCACTATGCTAAAAGCCATGTGCTAAAAGCTAAAAGTCAGGGTAAACCCTCCAGTCTACTACCCTGTTCTGGATATCCATACTACATAGCGTGATATCTATCACCTCCTTCCTTCTGCTATTGAAGAAAGTTGGTGTATCACCTCTGTTTAGGATTTCTAGACGTCTACCAGCGATAAATTCTAAAAGCTTTTCGCCCCTCGAATTTGTATCGCTACTGCCCCATACCGTGTTGTGTGCGTTGGGATCACAGCTCAGTACAAGTTTCTCACCTTTTGATTCACAGTGCTCCACTAACCCATTCAGCTTTTGAGAGACTGGTCCCTCTGGAGCATCATAGGGGAGGTAGGCGGAACACAGTGTGAAACTGCCTCCACCCGCCCCCACGCGTAGCACCGTAAGATTAGGTGAACTCAGTTGATGAAGGAACAGACACTTTATACCTTTCCTGATCAAGATGCATGCACGAGGTTTGTCTCCCGATCTGTCAAAGTACAAAGTTCCCTTCTTAACCGATAGGCCCACGCTCCTATTTTTAAAGAACCATGGCTCCTGTATCAGTGCAAAATCTTTTTTTCATCCCAGTGCCGGCATAGCACCGCAGATGCCGCCTTACTGTGATGCAAATTCAGTTGTTGGATGTGTAGGACCACCACCAGCCCACCGGATATTGAAGTAGCCATCAGCTACCTCATTTCTTCGGTGCCACACACCCAGCTGGAACTTGCGAACCACTAGGGCCTCCTTGGATTTTGACTAGTATTCTACCAAGGCCGCAGAGAAGAGTTTTCCCCGCAGCCTCAATAGCCACTGCCTCATCCTTGGGAACCCCAATGGTTAGGAGTATTCCAGCCGAGTCTCTCTCCATTGACTTGGCTGTGTAAAGCTGTCATTTACTGACATCCTTCACACACGCATTCTGTCGCTGGAGTCTGTTCAAAATGACCTCTGGTGCCGCCTTTGTCTGGTTTAAGGACTCATGCACCCAGATTGTCATTTTGATGGTGCTCCTGATGCTTTTAATGGCACCAAGATCACCTCCCCTTAGCTTAACCCCAGGCCATAGACCCTTCAGGCTGCTAAGGGTATTCAAGAGCCACGTTCTGGTTTCTTGGTTCACGCAGGTAATCACCGCGCTCCCCGCATCCAAACGTGCTCTCAAAATGCCGACATCGACGTTGCTTTCTAAGGGCAGAGCATCAATCGCATCTAGTAGAGATACTTTAAGCATTTCTACCTTCTGCTCTGTCAGCTCACCCTCTTCGGCCTCATCGATGACGCCCACCTGAAGACCTGCTCTGGCAGCTTCAGCATACGAAAACTGGGTTTTTCACTCCTAGCCTCCTCCGTTAGCAAGCTCCTCCCTTGGGGGCATGCGGTTCTTGGCCTTTGGCTTCTTTAAAGGTGTTTGCTCCGGAGTCGTAGATTCCGAAGTTTTAACACCCCTAACTCGCTTACTTAGCCTCCTCACCTCTTCATTCAGAGATTGAAAGACTCCAGGTTTCCCCATTCTTTCCCCCTCCAAAGCTTCGGTCACTCCTTCCTCATCCCCCGAAGAAGATTCACTATCTGTATCCGAATACTCGGGCAGATAGTGCTCCCTCTCCCTCAGGTCCACTAGCAATGGTTGGCCCTCCCCAGAATCCGAGGGGCCGACCTCCATCGTAGAGGATTTGTCACCGAAGTGAGCTTACCACCTGGGGTAGTCAATCCTTTGTTTTGACTCATAGCTTTCGATGTGCTCTGTTAGTTTCGGTTGCATCATTGACCAGTTGACCTTGACGACATGGTTGAACCTGCCAGAAATGTTTCCATTCCCGTCGCCTTCGCTCTCACGGTCTCTGCATCCTACTACAAGCCCCCTAACAACGACAAGGTAGAGCCCAAGGGGGTTAATTTCCCTCTACATGTTGTACTGGATAATTATGTAGAGTAAGCTACAACAACAACCATACAGATACTCTACTCTTATAATGCAGAGTAAGAATAAAGAAACGCAGCTAATGAATAAAGGAACAGGGCTTGTTTGACCTACATCTTGATGAATCATTTACTTGTTACTGCAAGCAGAAATTCTAGTCATTGTTAAAGCGGCTGAAAAGAGACCTGACGTACTGGACGATTTATAGACTCTTTCAACGCTACCCCTTTGAACAATAGTTTAAGGGTTATCAGATTTTTTAATATGCTTACTGCTTAGTAGATCGATGGCTTATAAAATCCAAAAATATTGGACTTTCCCATCTTTTACTTTCCCGCCTTCTCTTCAATCACTTATAACCAGCATAACTGGTCTCCAAAGTACACTGAACTATCCTTTTTTTATATTTCAGGCATACATATACATTATTGTCCATTAGGATTTTCATTATTTTAACTTTATTATGTTTATGAATTTAAATAAAATAATAAAATGGTCGATAATTAATATGAATTATAAATATATATATATATATATATATATATATATATATATATATATGTATATATATATATATGTATATATATATATATATATATATATATATATGTATATATATATATATATATATATATATATTTAATTATTTCAAATGTAGAGTATAGTATGCTACTGAAGATTACCTAAATTTTAACGCGATCTCCAAACTCTCAATATTGTGTAGAGATAAATTTTGACGTCTATGTCAATGTAAAATCAGTCTGGCATTACAAATATTTTTCTGTTGGGTGGATATTTATGAAATAATAATAAATAATGAATTCAACAATATTAAAAAATATGGCATACAGGGATTATCTTTGATTTCAGATGCCAATTTTTTTTTCTCTGCAGCAAGTTATATCAGAATTCCAGATATATCCAGTTTATTATAATTTACGTTTTATTTAAAACCCACACTTTTTCAGAATCATATAACATTTAAAATTTCGCATAACAATAAATATTAAATAAAATCATTATCACTTTGATAATGATTTATATTCATACATTTTATATATGCTATTAAATTTCTTATCATTTATTCAATTTAACTAAAATCATGTTACAATTAAATTCACATCATTTTCATATAACTAAAAAGTATTATTTCGCAATAAAATCATATTACAATTAAATTCACATAATTTTCATAAAACTAAAAAGTATAAATTCTCACAGAAAATGCAATATATGCCTAATTGCCAAATTCAAATAGATTTCCTAAAATATTATAATTTTTATAACAGTCAGTCTGATTTTAGATTTATAATAAAACACATAAAAATATTATTAAATAAAAATTGTTTTATTTAACTAGCAGTAAATTCTAATTTTTTTATTTGGTTTTTTTTTTGGAAATTTGAGAGGTTCCATGGGTTTCGGAATCGATATATTCCAAGTCTAAATAATTTTTTTCACTCATTGTGATATTTTAATTTTTGCAAAATTTTTTTTTTCTTCAAACGTCAAAATTTCACGCGAAATAATGTTCAGAACATTATAGAACATTATTTCACGTGAAATATTTAGTGGATACTTTTGACAAGGCGCCGATTTTTCCTGCTTTTAGTAATCTTGAGTAGCGTACTACTTTAGCGAAATTTCGAGATAAATCGTAATCTTATATTTAGCTGAGCTAAATTTTGTATGGTAATCTTCCCTAATCGCGAGTAGCATACTGGCATTAAGCAATTACACATGTATGAATACTCGTTCTTAATTTTATTCTAATTAGTTCAAACATCAATATAAAAAATAATACAACATTTCAATTAGATGTTTTTTATATATTTCTGGGTTATAGCTACAGCCAAAAATATAAAAGATGTTAAATTATCTACTTGGGATAACAACACATGTAGCGTAACATTCCAAAACAATTTTTCGGGACCTCCCAGGTAATGGCGCCAATTATGTAAAAACAACGATTTTTATTTATATTGATTATATTTATTATATTTTCTTTTTATACAAGTTTAATTATTTATATTTAGTTATAAACTTAGTTATTTTGAAATATACTATTTAAGAATTTTATTAGTTACGTCTATTTGGTTTGAATTTTATGTACAAACTGTTTTACAAAACGTTATAATAATGATTAAGAGCTTTTACTTTCTAATTACATACATACAATATTATTTTATTCGACAATGTAAATTGTCGATTATGCATTTTCTCATAGTTTTAAAATATGAATTTAAAGTTTAAGATATGTAATAAAATATTATTATATATATTTTTAGGTATTTAGAGTTATCAAAATATTAAATATATAGAATTAAATATGATATTTGTGAGATATGAAAATAAAAAAAATTACATGAAATAGTTATTCTATAGAATGTATGCTATATGGCTTACTATATATAATATATGATAAAGAAAATTTAATATGGTTTATGATATATATATATGTCTTAATATATTTATATATATATGTATGTTAATAAGAAAATAATTGTATATCAGTAATGATGATATAACTCCTCCCGTCTCAGAGAAGTCCATAACCATTACGATTTATTCATCTTCATGTTGACTTTGAAATTGGTGAAATTTATCATTTTTGTTTGATGTTCCGGTAGTTTGAGTTACGTTTGTTATAGATGACTTTTTTGTTTTATTTCTTTTTGTCTTGACAAGGTAGATTAGACAAAAAATTATGAAAAATGTGAGGAAGCTTGAAATAATAATAATAATAATATAAGTTGAAATAATCCATGTTGACTTTGTATTTGGTATATTTTTAAGTATTGTCCGATGAATTAGCTGTTGTTCTTTTTGAAGTTTATGCACTTGGTCTAATGATATGTGGTGTAAATCTAGTTGATCTTCAATTAATGGAGTTTTGAATATTTTAATTGCTGGTAATATAAGTGGTTGTCCAATGATGGTTTCCTCGTTATTGATGTATATATTGGTTGGTGTTTGGAAACTACAGTTTGTAGGTAATTCAATTAGGTAAGATCCTTGAAGTGCAGTTAAATCAGTTTTTTGGCAATACAGCTTTAATTTTGTTTCTTTCGGGAAAATTGTTATATAATGTGAAGTAGTAATTTCTAGAATCATCTCTTGGTTGATAATAACAGGAATTGGCTGGCAAACATTAGAATGTAAGTTTTCAATTTGTAATATTTCTTGTATACAGTCATTTTGATTTGATGGTTCAAGAGATTGTTGCTGCGTACAATAGTATATCGGATGAATATTTCTGCACTCTTCTTCTTCGTACTGAAAACCTTTATTACTAATTATCAGATAAGGTTTGGGGGGATAAGAATTGTATTATTTTTATTGGGAACAGGAAAAAGATGATAATAGGAATATGTTTCAGCATACATGATAGGAAAGTGAATTATAAAAACTATTCTATTATTATGGTGATATGATTCAACATCGATAATTTCATAATATTTGTGAATATTAGAAATATCATTTCCAAATATTAATTGTTGAGTTGTATAATGTAAAAGTAATTTATTAATAATGAATTTTAAATCTCCTTTTTTTAAAATACTACCGTATTGTGAAATATTTTAAGTCTAGCAAAAGTGATGGCATTTTTCAAATTATTTAATGTTTGTATTATGTTAATAACTGAATTAATTTAAGAAGAAAAAAAATTTATTTTGGCCATTTTTTTCGAGGTCGTTAAGTTTAGCATTGATCAAGTTTTCATTTTGTTGTATCAAAGTTAATGTATTGTTGTATTCGTCAAGAATTTTTGTGGTTAATTAAATTTGTTTATCTAGAGAGTTCACTATGTTAATTTCGTTCGAATGGAGATTATGTATAGCTTCATCATAACGTTTTCCGTCAGAAGCATCTAAATTTCCGGTGATGGTCTTAATACTTCCAAGTCCATCAAAATATCCTCTTTTTACTCTATTACTAAAATGAATTGAATTAAATTTTTCTTTTACTAGATTATTTTTAAATTTGACTATGTTTTTCTGGTTTTGCATTTCCATCATGTAAGTTTCGTTATTTTTGTACTGTAAATCTGTTTCTATGGCTTGATATTGTTGTGTGATTTTAATTAATTCGACCTCAATCGGATCATGATCAAAATAATGGATAAAAATGTGCGTGCTTGCCCTTAAATTTGCTTGTCCTATTTAAAAGTGTAGAATTCCAGGACCTGAATCCGGATTAGTTATTTTAACTTGCTGGATTGGAGGAGTCGCCATTATGGCAAGAATTCTGCGAAGGAATTGGTTTTTGATTAGTAAGAGGTCTTTTTATATTGTTTTTGTGATAATTTTTTTTTTTGTTTCAATAGAAATATTTTGTTGAGAGTCAACTATATGAGGTTTGAACCGAGGATGTATTTTATTACGTGCTCTTGTTTTATGATAAGCAAATGTGCCAGGTTCGTATTGAATTGGATCTTCTCTATTTTGATTGATATTTTGAATGCCTGTTTCTTTTTGTTTAGAGATTTGTTCATTGAGATGTTTGTAATTTTCTTTCGTGTTTTCTTTATGTTGATTTATATTTGAGTACAAATTATTGTTAATATCTATATCGAATGGACTATTAAAACCTATGTGACCATTGATGATGTCTCTGGGTCGGTGCTTAGTTACTGAATGAATAGAATGATTATAACCTAGGATTGCGTATGGCATATGATCGAGGATGTTCAATTCTTTCATAGTTTCTTTCATTATTCTCAAATGTTCTATGATTGTTGAATGGAATCGTTCTATGGGGCTATTGGAATTTGGATTTAATGGTGTTGTATAACGGATCTTTATTTTAAGCAGAGCCGCGAAATCTTGTATAACATTGTTTTTCAGTTCGGATCGGAACGATTGTCAA
Organism: Empis stercorea; assembly: GCA_949752835.1. Taxonomy (NCBI): domain Eukaryota; kingdom Metazoa; phylum Arthropoda; class Insecta; order Diptera; family Empididae; genus Empis; species Empis stercorea. Next base: position 50,286,337 of record OX457085.1, on the reverse strand, counting down.
GAATGAGTAATATTGGTGATCCATGGTGAGTCATAAATGTAATCAAAGCTTTTGTGACATGGATTGCGGTTAATCCACTAAGTGGATAAGCTTGTGCGTATTTCGAAAATTTATCCATTATAGTAAGAAATTTTTGATTACTTATCGTAAAGGTATCTATATGTATAATTTCAAAGGGTTTAGAATACAATTATAAATGCAATTTGTTACTGTAGCTCTTATTGGGCCAATAGTATTGTTTTTTTTATTTGCAGTTCTGTTTCTAATATACCACGATGATTGGTTTTACCTTCGTGAAATAGTTTTACAACTTTTTCTTGTGAATCTAATGTTTTCAAATCTTCTAAAATAGTGTTGCAAAGAAGTACTTTATATGCGGAGCTATTGAAGGTTTCTTTAAGTATTTACACATTCTAGGAATAAATTCTGCTTTGTCTATATTAATTGCAAATGTTTTGTAAATTCTTTAAATATTTTTGTAATTTCAGTGTCAAAATTCTTTTGAGAAATTTCAATTATTGTTCTGGTCTTATTTTCAGATAAGCGAATTAATTTTGGTGCTTTTGGAGACAAGAAGACTACTTTGAAAAAAATTTGATTTTGAAAATAATTAATAGGTGTTTCAGAAATTTGGGCTTCTAATAAAGGGTTTTCTAAGCTAGAGTGAACTGTTTGATCTTCCTCTGAAGAATAATCACTTTCAGACATAATTTCATTAATATTTGGACTTTCGTAAATATTACCCGCTAATGAATCTGTATCGCTAATTAAACTTGCACCATTATCATTTGTATTAATTTCGTTTATTTCAAGTTTTGCCATTACACACCCACCAAAAACCGAAACAGAAACAGAAAAAAAAATTAAAAAGTCAAATTCAAGTATGTTTTGCTTTTAAATTCGGTATTTAAAAAAATAAAAAATTAAATAAAAACAATTTTTTGTGATAACAAAACAGCTGATTTTTTTCATAATGTCATGGCTGCAAACGAAATTTGATAGAAATGTGACGTCTGCAAACTTCTGCAAACAGAAATTGAAACTTTGAAAAAAATTGAGAAACAGAAAAATGAAAAATTCGAATTCTGGAACAGAAAAAATATAAAATCGTTTTTTGTAAAAATAAAGCGATTTCAAGCAATAAAATAAATTCGACAACTGTTGTTTGTTATTTTATTTTATTTTACAAATAAAACCCTGTAAATTGAAAAAAATCGTAAGTTTAAAAAATAAAAAAAAAAGTTTTTGTTTCTGTTTTTGGTGGGATTGACCCTTTATATCGACTGCTCCAATTATGTAAAAACAACGATTTTTATTATTTATATGTTTAATTATTTATAAGTTTAATTTAACAAGTTTAATTATTTATATTTAGTTTTAAACTTAGTTACTTTGAAATATACTATTTATGAATTTTATTAGTTAGGTCTATTTGGTTTGAATTTTATGTTCAGACTGTTTTACAAAACGTTATAATAATGATTAAGAGCTTTTACTTTCTAATTGCATACATAAAACATTATTTTAGTCGACCATGTAAATTGTCGATTATGCATTTTCTCATGGTTTTAAAATATGAATTAAAATTTTAAGATATTTAATAAAATATTATTATATATATTTTTAGGTATTTAAAATTACCAAAATATTAAATTTATAGAATTAAATATGATATTTGTGAGACATGAAAATAATAAAAATTACATGAAATAGTTATTCTATAGAATGTATAAAATGATTTATGCTATATGTCTTACTATATATAATATATGATAAAGAAATTATAATATGGTTTATGATATATATATACAGTTGCTCACAAAAGTATCCGGCCACTTCTTTTATTCAGTAGAATTAATCTTAGACGTTAAGTTTTAAATATCAGAAAACAAATAATTATTATATTTTAACATTATTTAGTCTTGTAATTTATAATCCAATCATAGAAATATCAAAATTAAATATACTTCAGAAAAAATCGACAACCAAACAATTAAGTACATAATTCGGAAAGGCAATTTTTTCGAATGACGCACTATTTGGAAACTATTTGGTAACTAAACTTACTTTGGGGAAGTCCATCGTATGCATACACACTTAGTGGCCGACTTTAGTGTCAATTGTTTTGTGTTCGGACAGCTATGCAAGTTTTTCTGATAATTAATTCATTTTTCTAATACGTTTTTCTAGTATTATAAAGTGCATTAGTAAAGGCTTTTTATAGCCAATATTAAAAAAAATACTTAATTGAAAATGAAGTGAAAAACATTAAATATTTTGAACCAAGTAGGGTGGCCGGATACTTTTGTGAGCAACTGTATATATGTCTTAATATATTTATATATATATGTTAATAAGAAAATAATTCTATATCAGTAATGCTGATATAACTCGCCTATGCTTAAACAACAATCGTAAGAGAGCGATTCGAAAAAGACCAACCCAACACCAAAGCTCCTGTGTTAGTACCACCGACGACTTCAAAGCGCATTTCCTTCACAGATAGCACATCAACAACCAGGCCTTACTTTGAAGAACCAAGGCAGAAAAAGTGAGAAGACCTTAAAATTAAAACCAGGGTATGGATCATAAGAACACGACACGATTAAAGTGTCGTGAAAAATTACGACAGACGATAGTCGAAATTTTTTTTTTAAGATCATATGTGGCGATTGTAATTCTATTGTTTTTTATTGGTATAAATTTAAATTTGCTATAAAAATATATTAAATTTATTGACAACCTAAAACCTAAGCATATGAAATGAGTGGCTGTCACTTTTTATTGAAAAATTTTTAATTTTAGATCATAGTAACTTTTTTATTTTATAATTTTCTAAAATAATTTTCAAACATTATAATAAAACTACTTTTTTATATTTACACGATTGCTTAGACAATATCGTGTAAATTTGATAGATAAAACGATACACACTTTGCGATATCGTTTCATATGATACTAAACTAAATGGTATAAAAGTTTTATTATTAAGCAAGTGAGTTTTTATTTTTTTTTGTAATATAATAGAGAACAAAATTGTTATTGTAGAGTAAAAAAAGTGAAATAAGAAAAAACATTACTTATTCATATTTTTTTTGTAATATGTACAATTCCATGTAAAAAAATGTTATTTCCAATTATTTTTGTTAATAGAAAAAATCTTGGAATAAAAACTTTATTTAAACTTTAATTTAAAAAATTTGTTTTATTCTTCTTTTTCTAAAAGTGAGCTTTTATTGCTATATAGATTACAAGAGGCATAGTTTCAAAAAATAACTAAAAATGTAATAAGTTATTTTTGTTAACGTAATTTTACAGGTATTTTTTCCTCGGTCTCTTTACTGTAAGCTCGCATTCTTGGATGAGGATTCCTCTATAGACACAATTTTCTTTATGACTTCCTTTTTAACTCTTAAATCGAATACAGGAGTTTGGTATTCATTTTCCTCGAATCTTGGGAGAATTATTTTCAGATTCTGATTCCTTAAAGACCTTAATGCTTTGGGCATCCTCTAAGTGAAGAAGTACTGATGATTGCCTAGATCTCAAATTAGCATTCTGCCATATTTCGCGTTTAAAATCTTTACGGAAGTAAGTTCACTTATAACTTCAGTTATTCACTTTTTATTACTTCGTATGACAGGTTTAAACTGAATTGGTCACGCAAATGTTTTAGGTGTTTGTAAGAAATACTGTTAAACCAACGAAATAGAAATATATGGAAGGAGCATACGAAAAATAATTGAAGCCTGTCCGTTTATAGTTGTCTCTTCAGGTCGCCACTCTGTCAAAATTTATAAACGGCTAAAAAGGACAGACTATGTTTTTCTTCTAAACCGGGCTTGCTCTAAAATTATGCAATTGTTTTTAAATGCTATGAAAAAAAGTGAAAGGGAAAAAATAGTGAGTATTGTTTGGTGAATATTGTTATTTAGTGGAAAGTGAATATTGTTATTTAGATTATGCCGGATTAAAAATATATTTTTTACCTGAACAATATAAAAACTATAAAAATACTGGCAAAATTTAAAAATATTTATTCTTCCTTATTATATTACAATTATTACAACGATGAATAATAATATTTTTTACTTGTTTAATGTTTTTTATACCTTACCTTTTTTTAATTCAACAATAGTAAATAAAAAAAAATCCGACCCTGGCATACAAATTATCAGCTGATATCATTTCAGCTGATTATAATCAGCTGTTTATAATTTTTACTAACACCTTACTTTGACACATTGGCGACCTAAAGAAAGAGAAATACAAATTTCTTTGTTTCACAAACATTTTTTGAGAAAAATTAATAAATATATTTCCAATTACTTGTTATAAGTAATCATATTATAAATACTAAACAGTAAACATAAATACTAAACAGTAAACATAACAGTAATAATATTATAAATACTAAACAGTAAACATATTATAAAATAAAATAACATATAAGATAAAAACTTATAACATAATATTATAAGTCATTGGATATTACTATTAAAGTTATTACTAATAAGTATTATTATTAATAGATATTACTATTTCAATACCTTCAATTGAAAATACCCGTCCTATAGTGCTATAGCCTTAAAAATAATTCTGATTTAACTTCTAATGTGACAACAAATTTACTTGCGGCAGTTATTCAATCAAATGCAAATTTCATAGTAACAGATTTGACAGAAATAAATGTTGCTATGAGTAAAGGACGTTTTTGTCCTACTACATTAAGTGTTTCAATAAATTATAGTATTTGTATCTCTTCTTGATGAAAACCTGTATTCTGCGAGTTTTACTATTGCTGAAACTGAAATGCTTGTATACATATAGAAAACAAATACATTAGTTTTTTAAAACAAATACATTAGCCATCATTCCTTATAATAATTTCTAATAAAATGCAATCATTAATTTAAAATGCAATCATTAATACATTATAGCCATCATTCCTTAAAATAATTTATAATAAAATGCAATCATTAATTGGCAAAAAATGGTAAATGACAAGTTAGATGATTAAAATAATTATCAAAAAAAGTTAATTATTGGAGAAAAAATTAAGAAAGAGTTAAAATAATTTAGCTTAAAATAATTTTTTCAAAAAATCAGTGTTAAAGGAAAGTGTCCACTTAGTATCCACTTCGGCTGGTAAAAATGATAGTAAAATAACGGACAAAATTTAAATTAAGTTTGAGCTGTAGATGGCGGTGATTTGAAAATCAGATAATTGCCAAAATTGAATGTAAATACATTAAATTATTTTTTGAAATAATTTTAAATGGCTGAGTGAATACTTAAGTGTCCAATATCCAAAAGTAAAAAATGTGAGGAAAATACATTTTAAGTTTCAATTGTTAAGTTTATCACGTAGATGCGGACTTAGACAGGATTTTAGAGTTTTAATTGATTTCTCCACTTATTAAGTAATATGTCATATTCGTATAAATTTTTATAAGTTTTTATTAATAATTTAATTTTTGTATAAAATGTGCAGAATGGATATTGAACACATTTGATACGTTTTTCTAAATAGTAAAAATTACACTCGAACTTACCAACATTAAATTCGAGTTTAAATAAAAAATAAAGAGAAAAATTCATTTTATTATATTAGGCTGTGTGCCAAAGGGTTTAAATTTGTAGTTTGAAATTAAATTATGACTGATGAAATTAAATTATGACACTAGCGTGGTGAATATAGAAAGTCAAAATTTAACGACCTTCCAGAATTTGACACTTAAGATTAAATTTTGATTTATTTAATATTCATATCTCAGATTTTTTATTTACGAGCCCTATCTCATATGTATTGATACATTCCAATATTTTATGATTTTTTTAATGTTTTATAATAGAATTATTAATAAATATAAATTTATTATTTACAAGAAATTAAAGAAATATTAATAATAATAAAAAAGGATTAAAAAAAATGTTATATAAATTATAAAGTATTGTAATGGTTCACTACATATGAGATAGGGCTCGTACATATTTATAATTTTATTTTTAAAAAAATTTAAAAATATTTAAAAAATTTTTTTAATTTTTTTAAAAAAATTAGAGCCAAAAAAGAGAAAAATTTCATCCATCTTTTTTTAAAAATTAAACCAATTGGCACAGCAAGAGCAAACTTGATAGTAAATATTAAAAAAACTCACCAGCAAAAAAAATTTAATTTTTTGTGTCAAAATTTAAATTTTAAACTCTTTGGCACACAGCCTTAATTAATAAAAGTTATTTTTTAGAAGAAGAAATTGCATATTAGACACTTAAGTATTCATATAGCAAAAATGTGAAATCCGTTGAAATAACCGAGTAAAATAAATTTTCACCCATTTTTTAATACCCTAGCGGCCTACCATATTAAAATTGCAGGAAAAACTTGAAGTTTTATTATAGCTACGCCACCTATATATCAAAAAATTAACTACTAAATTCCCAATTATTTTTTTGAGCTGGATAATAATAGAATATCAGTAAAAAAATTTTAGCAAAATTTTTGTCTCAGGTAAAATTTTGTATGGAAATTCATGTTTTTTTTAAGTGGATACCAGGTGGATCCTTAGCTTAAGAATATAATTAAAATTGAAATCGCGGAAACAATCTAAAATAAATAAAATACTTAATAAATAAGATTGTTAATGTTAAAACAAATTTTAATTAAGATAATAAAACTTTAAATAAATAAAGTAAATATTAAATAAAATAACAATTAAAATAAAACAGAAATTAAATAAGAATGTAAACTTAAAGGTTATAATATACAAATGTTTTTATTAAAGATTAACCAAATATTGATTAATTGATTTGAATTGAATTTTTGGGACAGCAAGATACTGCATGGTCACTGCAGCCTTAGGCGTATTGTGACAATCCTCAATGATTACTCATTTGACAGACCAGTACTGGCAATAAAGCTCCACAGTCTTGTCAAAGACAGGGTACATGACTCCGTCGGGGAGATCATATAGCTGCCCAAATGTAGTAGTCTTTATATATAGGAGCCACACATTCGCACAGTCAATGCTGTGCTGTTTGGTCCTCATATTCACAGAATCTACACAATCGGTCCTGACTTAGTCCTCATGTGTGTCGATGTTTCTTGAGTCCATAGTATCCAGTAATGAAGCCCACCAATGTTCTGGTTATTCTAGTCTTTAGTGCACTCTAGTAACTGTGCAACCTTTCTTTTTGGATGGGAGTTGTTTGAAGAGCTTCGAGTGTCAGGGCCCTGCATTGTTCTCGTATTAATCTGAAAAAAAGAAAGAAAAGTATTAGTTTTTATATGTAATTTTGTGAGGCATCGTGGTACGGCACAAAACGGTTCTGAACCAATGAGTGTTGTACTAGCGCCTTTCTTTGCTAGGAGGTCGGCCTCCTAATTTATGTACCGGGATCCTTGAGAGGATAATAGCTAATTGAAGTTTAGGGCTTTAAGAACCGCTTGGCTATCCGATATATTGGCTATATATTGTCTTGTTGGTGTATTTTATTCGAAGGTTCTCTTCCGCACATATTGGAATCGCATAAACTTCGGCTTGGAAAACTGTTGCTAGTATGCCTTTTTGACAAGCTTCCCAGTTATTCCTGTCCGGAAACAGTACTTTGAATGGTTTGCACAAATCGTATTTGATGTTACAATCATCCTTCGGAATGTTTATATATGGTGCGTTGCCTGTTGCTCGGATGATCGCGGGTGACTTTTTAGCTTCTGATTGTCCTCATTGTTAGATCCTAATATTCTCAGAGACAAATATGAGAAAGTATTGATTGAAGGTGAAGAAAACAGTTGGTTAGTAAACAATTATAAGTATATTAATACAAAAAAGTATTATAAAGAAAATATTATTGTATATAAAAATACAAAAGCTTCTTTGGCCACAAAGGACTTTTTAACATTATCCACAAAAATGTGCACCGGTGCTACATTTGCTTGACCTTCCCTGCTTGATAAGCAAACTCGTCTTTATATAGTGGTGCACTTTGAACTCAGATTTTGCATATAATTATGTTATAATAAGATATTTGCATATAATCATGTTATAATAAGATATTAAGACAGCATTATAAATGGGCTAGCTAAAACCAAATCAATAAACCAAGCGGATCCCGCAGTTCAAAATTTATAAAGTTTGTATTACTCGTATTGTCTTTATATTTTCATTTAATTGCATGTTATAACATGGTTTCTTTAAACTCCATTGTTATTTTAATTTTTCTAAGTTATATTATTTTAATATAAGTTAATTATTTTTAAAATTAATATTTTTATTTTATGAAATACTAATGAATGAGGCTGTGACTTTAAATTTAGATAATTAGTATCAGGAAAATTATTTATTATTTTTACTGACGTAATTCCAATCCACGCTTAATATTTGGTATTAAACCAAAACCAAGAAACTAAATTTTGGCTTAGTCATAAATTTACTTTCACGTTATAAGATTGGATCTTCTACAAACTTTACTTTTGTCAGAATCCAAATTCCTTTTATTTTAGATATCAAATAATAAAAAAAAACTATTATTAGTTAATCTATATATTTATATATATTTATGATGATATATTTTAATATAAGTCCACATTTTTAAAATTAATATTTTTATTTTATGAAATTAAATTTTTCAAAATATTCACGACTTTGGTACTTATAGAATCTTTCATTCTATGTAGTCTTTGTGTTCTTTAGAAAACATCTAAGTCCTGTACAAGCTGTGAAAAATTATTTCGAGTTAGTTTCTGAATATAATTTTGTTTTCTTTAGCAAACTATTGAAAATTGTGTAGTTTTTACTATTTATCTTATACTTATTACTATTACCTACCTATCAATATATTATTAAATTTATAAATGGATAAGAGAACCACTATCATTATTGTAGTAGTTGTTTGTAGAACCACTATTTATAGGGAGTAATCATAATATAATTTTTTACACTGATTATACTACATACTATAATTTTTTACACTGATTGCTATTAACTGCCGTAACCTACCTATCAAGATATCATTAAATTTATAAATGGATAAGATAACCACTATGGGTGTGTTCATAAACTCAGTCAAAGCAGCACGCAACAATTTAGATCTGCGAAAGTTCTTATTTGATGCATTGCAATCAAAAAGTTCTAACTTGCAGCTCATGTGGTTTTTGAACGACAGAAAATTTTGCAGTTCTAACATGTTGCGAGTTGTTTTCAAACGCAACATTTTTGCAGAAATGCAAATCCAAAATGATAAATGTCATGGACAGCTGATCTGATAATTTTTAAGCGCAAAGAAAAGTTCAATTCAAAATGGATATTGATGAAAATGATATTACGGGTAGAACCTCGTTAATTCGAACTCTCGATAATTAGATTTATCTCTATAATTGGAACTATTTTCCGGTCCGTTCAAATTTTCAAATAAAACTACCTTGATAATTCGATTACTTCGTTAATTGGAACCCTCTATAATTCGATTTGATTGTATTTATAACAAAGCTACCTCAATAAATCGATGTCGTTAATTTTAATTAAAATATTTTTTCGTGCGTATTTCGAACCACAAAATGTCGAAACGAAATATATTATATTATAATATAATATAATATATTATATTGTAATATATTTAGCACTATTTTACTACTTTTGCGGTATATTGTATTGTATTTTTTCGATATGTTATATTGTTTTACTTTAATAAAACAATATAACATATCGAAAATAACATATTTAATAAAATAAATGTTTATGTCTAAAAACAATCAGCGACTTGCATTCTGTTAATCAAATCATCTTTTTCAATCAAATTTTCACGAGAAAAAACTAAATTTGGTACCGAATGTTCGTTTTTTAAAAAATTATCCAAGACACCATAATACCCGTTTAATTCGATTTCCCCGATAATTCGAATATATTTTTGGGTCCGATGAAGCATAGAATTAACGAGGTTCTCCCCGTATTTGTATCTCAGTGTCGAATATTTTGAAAACTAGTTTAGAAAATATTTCATTTAATTCCTTGAATAAGTATTTGGAAGTGCAAAGTACAGAAAAAAATTAAAAACAATTATTTGGTTAAAAAACAAGAGCGAAGATTAATTCCCAAAATATGTAATTATATCACCACCATAAATAAATATCCTGAAGATATTTTTTGCTCACACTTTCGAATGGGACGACAAACATTCAAAGTAGGTTGTATTTTACCTTTATAATAATGTAGATTAATTATATCTGAATTTCAGAATCTTATTGTCATTTTGAAACCCTATTGAAAAGTTCAGAAAATCGGACAACCTGGACATAATTTGGAAATATTTGTATATGTAACTCTGTAGTACCTATGCAACAACAACACTTATAGAGAAATATCAGACAGATTTGGTTATTCCAAAGGATCAACGTATAACACTGTTTTGAAAGTTTGTAAAATATTGACATCAATATCAAAACAATTTCTTAAATGGTCAAAAGAAAGTGAACACGTGCCAGTCATTAATGGATTTAATAAACTCAACTCGCCCCGAAATTTAAGTAAAATTCCGCAAGTTTGTGGTTGCATGGAATTCATATACAGATACCAGCGCCTTCAAAAGATTCATCTAGATATTTCAATAGGAAAGGTTACCATTCCATTTTGTTTCAGGTATACACAAGTTCAAAAGTAATATATTTTATTGAAAATCATAAAATGTAATTAAATTACTATTTTCTTTTAGGGAATTTGTGATAGTACTCTTATTTTTATGGATATATTTGTAGGGTGGCCAGGTCGTAGTCACGATGCATGCGTTTGGACAAATAGCAAAATTGGCAAACACTTCATAAATAATGTGGCTTAAAATCCACCTGAAAGTCATCTACTATAGGAATTCAGCTTATCCCGCAGAAACATATATATTAACTCCATACAGAGATGATGGAAAGTTAAACATAAGCCAAAAAACATTCAACCAAAGCCTCAGATCAACGCGAGCCTGCATTGAACGAGCGTTTGGTCGTTTAACAGGACAATATAGAACTCTCAAGTTTTTAAACGTGACCAAATTGGAGCAAGCTAAATTTATTGTTGTGGCATGTACAGTTCTAAATAATTTTACAATTATGTCCAAAGATACTTATATGTAAGATTCTGATTATATGTATGATTCTGATGATTGCGAAATTGAAAATGCGTTCGAAAATTTATATACAGTTAACACAGGTAGTTCCAATGGGAAAGTCAAACGAAATCACTTATGTATACGCTATTTTCGTAAATGTCTCATTCTTCATATTTCAATATTTCATTTTATAAAATAAAATATTCTTTGTTAATTTATTGGTCAAAAATAAAACGAACGCAATGTTTAATAAAATGTTGTGAATTGAGGCACCCTGTGCTTCAATTCACAACGGAAATCAATAAATTTCAATTAATAAAATTATTAAATTTAATTAATGAAAAACAAAAGTTTCAAATTACGCGTTGCTCGTGCACAGAGAAATAATTTAATTCAATAAATAATAATTTCTCTGTGCTGACAACGCGTAAAATTAATTAACCAATCGAATTAAAATTAATTTAAATTATTTTGTTGGAGAAGCTGATTGGTTTTCCAAAAAATTATTGGAAAGATTTTGGAAAACCAAAAAAGCTCTCCAACAAAATAAAATAGAAAGAAAAATGAAAATTTTGGCCAGTTGATCGAAAAAAGGTCTTGAGTAAAAATTTAAAATTAAATTTATAAATTTAATTGGAAAAATAATTAAATAGATTAAAATTTTTAAAATTAAAGTCGATCGGATAAAGAAAATTAAGTTTCAATTTTAAATCGTAATTTAATTAAACAGAGCAGTTAAAAATTAAAGCAATTATTCTGCCTAATTAAAAGTTAATCGGTGTTAATTAAAAGAGTTAATTAAAAATCAGAACCGTGATTCTCATATAAGAACAACTAATTTAATTTGATAGAATACTATTTATATAAAAAATTTATAAAAATCAAATTGTAAAATTTAGATAAGTTTATAATGAAATAGTAATTAAAATAATTAAAAATATATAATTTTGAACAAGTAAAATTGATAAATAAATTTATAGTGAATTAACAAAATTTACTACATAATTATAAATAATAAAGAAAAATTTAATAATTAGTAAAAACTTAAGGAGTTTTATTTAAAAATAAAAGTTAAAGTGAAAATTAAACATTAGTAAAAAGGTGAGATTAAAATAAAGAAATATAATAGAACTTTTTTATGATTGTAATTTATATTACAACAAAAATAAAATAAATTGTACTTTTTATTCATAGGTATTTTAGTAATGGTAGACATATAAAAAAATTAATTATAACTATTATAATAATCACAAAATTAAGATTTAGTTCATTTAAAAAAAATATGAATCGCAATTAATCTTTTATAATAAATAAATACCTCACTTTTTTTGAATAACTTTTGAAAATAAGTCCTTCCTTTCCATCAGGATCTCTAATTTGGATTCTTCAATTGAATTTTTTTTTTCTCCACTTCCAAAAACTCTCGGTGGCATCGTTCTTCGATTTCGTCTTGATTCTCCAAGTATTTGATAATTTCTGTTTTTCTTACCCGTTTCGGCGGTTACTTGTTGAGTGGCATCGTCAGCGTCAGATGAGGAACTTTCATCTTGCTCTTCGTTTCTCGAATTACAATTATTATCTTCCTCATCATCTTCATTAAAAATGGAGTGCAGGGTACCAATAGGTGGGGTCATAAAACTTTTGGTGCCATAAACTTGGTCGAAACTTTGAAAAAATTCCCAAGTGGATCTATTTCGTCCCGAAGTTGCACTTCTTTTTTTAACCCGTTTGTATGTTGTAAATAAATTATTGTATTTTTTTATGACTTCTTGTACATTAAATGGAAACAATGGCTCACTAATTTTTATTTGTCTTAAAACTTCATTCCAAAGTGAACTTTTTTTGTGTTTGCCAGAATTAAACAGAGATTCCATTTCGAATCGTCTTGCTAACAACAATTTAATTCTGGAATTGCCTCACAAATGATCACCGTCAATTTCACTAAAATATTTAATATTGATTAAATTAATTAACATGCCTTAAATATTAAATAAAATTATTATTTGCCTTAACAAGTATTCCAAATCGCCTTCCGCAGCCATGTGTATATATTGACAAATTAAAATTGCAGTACCAAAATTCGTACTGCATAAATATTGTAGTTAACTGCAAAATTGCACGTGCAGTTGTAGTTTTTGAACATGTGATCGAAACAGGCGCGATTTCAGATTGGTTGAAATAAAATCAAATAAAAGAAATAATTTATAAAAAACAAACATTTTTATATTTAGTAAATATATAGACAAACTTATTTATATTATTATAAATAATATTTATTTATTCTATATTTAGTATTTATTCTTCTTTTTTAAATAAATTTAATAATAATATGTGTACTAAGTATTTACATATATTTTTTGTTATTTTTTAAATGTTGTGGTACATTACATTGAGTTATATATTTTATTGTATAATTTTAAATTTAATAATAATATATTAATTTACAAAAATATACATTAAATTTTAAATGTTTTATTTACATTAAATTTTAAATGTTAAATAATATTATATTACATTTACATTATTCATAATATTATGTTATTGTTTTTTTTACTTTTCTTTTTCTGGATGTTAATTTACTTTTCTTTTTCTGGATGTTAACTACCTCACGATTTAATGTTCTCATTCGGAAATACATTCGAGAACTGAAAAATAGTGTCTTAACTTTCTCATCACAGTTGACAATATCTGCTAACTGCTTCAAATTTTTTAAGTAATTTTCACGTAAATCTGAACCGTCTCCATTTACGTCATTAAATATGATCTCAAGCTCTCTTTAGATGTCAGGGATTCAGAATCAGCAAAAAAAAAATCCGTGTCCGCCGTACGCCGTACGCAAAGTAAAAATACACTTTTTTAAACGCTTAGAAATAGTATAAGCACTCGTGCGATTTGTACAAAAATTGCAACATATATAAAGTAAATTTATGTATATGGTATCCTTTTTTCAATAATTTCCCTGCAACTCCCCCTAGCGGGGCGTTGAAAATGCACAATTTTGTGCACTTCAAAAAAATACCCCTAAATATAGTCGGATCTTTACATTGTTTTACAGGTATATGTATAGACGCCATATAATGAAGATTGTAAAAATTTGGAGCCCTAGGTCCTCGCCCCCCTATTTTATAATAATATTAAAACAAAAATTTTGAAATTAGAAATGGCTATAAAACCGGTTTTATTCAATATAAAACATTGTTACTTCTAACATAGATGCAGCAGGTAAGTGCCTTTCGATTTCATATAAAAAAATTACCCCCTACCTTCTTTAAGTGGGTGAGGGGGCTTATGTATGAAAAAAGCTACACACCTTGAGCGGGGAAATGAATTGAAATAATGAGAAACTATGTTCTTAAATATACTATGTTACACATTTTGCATAAAAATCAGCCTCGTACTTTTACCCCCTGGATTTTACAGGTGAAAGAATTTGTATCGGACTACTAAAATTTAATTTTTGGTATTTAAAATGACTATAAAATGAGCCGCATTTCAAATAGGGTTTTATATCTTGTAGGTTTGGTATAATAGATTGGTATCTTTCAAAACCATTCAAAAATTTTACCCCTTTCCCTTTTATTATAGGTGAGGGGGTAATTTTATGAAAGAGGCTGCAGCACCTCAGCGGGGGACTGGATTGAAAAAATGAGAAATTATTTTCTTAAAAATACTATCTTACAACTTGTGCCAAAAATTTATTTCCCTACCTGCAACCCCCTCTAAGCTACATCACTTAGAAATGTTACATTTCAAAATTTATTATATAGTTTATGAAAATTGAATATTTTCCCTTTTCATATGGGTGAGGGGGTATATCTATTAAACAGGCTACTACACCTCGGCGGGGGACTGGATTGAAAAAATGAGAAATTGTTTTCTCAAAAATACACACCTACGCCTTCTATACAAAATTGAGACACGTACCTTCAACCCTCTTCATTTTACAGGGGCAAATATTTCGAAATTTATAGAATAAAAACATTTCGAATATTTAGTATAAATATAGTATTACAAATTCGAGTACTTATTTATAAAAACTTGATTGTAATTTTAAATTGGACAACTTTGGGAGTTTTGTAAAAATCATAATTTTTATTTAAATCTTCGTTTTCACTAAATCCTAGGTGGATCAAAAGGGTATATGAAGCACTCTTCCAACTTGGCAGCTTTTTTTTTTTAAATACAAAAATTAAAGAAGCAAAAAAAAAAAAAAAGCGGAAGAAGCAAAAAAAAAAAAAAAAAAGGAATTTAAAAAAAAATTACATATATTAAGGTAGTAAGTTATTTTTTCTAACTTTATTAAAATATACAAATTTCAAATATTTTTTTATATATACGAAAATATATAAAACGTGCTGTTTATAATATTTTAAAAATATAATATATATGTATATACAATCATAAAATTATATATATATATTATAACAAAACAGAAAATAATAAATCAATTTTTTTTGATAAAAAATAAAAAATTTATTTTATATAAAAATGAATAACAAATTAGGAATTTATTTTATATAATTATAATAACTCCAAATTTAATTGTCCTAATAATGGAAAATAATAAAATATATTTTTTGGCCAATTACTAAAGAAAAAAAAAATACAGTGAATTTTAGAATTTCCTATTTAAGAAAAAATTGTTTAAAATAATATTTTTTTTAATAAATACAAATGTTTAAACTAAAATGTTCCAAAATTGATTTTTTTTTGTAAAATTAGAAAATAAATAGTAAAATTTGTTAAATTATAAAATTTTAAAGAATATTTTATAAAAATTTTAAAAATAATGGCCAAAAAATTAAATAAAATGAAATTTTTGTTACAAAAAATTAAATAAAATGAAAATTCAAAATTATTTTAAATAATACAATAAAGAAAATTCTTTTTATAAAATCCTTTTGGTTAAATAAAAATATAGATAAGCTCTAAATTCTAAAATGAACAAGTAAAAAAAAATATATATTTATACAATAAATGCATATCCAAATATGCACATAAAAAAACAAAATAAAAGTATATAAATTTCATTTTTCAAACCTTAACCTATCCCAATATCTAACCTAAATTCATTTTCTCTCTTCAATTTAATTCAAAAAATAAATAAGTATATAATAAATAATTTTTTTGGGGTACACACATAGATATCAAATATTATAAATTTTTTTATTTTGGTTACACGAAAATTTATATTTCTCTAAGTATAAATTGCAAATTTGGCGTTGTTATCAATTTGTAATTTATAATTTTTATATTAAAGTTTTTTTTCTTACGTGAAATATAATATACATAGAAGTGTATTATTATCAAAGTAAAATCGACATAAAAATAGGGTAACAAAACTAATTACGGTGAAAAAGGTTAAGTTTATTTAATTTAATACAAAACTGTGTACAGAAAGTGCAAAATAAAATTGTGCACTAAGTTGACACAGGGCTGTGTAAAAATAAGGAACTTAATAAAAATTTTTTTTTTACATAAGTGATAAAAAATTTTAATAAAAATTGGTTTTAATAACCAACATTTTTTTCGTTACCCTATATTTTCATTTTATATTAAAATTTCAATTTTTTGTTCGTAATGACGAAAATTATATATACATATATATAAAATGATATATATATATATTTTCAAATCACGTTTGATCATTTTTATATAAAATAATTTTGTCAATTTTTAATATAAAATTGATATTAATTAAAATATTTTAAATGACGTACGTAAGTTTCATTAGAGCAAAGCGCGTTTTTTTTTTGTAAAATCATTTAAGGATTATATTATGAACATTTATAAAACATTTTTTTTTTGGAAATGAATAAAATATTTTTTGCATAATTTTAGGAGTTGGAAAACTTATATTTCCTATTGATTTACTGTTTGTTCGAGAAACAAAATTTTTATTATTGCATATTTTTAGGGAATGAGAAAAATAAAAATAAAGGAGTATTTTATTTTGAATAAAAATTTTAGAAATTACATAAAATTTTTAGAAAAAAAATTTAAAATAAATTTTTTCGACCCCTACAATATTTTTTCACAGAAATTTTTATGAGAAATGACCCCTAAAAAAAAAAAAATTACTAAAATTCAATAAAAAAAAATGACCCCTAAATCGTAATATAAAAAAAAAAGCATATATAAATTATTGTTGTTGTTTAAAATTTATTTTATTAACTAATGTCGCAAAATTCAAAACCCCCAACGTTGGCGCAATCAATTTTAAAATTTTCAAAGAGAATATCAACATTTTCATTTTTAAATTCAAGTCCGGAATTTGAAAATTCGGACGAACAAACTAAAACAAACGTAGAAAATATAGAAGCGGAACCAAATTTAGAAGTATTGGATAGAAATAACTTTGTTGATTTTTTACATCAAGTACAAGGAGAACGAATATCAGAAAATAGAAAAAGTTTTAGAACATTGAGGTCAGGAGCAAAATACAACAGAATTGGCCCAATACGGAAAACAAGAAAAACTAGAAAAAATAAAGTTATAATTGCCAAAACGGAAAGAAAAAGTTTGAATATAAAAACAAGTGACAAAATGAATCCAATAAACGACCCCCATTATTTTAATTTCCAAAAAGTAAATAATACAAATAGAACAATAAATAAACCGGGACCATCAGGATTAAACTCGACCCCTATTCCACCACCACCACCAATTGCACATCGAGATGAATACGTTGCGGAAAATTTTACAAACGACAACTCATATCATTTGGAACCAACATTGTTACCAGTGGAAAAAATAATAAAAACATTTTTAGTACAAGTGCCAACATTTTCGGGTGTAGGGTTGGATATTGAGAATGAGTTGAACAATTTTCTCGAATTCGCTCATCAAGCATACGAATTGACCAGAGATGAACAAAAGGGAATATTATTAAGAATTTTAATAACAAGTAAACTGACAGGTGCAGCCAACGCACTTTTCAGATATGCCAACGTTGAAAACTTTAACCAATATAAAGATATTTTACGTAATCGTTTTATAGAGAGCAAGGATATGGCTACATTAGCATCAGAAATGATGGGAATGTATCAATACGAAAACGAATCAGTGGAATTATTTGGGGAAAGAATAGCAGAAAAATTGGCGGCATATAGAAATAGAGTCAATGAAAGGTATCAAAACGAGGGACGAGCCTTAATAAACGAAATGGAAATAACCGCAAAAAGAATATTTTTAGGAGGACTGCGTTCATCAGAATTGAAACAATATTTAATTTTTAAAAACCCCGAAAACTTAAGAGTGTCCATAGGAGCGGCTCGACAGTATTTGAATGAAACAAGGAACTTAGGAAATATAGGGAGTTCGGATAAAAATAGTAGTAATAATCAAGGGGACCAAATGATGAATTTATTAACCACTATGATGAAAAAATTAAATGAAAATGGCGGACATGGGCAACAACCAAATAATAACCGGTTAAATCATGGAAACAATTTTAGAAATAATAACAATAATAATTACTTCCGGGGAACAACAGGGAATTTTAAATACAACAACAACAACAACAACAATAATAATGCGCAATTTACAAATAATAATAATTATAATAATAATAATAAACAATTCTCAAACAGTAGTAGCAACAATAATTTTAATAACAACAATAAGACCCCTAACAGAAATTACAACATGGTTAGTGGTAATAATTTTCCAAATAACAATAAAAATAATACAAGCAATTATAATAGTAATTATAATAATAATTACAATAATAATAATAACAATCGGAATAATAATAGTAATAATAATAATGGTAACAACAAAGTGCCATTTAAAGGGCCAACAACTAACAATATTAAATGTTTCAAGTGTGGTAAGCCGGGACATATTAGTAGGGAATGTACTTGGGAAGCACCACAAAATATAAATTCTTCAGTTCTACGATGCACACACTGCGGAATGAATGGACATACTTCCACTCATTGTTTCAAATTGCGATCAGGAAATGTCAATACAACAAATCAGAGAGTACTTACATTAGACAGTGAAAATATAGCTGAAAATCAATGTGACTGGTGTGCACGAAAAGGTCATAAAGTCGTGCATTGCGAAGCACGTCAAGCATATGAATCTAAAAAAGTGTTGGAATCGGGAAACGAGGATGGAGTGAACTAAAGAAGCCCAGCTCATTCCTCCAAAAGGGCGAAGAAACCACCTTACAGGAGCCCATAGTTCAATTATCATTAGATATAGCTAAAAAAGATCAAATTAAATTATTGGTAGATACGGGAGCACAAGTTAGTTTGATTAAAAATACAACGTTAAAAGAAGGAACACCTATACTAACAAATGATAAAACAAATTTAAGTACAATAACAAAAGATGTAAACTCCACTATAGGTTCCTGTGAAGGAAAATTTTTATTAGGAAATAATTTCGATTGCAAATTTCAAGTCACAGATAATGACATAAATTTACCTGTTGATGGTATTTTAGGAAATAATTTTTTATCTTCAAATTGTAATATTTTAGGACCAGAACAAAAACTTCATTTCCCAAAAACGGAAAATAATACAACAGAATTCTGTATTCAATTTATAAGGAAAAGTAAAATAGGTATAATAAATACGCATTACATTGAGAATCCATTTAAACAATTAGATCAAATTAAAATAAAAGAAATTCAGGGAATTTTCGACAACATAAAAAGTAAGTTTTATAAAAATAAGGATGAAATCTTATTAGACGAAGATAAATCCAAAGTAAAAGAAGAAGAAGAGAAAGTGATTAAGAAAAAGGAATTTTTTAACATTACTGAAGAAAATGTTGAAAAAATTGTTGAAATAAAGGAAGAAATAAATGACGAAATTATATTAGTTAATGCTGAAATCACAGATGATTCAGTGGAAGTTAGTGATAGTGATTTAAATAATAAAATAAATGTTGGAGAAATTTATGAAGAAAAAATTAACACAGGAAATATTTTAAATGAAGAAAAGATTATAATGGATAACGTTAATGTAAAAAATGTAATGAGAAAAAATGGAGAAATATGGATTCCGGCGCGTATGGAAAAATTAATAAGTTTACCTACAACAGAAGTGGGAGAATTTTTTTGTAAGGCACAACAACTAAAACCAGGTGTATTATTAGGAAATTGTTTGGTTAAAGCAAAAAACAATACGGTAAAGTTATGTATAGCCAACGTAATTAATGAAGAAGTAAAAATTGAAGATATAAAACTTAAATTGACTCCTATAGAAAATTTTCATATAAGACCCCTAAAAAATGAAACTTCTAAGTATATAAAAAATGGACCCCTAAAGACTCATGAAATTAAAAGCAAAAAAGAAAAAAAACCCCGAGGGAGACGCAAGGATACACCATTGGCGGATATATTTAGATTATTTGAAGAAGACAGCTGTATCAATTATCAGGAAGACGAAACAGAAAATAAAGCTGTTAAAGAGAGAATTGAATCTCTGAAGAAAATTTTAAAAAATAATTCAATATTAACAACAGAAGAACAAAATACAATAGATAAAATTTGTGAAGAATGTAATGACATTTTCCATTTACCAGGAGATAGATTAACTCATACTGATGCTATTACACACAAAATAAGAACGACCCCGGAACAAATACCAATCAATAGCAGGCAGTACAGATTAGCGGAATGTCACAAAAAGGTGATTAATGAAGAAATCAAAAATTTATTAGAAGAAGAGATAATACAACCAAGTCGAAGTCCTTGGAATTCACCTTTACTAGTTGTTCCAAAAAAGGCTGGTCCGGAGGGAGAAAACAGATACAGAGTGGTAGTAGATTTTAGGAAAATTAATGAGGTGACGTTGGGAGACGCTTTCCCCCTACCAAGGATAGCAGACATAATAGATCAATTAGGAGGATCTGTGTATTTTTCAACATTGGATCTAGCAAGTGGATACCATCAAGTAGCAGTAGACCACGAAGACAGAGAAAAAACGGCTTTCAGCACTATTTTTGGACATTACGAATTTAAACGAATGCCTTTTGGCTTATCAGGTGCACCAGCAACATTTCAGCGATTAATGAACCACATTTTATCCGGTTTACAAGGTTTTAAGTGTTTTGTATATTTAGATGACATTGTTATCTATGGAAGAACTTTAAAGGATCATGACGAAAAACTTAGAGCAGTATTTGACAGATAAAGGGAAAATAACTTGAAGCTTCAGCCAGAGAAATGTAAATTTCTCAAAAAGGAAGTTATTTATTTAGGTTATAGAATTACAACGGACGGAATATTACCGAATCAAGAAAAAACAAAGTGTGTTGCTGAACACCCAGTACCTAAAACAACAAAACAATTACAATCGTTTTTGGGGCTGGTAAACTATTATCGTGCAAGTATGCCATTTTTAGCGGAAAAGGGTGAACCATTGTATCAAATGGCATCAAAAAATAAAAAATACGAATGGACAGAGATACATCAGAAGGCGTTTGAGGAAATAAAGAAGTTGTTAACGTCACCACCTATATTAAGTTATCCTGATTTTACAAAACCGTTTTTATTAACTACTGACGCCAGTAACCATGCACTAGGAGCAGTTTTGTCGCAAGGGGAGGTAGGCAAGGATTTACCAATAGCATATGCAAGCAGGGTGTTAAATAAAGCAGAAAGAAATTATGCTACAATAAATAAGGAGATGTTGGCGGTTTATTGGGCAATAAAAAACTTTAGATGCTATTTATTAGGAAAGGAGTTTAACATCTATACTGATCATAAGCCACTTATCAGTGAATACAAGAAAAAAGACCCCGAAGGAAAAATAAATAGATGGAAAACGAGATTAGCAGAATATAATTTTAAAATATTATACAAACCAGGTAAATTAAATACTAACGCCGATGCTTTAAGTAGAATTCCAGAAGAGGAGAATAACGAAGTAACCAAAACATTTGCTATAACGAGGGCAACAACTCGACAAAAAGAAATAGAAACTTTAAATACAAAGGAAGAAATTAAAAGGTTGGACAAAACAATGGAAATTGACAAAATGGATGAAACTTTGAATGAGGAACAAGAATTAATACCAGAAAATACCGAAAAAATAATGTTAAACAACAGAGAAGAAATACTAGCTGTTTTAAAGGAATATCATGACTCCCCTTTAGGAGGTCATGCTGGAATCACAAAAACGTATTTAAGGATAAAACAATTTTATTTTTGGAAGAAAATGTTAGCAGATATATACAATTACATTAAAAAATGCCCCAAATGTCAGAAAAATAAAAGAGGTCGGATCACAAAGATGCCAATGATTCTGACAAGGACAGCTTTAAAACCATTTGATCGTGTATATATGGACATAGTAGGACCTTTTCCTATAACTCTAAAAGGGACCAAATATATATTAACATTTCAGGATGATTTAACGAAAATATTGGATGGTATTCCTATTTCAAATCAAGAAGCAGAAACGGTGGCTGAAGTATTTTATACTAAAATAATTTTAAAATATGCAATAATTCCTAAAGAATTATTGACGGATCAAGGTACCAATTTCACTAGTAAACTACTTCAACAATTATGCAAAATACTAAAAATAAAAAAGATTCAGACTACTGCATATCATCTACAAACTAATGGTTCGCTAGAATGTCGACATGGACCACTAGTTGAATATTTAAAAATATTTGTAAATGAAAATCCTCAAACTTGGGATGATTGGGTAGCGGAAGCAACTTTCGTACACAATCACACTCCACACATAGGTACAAAGTTCTCACCTTTATTTGCATTGTATGGTTTTTCGGAGCCTTTACCTAGTAGTCTTAAAAGGCAACCTGAACCTTTATATAATTTTGATGATTTTTGTTTATCAATGAAAGCAAGAATGCAACGAGTACATGAAATAGCGAGAACAAATCTAAATTTAAGCAAAGTTAAATCGAAAATTTATTATGACAAAAATGAAAAGGTAGAAAAATTCGAAATAGGTGATAAGGTATTATTATTGAATCCCGCAAAGATTCACAAATTGAGCGAAAATTGGTTAGGACCATATGAGGTGGTAGGTTCGGATCAAGTAAACTCCTTAATTAAAATTAACAAAAAAGTTAGAAATGTACATAATAATAGATTAAAAAGATGGAAGGATTAAGGAATTTTTTATATAAGCCACTTCTATAACTAAAGACTAAATCTCTTGTTTTCTTTTGGTATATTTTTAGCACCATGTTTTATTTATTGAAAATTATATTGGGAGTATTATGCATATTAACCAAGGCAGTACAGGGAACACCATTATCAATTACAAAATTAAATTCAACAGGCGCTTTATTCGAGAGTCAAGGAAATCTATTAATTTATAAAAGTAATATAGAAATTTTTTCAAAATTTAAATTAATACCAATAGAAGAAGTTAATTTGTTCATAGATAATATAGAAAAAATGTTAAATAAATCTTGTTCCTTATTATCTAAAGTACTAAAGGAAAATAATTGTAATTGGTGGTTAGATGATATAAATCATTATGGGAAAATGTTGACTAGTGAAATAACTAAAACAAATCATTTTTTTACCATTAGGAAAAAACGAGGTTTAATAGATGGAATAGGTAATATTGCAAAAAGTTTATTCGGAACTATGGACGCACAGGACGCTGAGAAAATTTACGGAATATTAGACAAATTACAGACAGATAACAATCGAAGATTAGAATTAATAAATAAACATGCAGCAGTTATACGTACAGATTTCGAATTTTTAAAGGACGTGACTTTAAACACAACTAAGGGGTTAAAACATTTAGAGAAAAGAGTTCTGATGTTAGAAGAAAAAATTATAAGGGAAAATAACGCTTTGGGCGCAAAAGTAGAATTAAATTCTTATCAACTAGAAATGGACCAAATAGTAAATATGGCAATGTCAAAATTTGGACAGTTACAAGGATTATTACAAGAACAAGGGGAAATCATAACCGCTTTACAAACAAATAAGCTGCATCCATATATTATGGACTCTACAGTCCTAATAAACATAGTAAATAATATAACGAATGGACAAGGACATGACATACTACATTCAGTTCGGACACTTAACAGAATTACGGTAATAGACGTTAATCATCATGAGGGACAAATAGGAATACGAATTACAATTCCATGGTTGGAAAAAGAATTGTATAAATTGCATAAAATATATCCGGTTCCAGTAGAAATAACAGATCACAATTATGCTATTTTAGTTTTGGAATGGGATTTTATTTGTAGTAATAATTGGGGACATTTCTTACATTTTTCATCAAGTGAATTTAAACAAAATTGTATATTACCAGGTAAAAACGGTGATCTAGGTTTTACTATATGTAAACAATTACAACCTAAATTGTTACAAGCACCAAAGGATAATTGCGTAATGAAATTGTTTAATCAGCAGGAAAATAATAACATTACCTTTTTTAAAATTTGTCAATATAAAATTACAACAGTAATAACTAACCATCTTATACCATTAAATGAAGAAAACTCACGGTTATATTTGTTCAAAAATGAGCAACAACTCACTAGTTATTGTAATCCAATAACTACCAAAACTATAATATATGGCATAGGAATTTTAAAGTTATTAGACAATTGCGTTTTCATTGTGGGCAATTTAGATTTACCATATAGACATACTTTTAAAACAAATACAAACGAAACGGGGATAACAAGTTGGCTTTCTACATCCATTCCAATAAAAAATGAAATAAATCTAAAAATTCTAAAAAATAATACAAAATTATTAAAATCCACGGAAATTACATTAATGGACGCAGGGGAACTTACAAAGGAATTTGACAAAAAGGGGAAAACATTGAGTGAATTGGAACTAGAATGGGAAGAGGAACACAAAAGGGAAGAAATGACAAATTACCAACACTTAACAAATCGTTGGCAAATAGGAGGGCTAGGTAGATTAGTGGTTTTAATAATAATATATGTTATTATTAATCGTTGTAAGAAAACTAATAATAAAGTTCAAAAACCGGATCAATCTAATGGGGAAATCCCATTATCTACTATATCTGAAAAGAAACTCGTGGGACCAGGTACTGTAAACGCAATAGGCAATAGTTCGAAAACTTTGAATTTTTCACAGTTATCTTTTCCTACACCGGAATTACCGGTACTTCACAACTCTTAAGTTGAATAATTAACTAATTATTAATTAATAAATAAAACCACTATATAATAGAATTAACTAATAAATAAAACCCCTATATAATAGAGATAACTAATAAATAAAACCCCTATATAACAGAATTAACTAATAAATAAGACCCCTATATAATAAGATTAACTAATAAATACGATCACTATATAGTAATAAGATATATAGAAAAAACAAAACAAAAAAAAAACCCTAAAAATTTTCTCACCTAGATTCATAAACAATAAGTATAGCAAAACAGGGAATAACGAAGAGAAAAGAAAACAGGGAATAAGAAAATAAAAAATTTTATTCATATTTTAAGAATTTTTAAAAAAAAAAAAAAAAATATATTTTTTATATTTCATATTCAAAAAAATTTTAATTTTTTAATAATTTTTTTTATGTAATATTATTTTTTTTTATGACATTTTTTTATATTAATAATTTTTTTTTTCATTTTCAATTACAATTTTTTTTATTATTAATAAAATTTTTTAATTTACATGTACAAATGTTTTTGATATTTTAATATTAAGATTAAGATTTTTTTTTAAAAAACAAAAAATAAATTTTTTTTCACATTTTTAATTATAATTTACATTTTTTTTGATAATTTTATTTTATTAAAATTTCCTAAAAAAGAAAGGAAATTTTTATTATTTTTTTATTGTAATAATTTAACAGAATAACTAACCTTTATTGTATTTCATTATAATATTTATAGTATTTTCGTCGCTTGGAAAGGTTTCGGGGCAGTGACACCCCCGGATGTAGGTGGGAGTAGTGGTATGTAAGGTGTTCTTTGCGGCTAAAAGGCCGTTTACAAACCACGCACTGCCATGCCTTCTGAGGGTTATGAGTCATAAGGTGCCGGGTGAAATGCCCCTTATGACTCGATTGGTACCCACAGAGGGCACACAACCGGGAACGGCCCGCTGCACTAGGCTGAGTAGCCGGGCCGACCGCAACCTCCTCAATAGTTTTTTCGAAAGCCTCAACGTTAATATTATCACCTATAGTAATTTGATGAAACTCTGTTTCGATATTTTCTTCAGATTCTAATATTAAAAAAAAAAAATATATAAAATTTTTATATTTTTAAGTTTTTTAAAATTTTATATACTTACCAATTATCTTTATTTTTTTTAAAAGTACGAAACAATTTTTTATTCTGAAAAAAAAATAGGATTAATCATTATTTAATTAATTAATACATTTAATTTAAGGTAAATAATAAATTTTAAATACACAAAAAATATTTTTACTTACTGGAATGACATTTTTTAGTATTTGTAATAATTTTTTTTGAAAAATCAGTAATTTTTCTTTAAATAACTTTTTAACTGTACGAAGTATAAATTAATACTAAATTAAATCTTTAATAATGCATTAAAAAACTAATAATGCATCCAAAAAGTGCATTGGATAGCACAAAATTATCATTTTTTAATCTTAATACAATTTTTACACAAAACCCCTAATGAACAAATACATAAGTTGATTGTATTTTCAATTAGGTATATAAGATAATTGTGTGCATTAGTAAACATACTTTACATATACATATTATTATACGATTTTTTTAATATAAAAATTTTACAATTCTTATGCAAGCGAAATAAGGTGGATTTATATGGGAAAGATAAAAAAAAAGAGAGAGTTCTTTTAGAGTAATTGGTAATTATGTCTCATTTAATTTAATATTTATGTATCATCAATAATTTTTTTTAATCATGGTTTTTTTTTTTGAATAATTAATATCCTACAACAAAACTCATAAAAATGTTGTACAAAAATAATTGGAGATTTTATATGTTTTACTACATAGATAGTAAAGTTTTAAAATAATGTTTACAATCTCGTCCTTTATTTTTATCTTTATATTACCTTTAATTTTGTATAATTTTATTATCAAACTAAAGAAAACAAAACTAGTTTGGCATAGATTTAATTTTTTATTATTATTGATACAATAAATAAAATACAGAAATCTAATATTGATTTTACTTTTTGTTATTTTTCCAATTTAAAAATTCAATCTTTTTCTTTCTCTTTTCTTCAAAATAATTGATAATTTTTTTATTACAAAACAAAAATAACAAAATTACAAGAATAACAAAAAAATATTTTCAAAATAATAAATTTAAAATATGTATGTAATATAAAAAATTGATTTTATTTATTTATTATTTACTTATAAAACATTTTCAAATTGAAATAAAATCAAAATAAAGATTTATTTTTTTTTCGACCGTCTAATTTTTTTCATTACCTCCTGAAAAGTAAACAAAATGAATAAAACAAAATTTTTTTTCTAGAAATTTTCTTTACTTACGGTAAATTATGATTTTTATGTTTAGGGCGATAAGCCCTAAATAGGTAATTGTTAACCACCAAGGAAGATACCTTCCGAGGTGGAATATTCTCCTTATTTTTAGGGAAAACCACGGTCGTGGCTAAACTTCTTACACTGCCGTTATCAGACATAATTAATTAATTGCACTAAATTTTTAACTTTTATATTATAATTATGTATTAGTAAGCATTATTAAATAAAAAAAAAAAACAACAGGGTAATTAAGTTTTTAAAAAAAAAAAAAAAAATTTTTTTAAAAAAATTTTTTTTTTGAATAAAATAGAAAGGGGATCGTGAACGCTAAAAAAAACAAATAATAGGGATAATATACAAAAATCTTATCCTTAATCCTTAAATCCATATTCATTTTCTTAAAATCTTAAATAATATATATATGAATTTTTTTTGTCATAAATTTTACTAAAAATAAAATAAATTTATAATAAAATATATATACATAAATATAATTATAATATTTAATATATAATTTTATATAAAACTTTATTAACTTAATTTTTATTAATAAAATAAAACAAAAGGATTTTTTTTGTATAAAAGTTTTTAATACAACAAAAGGATTACTTTTTAATATAAAATATAAAATTTTATAAAAAATTAATTTTTAGTAAACAAAATGATTTTTTTTAGAATTTGTTAAATAAATAAGTCAATAAGATTTTAATTGTAGTAAAATAAAAAAAAAAAAATAATTACAAGAAAATAAAATATTTAGAAAAAATATATAAACATCAATTAAAATTATAAATATATAAATAAAATTAAAAGAAATTTATTAAATTAAAGAAAGGAAAAATGTAAAAAAAAAAGGTAGTATACAAAGATATAAAATGTTTAGTAAAAAATATTTATCAAAATTTACAAAATATAGAAGAATGTTTGAAATAAAATATATATATATAAAAAAGTAAATAACAAAAAATATATTTACAAATTTATAAAAGAAATTTTTAGTAAATATATACAAATATACATGTTTTTATAAAGTTAAAAATAAAAAAAAAATATATATATAAAAATATATTTAAAATTAATTTTAAAATATAAGAGTCGAAGAAAATCTTCGACCCTTATATTTTTTCTAAGAGGGAAGGTGTTGTGAATTGAGGCACCCTGTGCTTCAATTCACAACGGAAATCAATAAATTTCAATTAATAAAATTATTAAATTTAATTAATGAAAAACAAAAGTTTCAAATTACGCGTTGCTCGTGCACAGAGAAATAATTTAATTCAATAAATAATAATTTCTCTGTGCTGACAACGCGTAAAATTAATTAACCAATCGAATTAAAATTAATTTAAATTATTTTGTTGGAGAAGCTGATTGGTTTTCCAAAAAATTATTGGAAAGATTTTGGAAAACCAAAAAAGCTCTCCAACAAAATAAAATAGAAAGAAAAATGAAAATTTTGGCCAGTTGATCGAAAAAAGGTCTTGAGTAAAAATTTAAAATTAAATTTATAAATTTAATTGGAAAAATAATTAAATAGATTAAAAATTTTAAAATTAAAGTCGATCGGATAAAGAAAATTAAGTTTCAATTTTAAATCGTAATTTAATTAAACAGAGCAGTTAAAAATTAAAGCAATTATTCTGCCTAATTAAAAGTTAATCGGTGTTAATTAAAAGATTTAATTAAAAATCAGAACCGTGATTCTCATATAAGAACAACTAATTTAATTTGATAGAATACTATTTATATAAAAAATTTATAAAAATCAAATTGTAAAATTTAGATAAGTTTATAATGAAATAGTAATTAAAATAATTAAAAATATATAATTTTGAACAAGTAAAATTGATAAATAAATTTATAGTGAATTAACAAAATTTACTACATAATTATAAATAATAAAGAAAAATTTAATAATTAGTAAAAACTTAAGGAGTTTTATTTAAAAATAAAAGTTAAAGTGAAAATTAAACATTAGTAAAAAGGTGAGATTAAAATAAAGAAATATAATAGAACTTTTTTATGATTGTAATTTATATTACAACAAAAATAAAATAAATTGTACTTTTTATTCACAGGTACTTTAGTAATGGTAGACATATAAAAAAATTAATTATAACTATTATAATAATCACAAAATTAAGATTTAGTTCATTTAAAAAAAATATTAATCGCAATTAACCTTTTATAATAAATAAATACCTCACTTTTTTTGAATAACTTTTGAAAATAAGTCCTTCCTTTCCATCAGGATCTCTAATTTGGATTCTTCAATTGAATTTTTTTTTTCTCCACTTCCAAAAACTCTCGGTGGCATCGTTCTTCGATTTCGTCTTGATTCTCCAAGTATTTGATAATTTCTGTTTTTCTTACCCGTTTCGGCGGTTACTTGTTGAGTGGCATCGTCAGCGTCAGATGAGGAACTTTTTTTTAAATATTGTGGTACATTACATTAAGTAATATATTTTATTGTATAATTTTAAATTTAATAATAATATATTAATTTACAAAAATATACATTAAATTTTAAATGTTTTATTTACATTAAATTTTAAATGTTAAATAATATTATATTACATTTACATTATTCATAATATTATGTTATTGTTTTTTTTACTTTTCTTTTTCTGGATGTTAATTTACTTTTCTTTTTCTGGATGTTAACTACCTCACGATTTAATGTTCTCATTCGGAAATACATTCGAGATCTGAAAAATAGTGTCTTAACTTTCTCATCACAGTTGACAATATCTGCTAACTGCTTCAAATTTTTTAAGTAATTTTCACGTAAATCTGAACCGTCTCCATTTACGTCATTAAATATGATCTCAAGCTCTCTTTAGATGTCAGGGATTCAGAATCAGCAAAAAAAAAATCCGTGTCCGCCGTACGCCGTACGCAAAGTAAAAATACACTTTTTTAAACGCTTAGAAATAGTATAAGCACTCGTGCGATTTGTACAAAAATTGCAACATATATAAAGTAAATTTATGTATATGGTATCCTTTTTTCAATAATTTCCCTGCAACTCCCCCTAGCGGGGCGTTGAAAGTGCACAATTTTGTGCACTTCAAAAAAATACCCCTAAATATAGTCGGATCTTTACATTGTTTTACAGGTATATGTATAGACGCCATATAATGAAGATTGCAAAAATTTGGAGCCCTAGGTCCTCGCCCCCCTATTTTATAATAATATTAAAACAAAAATTTTGAAATTAGAAATGGCTATAAAACCGGTTTTATTCAATATAAAACATTGTTACTTCTAACATAGATGCAGCAGGTAAGTGCCTTTCGATTTCATATAAAAAAATTACCCCCCACCTTCTTTAAGTGGATGAGGGGGCTTATGTATGAAAAAAGCTACACACCTTGAGCGGGGAAATGAATTGAAATAATGAGAAACTATGTTCTTAAATATACTATGTTACACATTTTGCATAAAAATCAGCCTCGTACTTTTACCCCCTGGATTTTACAGGTGAAAGAATTTGTATCGGACTACTAAAATTTAATTTTTGGTATTTAAAATGACTATAAAATGAGCCGCATTTCAAATAGGGTTTTATATCTTGTAGGTTTGGTATAATAGATTGGTATCTTTCAAAACCATTCAAAATTTTTACCCCTTTCCATTTTATTATGGGTGAGGGGGTAATTTTATGAAAGAGGCTACAGCACCTCAGCGGGGGACTGGATTGAAAAAATGAGAAATTATTTTCTTAAAAATACTATCTTACAACTTGTGCCAAAAATTTATTTCCCTACCTGCAACCCCCTCTAAGCTACATCACTTAGAAATGTTACATTTCAAAATTTATTATATACTTTATGAAAATTGAATATTTGGAACTTAAAATGACTATAAAATAAGCCGCATTTTAGATAGGGTCTTATATCTTGTAGGTTTGGTATAATAGATTGGTATCTTTCGAAAACATTCAAAAATTTTACCCCTTACCCTTTTATTATAGGTGAGGGGGTAATTTTATGAAAGCGGCTGCAGCACCTCAGCGGGTGACTGGATTGAAAAAATGAGAAATTGTTTTCTTAAAAATACTATCTTACAACTTGTGCCAAAAATTTATTTCCCTACCTGCAACCCCCTCTAAGCTACATCACTTAGAAATGTTACATTTCAAAATTTATTATATAGTTTATGAAAATTGAATATTTTCCCTTTTCATATGGGTGAGGGGGTATATCTATTAAACAGGCTACTACACCTCGGCGGGGGACTGGATTGAAAAAATGAGAAATTGTTTTCTCAAAAATACACACCTACGCCTTCTATACAAAATTGAGACACGTACCTTCAACCCTCTTCATTTTACAGGGGCAAATATTTCGAAATTTATAGAATAAAAACATTTCGAATATTTAGTATAAATATAGTATTACAAATTCGAGTACTTATTTATAAAAACTTGATTGTAATTTTAAATTGGACAACTTTGGGAGTTTTGTAAAAATCATAATTTTTATTTAAATCTTCGTTTTCACTAAATCCTAGGTGGATCAAAAGGGTATATGAAGCACTCTTCCAACTTGGCAGCTTTTTTTTTTTTAAATACAAAAATTTACCATGGTTTAGACATTTATGTATCTAGCTGCTTATGCAAGCCTCTATTTCCGCCACCTAAATCACTCGTAATAGTCACAACTGGATATCCACAATCTTTTACTGCTTTTATTAATTAAAATAAAAGTTCCTTTGTCATTTTGCAGTCATATGCATAAAAGATTGGCTGCTTGCACTTGCCCATTAAACCTAAAATATTGTAAATTAATATAAATTAATAAAAATTTAAGGTATCTACTAAAGATATTAAATGCTTTAAACTTTAAGGTATCTACTAAAGATATTAATTGCTTTGTAAATAAGGTTTTCGAGCCATCAAATTGGCCGGCTGGCTCTGTGGTAAAATCGTTTATTAGCAGTCCAAAAAATTTAATGGCGACAGAGATAGTATCAAAGATAACTTAAAGCGTATTAGTTATATTTCTGCATCACCGCTTCAGAGTCATCGAACTCGAACTTAAATTCAACTTGTCTCACAAATGTTTTTTGGTTGTTGGTTTCGTCTACGTCACAAATATTGCCTTCTGTATCATGTTCTGAATTGTTAAAACCTTGTATAGCACACAATAGCAATGATGTTGATAATATTTCTATTGTTAATGAAAATATTACGATCGATTCAATTAATCATACCGCTATTTTGTCTAACCAAAAAAAAAATCATTGGATTAATAATTATACTTTATATTATCAGAATGCTGGTGGTATGAGAGGAAAAACAAATGAATTTTTTTGGCAGTAATTGAAAATGATTATGATATTATTGTGATTACCGAAACCTTGTTTAATATCAGTATTGAAAGTTCTGAGATTTTTACATCAAATTATAATGTTTATCGCAAAGATAGGTGTTCGATATCAACTGGTCTTAGTCGTGGAGGAGGTGTTTTAATTGCAGTAAAGTCATCTTTAAATAGTTCAGCGATAAATTTATTATGCAGTTCTGGTATTATTGATAAACTTATTGTGAAAATTAATTTTTCAACGTCACTATGCTCTTCGTTGTACGTTGGTGTTAGTTATAATCCACCTCATAGTAATTTCGAACTATACGACTTTCATACTAAAAATGTGTGTGATGTTGCAGATAAATTGGAGACCTATGATTATCTACGTATCACAGGTGATTTTAATCTAAGTTCTATTGTATGGGAGTGGATTGATGAAGACAAATATTTATTACCTTCCAATTTATCGACTGAAATTGAAATGTTAGTAATAAATTCATTTTTTGGTATTGATTTAAGTCAGATTAATAACGTTAAAAATTTCAACAACAACATTTTAGACTTAGTTTTCACTTCTAATGATATGATATCTTTTGTTATTGAATGTAGTCCTTTTGTTAATGTAGATTTACACCATAATGCATTACATATTGATTTAAAATTTTATAATTTTTCTTTTCATGAAACTAATACTGTTAGTAAATATCGCAATTTTAGTTTGACAGATACTATTAAATTATCAAATATACTTAAGTTAATGAATTGGAATTCAGTTGTGTGGAATTCAGATTTGAAAATTTGATCTATGATGCAATTGATAAATGTGTTCCTGAAACAGTAATTAAGAAAAAAAAAATCATCCGCCATGGTTTAAAAAGGTTTACATCGCTTAAAAAATGCAAAAAAGAAAGCACATAAATACTTCTTACAGTCAAAAGATATGTCGGATAAACGTCTTTTTGAACATCTTCGATATGAGTTTGAAACGCTTCATAGATTCCTCTAACAAAGTTATATAAATGATATTGAAAATAAAGTCAGGAATAATAGTAAATATTTTTGGAATTATGTAAACTCTAAAAGATCTAGTACTGGTATTCCCATTGAAATGAATTTAAATTGCATTGTTTCACATTCATTGACGGAATCTGTTGAACTTCTGTTGATAATGTTAATGTTAATAATAGATATTCACATATCGCACCATGTGTTTCTAATTTTGAAATCAAGTTTTCAGAAGCGGAGGTTTTATCAGTTTTATACAATTTAAATTCAGATTTTACTTCTGGTCCTTATAATATACCACCCTATATTTTAAAATTATTTTCAAATTTGCTTGCTGCTCCGCTTGCACATATTTTCAATTTATCCTTAAAAGATGGTATTTTTTTAGAAAGCTGGAAATTATCATATTTAGTACCAATTTTCAAATCTGGAAATAGAAGTAACATCTGAAATTATAGAGGTATTGCCAAATTATAAACTATACCTAAAATATTTGAAAGTATGGTAAGTAGAGGTATTGCCAAATTATCAACTATACATACCTAAAATATTTGAAAGTATGGTAAAATTATACCGTCGGTAGCTCAATCGTCAGCGGGTTTAGCAGTTTAGTATCACCGATGGGGTCGTGGGTTCAATTCCGCGACTATAACCGGGATTAATTAAGGGAAAATTATATGTATGTATATAGCTATAGGTAATTTTCATACAAAACACGCGGTCAAACTAAAATCGCTGTCAGCTTATAACATCAATGTCAGAACAAGCTGTCATAACAAAAAAAGGGTTAGTTCCGAATTCTGATAACTGTAGCGCCATCTGTAACACAGCATGAGAACTAACACTGACAAAAAATATATCAGGACGTTGTTTCTAGGCAACGACAGATGGCAGCGCCATCATCCTAGGACCTGCTACAGTAGACCAATCATCTACTTAGCTGGACTCAAAACACGATTACAGAAACCGAAACAAGGCATGAAAGCAATATCAGGACTGATCTTACGGTAACAACCTTTGGTGCACGAAAAAGGACGCGCATTGCGCAATGGAATGTACGAACCCTTCGAGAAGCATCAAGGCTTGCACAATTAGAACATCAAATGAAAATATATAAGATCGAAATCCTAGGGATAAGCGAAATGAGGTGGAATGATAACAGCGAAGTCTCTACAACAAATGGTAATACTGTACTCTACAGTGGAAAGGAGAATGGTAGCACCAGCGGCGTTGGAATATTAATAGCAAAGAAAATCCGAAACTCCCTCCAAACATGGAAGCCTATATCAGAACGTATAATAATGGCCCGATTCAAGAGTACTATAAGAGATATTACCATAGTGCAGTGCTACGCACCAACAGAAGACGCCGAAGATACTAAGAAAGATGAATTTTACGCACAGCTAACATCCACGCTCAACGATATTCGAAGAGGAGATATCGTCATATTAATGGGTGATTTCAATGCGAAAATAGGAAGCAACAACATTAGCACCAGAAACACCATGTGAACGCATGGTTGCGGAGTTATGAACAACAACGGCGAGAGATTTATAGATCTGTGTCAGACATTCCAACTCGTCATAGGTGGTTCCATCTTCCCGCGCAAGGAGATACATAAATATACTTGGACATCACCGAGCGGCAACACACACAATCAGATTGATCACATATGCGTGAGTCGAAGATGGAGAAGCTCGCTGTCGGATGTCAGAAATAGAAGAGGAGCTGACATCGGCAGTGATCACGAGCTAATCACAGACGAAATAAAAATCGAACTGAAATGTCAAAGAACAAGCAACCACAGAAGACGGCAACAACTTAATCTCCGGCAACTCCAAAACAACTCAACAAAGAGTGCGTTGGCAGCATCAATTCGCGTACAACTACCATCAAATAATCAACACTCATGGGACGATATCGTAGCAACATACAATCAAGTCGCGGAAGAAACACTTGGAATAGCTCAACCACAAAGGAAAATTTGGATAACCGACGACACTTGGAACTTAATTGCTCAACGAAGGGAACTTAAACTGCAGCTAAACAACAACACTACCACGAGGCAGCAATACCAACTGCTTGCCAAACAGGTAAAGAAAGCTGCAAAAAGATATAAGAGAAAGTTCCTTGAAGGAATGGCAACATCACCAGAACAAGCAGCCATCCTAAACAACATGAGAAAATTACACCAGATTGTAGGAAGTCTCACCAATCGCAAGTGTAATAAGAACCAAGCAGTCTATGACCGAAGTGGTGGGCTCCTCACGAACAATGATGCACAAACACTAAGATGGAGAGAACATTTCGAAGAAATTAGTAACGTCCCGGATACTATAGAAGAAACACAAGACGACAACGAAATCAGCCTAGGAGAAAACAACTTAAGAATACCAAGCAATCCTCCCAGCATGAATGAGATCAAAACGGCCATAAAGAAGTTAAGAAAAAACAACGCAGCAGGCGGAGACAGTATATCAGCCGAAATTCTACTGGCAGATGTCGACACCGCAGCTGAACTTCTATAGCCACACATCACATTAATGTGGGAAGAGGAAAGGCTGCCTCCAACTTGGAAAAAAGGCATCATTGTAAAACTACCAAAGAAGGGCGACTTGAAAGATTGTAACAACTGGAGAGGAATAACTCTGCTAAACACCATATACAAGATTGTGGCAACTATAATACAAGAAAGACCTCAAAGCAAAATCGAGAACACTTTGCGGGATGAACAGGCAGGATTACGGCCAAATAGAAGTTGCGTAGATCAATCCAACACACTACGCATCATAATAGAGCAATCAATTGAGTGGCGTACTCCCCTGTATCTACTGTTCATCGATTTCAAGAAGGCTTTCGACACCATGAAGCGAATTGCTATATGGAAAGCATTGAGAAAGAAAGGAGTTCCAGAGAAAATAATTCGGATCATCAGAGCAATGTACGAGGATGCAGAACTCTCAGTTCTTCAAAATGGAAACATCAGTGATTCATTCCACACCAACGCAGGAGTTAAGCAGGGATGCCCTCTATCACCTCTACTATTCACAATCGTCCTGGATGGCATCATGAGCGAAGTCTGTTCAACAAGAAGAGGAATAACGTGGAGTCTCTCACGACAACTCGAAGACTTGGATTATGCGGATGATATCTGTCTACTCTCGCACAAGTTTACCGACATGCAAGCCAAAATAGGAGACTTGGAAAGGAAAGCACGAATCGTTGGACTTGAGATAAATATCAAGAAAACCAAGGCTATGAGAATAAATAACGTCAGTACAGAGAGCATCAAACTGCAAGGCCAACCTGTCAAATACGTAGATAGCTTCTGCTATCTGGGCAGTACAGTGACAAAAGATGGCGGCGCAGAAACAGACGCATAAAACAGGCTCAACAAGGCGAGGGCAGTATTCGGGCAACTACAACCAGTATGGAGAAGTTCACAAATATCCAGACGAACTAAACTCAGAATATTCAACGCATGTGTAAAGTCCACCCTGACATACGGAAGTGAAACCTGGTTAATATCGAACACCATCACACAGAAGTTACAGGTATTCATCAACAAGTGTCTGCGAATCATATGCAGAATATTCTGGCCCTACACAATCAGCAACACAGATCTCTGGAACTTAACAAATGAGGAACCCATTCTGAAGCAAATAAAACGAAGAAAGTGGAACATTAAATATCGTATTTATAGTGCATTGTAAGTAACAGTGTCTTATAAAATAGTTTTTTATATGTATAATAATTTAGAGATATTGTATATTACATAACTATATAAAATAATAGTTAAGATTGAAGTAAAAATATTGGACTATACTTAATATTATTATCAAAAGGAAATAATTTTTCCATTATTTGGTATTCTTAAAATTAAAATTAAAATTAATATAATTAATTAACAATATGCGTATGATAAGTAATGTTAAAGGATGTAAGGGATGGGATTATATTATGATATTGCGAAGTCTGGATTTGTACACTAATTTAGATATTGTTGGCGAAAAGCAGGAGCTGTAATAATTGAAAACCATACAACATCTATTGATAGGTTCATTTTTACCATATTCCGTACGATGAGCAGAAACCTTAAGTAAGGATGTGTGTCTTGTTTGTCTTACGTCATTGTTAAATTTTATCCCGTTGGATATAAAACTAACATTAATGTTATTATTCAAGACATCGAAAGTGAAACAAGATATTAGTAGGTCACGTCTAGAAGAGAGTGAAGTCAGTTCAAGTAATTTAAGTCTAGAAAAGTACGGCGGTAAATTGTTGTAGTCGTGTGGGTCGTGCAGGTCACGTAGAGCGAAAAGAAGAAATTTTTTTTGAATTGACTCGATTCTATCACTATGCAGCTGGAAATAGGGTAGCCAAATAGGACAAGCATATTCAAGAATAGAGCGTACTAGAGTGCAATATAAAGATTTTGTCACCCACACATTTTTAAACTCACGAGCTCTTCTTTTGATAAAACCAAGCATTTTATTGGCTTTAGAAATGATTCTATCATAATGAAGGTTAAAACTTAATTTACAGTCCAGCAGAACCCCAAGGTCGTTAATTTGAG
This sequence comes from Empis stercorea, assembly GCA_949752835.1. NCBI lineage: Eukaryota > Metazoa > Arthropoda > Insecta > Diptera > Empididae > Empis > Empis stercorea. Next base: position 50,247,884 of record OX457085.1, on the reverse strand, counting down.
TGACACGTTGTAGTTGAGTACCATTTAATTGGTAAGTATGTAAAAGAGTAGATTTTTTTCTTGAAAAACTAATGACGTGACATTTGCTAACATTAAGGTCTAATTTATTAACTTTACACCAGTTCTCAAGTTGTTTTAGTCTAAATTCTAAGTACTGTACATCTGAAGGTTTAGTTATAAAATGGTAGATTTTTAGATCGTCAGCATATAAAATATGTGGAATATCAGACAGTAATACAGATAGGTCAAGGAGTAATATATTGAATAATAGAGGGCCAAGGTGGCTACCCTGAGGGACACCTGAAGAAGCAGATATTTTTTTGGAAATAAACCCTTGAAATTTGACAGATTGGGTTCGACCACTGAGATAAGAACTGATCCATCCCAAAAGTGGGTTTGCCAATCCGATGTTTTTTAGTTTAGAAATAAGGATACTGTGGTCTACACGGTCAAAAGCTTTACTGAAGTCGGTGTAGATAGCATCAATCTGGTAGCCTTTTTCCATGTTAATCAGCAGATCAGACGTAAAAACCATTAGATTTGTAGTGGTAGAGCGGCCTTTTCTGAAACCATGCTGTTGCTCGTTAAGTATAGGATTGATAATTGACGTCATTTTATCACATATTATTTTTTCAAATATTTTTGGTATTGTAGACAAAATAGATATACCTCTATAGTTATTAATACTCCAAGAACTAGGAAAAAACAACCTTACATGGGAAAATGCGAAAACAACGGCAGCAAACCGAGTAAGATGGAAATGTCTAGTGGAAGCCCTATGCTCCCAAAAGGGGTAAAGGGAAAAAAAAAAAATGGTAAATAAAAAAATCTATGATAAGTTTCAAGTATTGCTTCGTTCAATCAACATGGTTTTATGAAAAACAGATCAACTGTTACCAACTTAACTTGTTTTAGTAATTTCATTATAAATTCTATTGAATCTGGTAAGCAGATAAATACGCTCTATACTGATTTCGCTAAAGCTTTTGATCGTGTAAATCATAAACTTTTAGTAGCTAAACTAAAGGCTTATGGATTTAGCCCTTTATTATTAAAATGGATTGAATCATATTTGTGTAATCGAAATCAAATTGTAAAAATTGATAATATTCTTTCCAGACCTATACTAGCTAGTTCTGGTGTACCTCAAGGTAGCCACATTGGTCCTACGTTTTTCATCTTGTTTGTTAATGATATTGACTATTTTATAAACTCATCTGAGCATAATGGTTTTGCTGATGATTTTAAAATGTATAAAATAATTAACAATACCGAGGATAATCGTTCTTTTCAAAGCGATATAAATAACTTAGTCGCATGGGGATCTTCGAATGGTTTACACTTAAATCCATCCAAATGTAAGCTAATGAAATTTACTCGAAAACGTTACGTAATTGATGGAAATTTAACTATTAATGGTAATAAGTTGGAAGTTGTAAATAAAATTAAAGATTTGGGTGTTTATTATGACGATAAATGTGTTTCAATGTACATATTGATTATATTACATCGACGGCATTTAAAATGGTTGGTTTCATTAAGAGAAATACAAAAAATTTTCATGACATTTTCTCGTTAAAACTTTATTTATTTCGTTGGTTCGTTCTATTTTAGAATATGCAGCAATAGTCTGGTGTGCTGTATACGTAGTTCACATTAAAAAAATAGAAAAAGTTCAAAGTATTTTTAATAGATTTTGTTTACGACGTTTCAATTTAGTGGAATCTCCATCTTATCCTGTAAGGTGCAAATTACTAGGATTAGAAACTTTAGAAATTCGTCGTAAGATATTTTGTATAACGTTTGTCCGAGATATCCTGTCAAATAAAATTGATTGTGAGTGTTTGTGTAGGGTCTTAAATGTTTTGAATTGTCCATATAGTTCTAGGACTCAAACTCTATTCTATCCACCCTTTCATAGGACTAATTATGGCCTTCAGGAACCCGTCACAAGGTGCATTATTATGTTTGATTCTGTTTCCAGTTCGTTAAATTTAATTGTTAATAGAACAGATTTTATAAAATTTTTAAAAGAACTTATCATGATTATAAATTAAATAAATAGATAAAATCGCCGTTATTTTAAAATTTAAAATTTTTGAATTATTTTGTATATATTAATTAAATCATTATAGTTAAGGGTCTGTAAGAATGTATTTTCGGTAGACGAAATAAATAAATAAATTAATATTTTAGTTAACACTACTTATTATGTTTCTATATATACCTCTTAACATTGCAACTTGCACGTAGCCAGCAGGCTTTAAACTTGTGTCAGATGATTTATCGTAGCAATACACTCTTACTTTCATCTCATCAAAACTTACTTTTTGATCTTCGCTCACACATACTTTTTGATCTTCGCTCAGTTGCTTCGCTGCCTTCATAATTTGCAATACTGGCTGCGATATTCCAGGTGAGATATCAATCTTTTGTGACCACCTTTGCAGTGTTCTTATAGACGGAATTGGAAATCCTTTTTTTTCAGCAACTTGTATCCCATTTGGCTGGCAGAATAAAAAGTCATTGATTGAGCTATGTCTGTCTCTCTCCAGTTTAATTTTTTGCAATCATTTTTTAATTTTAAAAGTTGCCTGACGAAAATTTTTTATTTAATTTCAGCTCCATATTATTTTTTTCAAATTCACATTTTTAAATATTCATTTTCTTTTTTATATTTTATAACATTATTATTGAAATTAAAATTTTCTTGCTTTAAATTTTCACGGAAATTAATAATATATTGATATTTTTCATTTTAAAAATAAATAAAAATTACTTTTATTTCTTCTTCTAAAACCTTGATATACGTTGATTCAGTTTGTACAAACTTTCTTTCAACTTCAGTGACGATATTATAATCAGTATTATCTGGATCAAGCTCATCCAATTTATTTTCTTCAGTACCAGCTACTTCAGCTTTCAATAACCATTCAATTTCCTTTTTGTTTGTCTGATGTTTATTCTTTTTGTGCGATTCGAATCCTTTAGCACAGACAAATCTTCCATTGGATTATCAATATTATTTTCTAATGTTATACTTGGCACTGCATTCGGATTTAATATGCGATATTCACTAAATCCTAAAAATGAAGTTATTAAATATATTAGATAAACATTTATTTATAATACTTTATTTACCCATTTTAAATTGCAAATTATTTTCGAAGTAATCTTCATTGAAATGCCGACTACAAACTCTAGCAGTTTTTATAATAAATTTATCTTTTCTGCCACAAAAATGAATCAATTTTTTAACCAAAATTGAACATTTTGGAAATACATGAATTCCAATGTATACCAAATTTTCTTTCTTTCTGTTGCAGCTATTGCAGTTTATTACAGCACAAAACATGATTTTACACTAAATAAATGTATTTAAATGATTAAAATTAGTATAAAAACAATAATTATTTACATTACCACAGTCACAATCCCGCCAAAAAAAAACCAAAATATTTCAACCACAAAATGTTTGTATAAAATTTGTTTTATTTTTATGTCTATAGCTTTTTCTTTTATATTCACTTTTTCACTAAAAAAATATACTTTACTTTAAATATTCCAAATAATAATTATTCGTAGTAAATTAATTAATTAAAATTAAACGAATTACAAAATATAACAAAATTTGTTCACATAAAACTACACACACTTTTAACTTGTGAACTCTCTTGTTACGTCATGTCAAAAAAAATACAAAGTGAAGTTAGCCGATATGCGCATGACGTTATCTGTTTTAGTTATATCATGCACCCTATCACTATTATAGTGATTGTTTGTAGCGGTTGAGTGATGATTCATAATGTAAAATAAATGAAGTATATTGGTAGCTGCAATTGTAGGTAATAAGGGTAATTAGAAATATGTTAAATATTAGGAGCTACAATTGTGTATTAAAATGGTAACCACAAATGTAGTTATGCTCGATAACTACAAATCTAAGATTGGCATGATATATATAAATAAGTAGTTAATTTTAATAAAAGTACGTCTATACTTATTTATAACAACATTACATAAACATGTCATTAATGTTGGTAACTATAGTTGTGGTTAATGTATGTGTTAACAAATGTAGATAATATTCGTAAATAAGAAAATAGCTTCTGCTACAAATGTTACTAATAATTGTAACAACAAATTCGAATAATTACTATAAATGTAGTTAAGGTTGCTAACTGCAATTACAGGTAAAGGTTCTAACGTCAGTGTGTAGTGGCATTCCATTTATTTAAATCAGCTCCATTCGTTTATATTTTAGCTTAGGTGGTTTTTCCATCATTTAAAAATCGCAGGTTATACCCATGATACAAATATATAAGGTATGGCATTCCTGCGTTTCATTTTGACACTGTTCTGCGCATGTTGTCACAATATCTATATTTCAATATAAGAATGAAGTTACAATATCTATATATCTATATAAGAACACACGTCACAATAGCTATATCTATATAAGAATGAAGTTGGCATATATGCGCATTGCCATATCTTATATATTTGTATCACGGGTTGTACTGTACCTATCAATTTATCTATTACCTTCTGGTTTTCCCAACAATATTACTGTTTCCATGTCGAGTTGAATCAAGTTAGCGAGCATGGAAACAGGGGTTGAGTTGTAGTTGCGTTGCAATGGAACGAATCAATTGATGGTTCCATTTCAACCCTAACTCAATCAACGCGGTACAGGAAACAAGGTATATGTTTTTAATGTTAGAAACTAGAAATATTCAATATTTATAAGTATATAGTAGTTAATGTTGGAGTTACAAATTTATTAATGCTGATAATTACAAATTGTGGTCAATATTAGAATTAAAATTTTTTCTTAGTGTTTGTAGCGGCAAAGTAGGAAATTATATTGAAATCAGTGTAAATTTATAATTAGCAACAAAAACTGCACTTACAGTAACTAGCAGTATTTATATTTGTAGCCACCAATATTAACTACATAAAAATAACTAGATTTCTATAAAGTTGCACCACCCTCTTCTATCACTATTATTAAAAGGGGAGCGCGTCAAAATATCCCTGTAACACAAAATCTCCAACAGTTATAATCTCCAAAAACGAAAATGATTAATATGAAAATCTCAGGGGAAATCTCAAATCTGGAATATCTATTACAAAGGCTCCAAATCTGAAATATCTATTTTTGATGTATTTTTAAGACTTTTTTATAAAAAATTTTCAGATTTTCAGAGAATTTGAATTTCCATCAATATTGCACTATTGCAATTTATATTGATTTGTTTTGAAAGAAGTAAAAAGTTGAATAAAAAATCGTAATAATATATTAATTTATATTTTATTTTTTTCTATTTTTAGATAGAGTTTAGATGGATATAATTTTTTTTTCTTTTACTAATATTTAAAGATGGAGTATAATTTTTTTCTTAATTTTCTAATTAATTTGTATTTTTTTTTTACTGATATTTTTTTAACTTCTGCGAAAAGGTACTCGTTTCGTTGCAATATATAGTAATTATAATCGTGTACTATATTTTTTAAGTATTAATATTTCTTCAAAATCGCCACTTCGGGAACTATAAGGTAATGTAAACCGAGGGGAAGTCCCATACTATGCGTTTAGAAAAAAAATTAATGGTATTGGTAAAAATTACGATCCTGTGCGATTATTGAAATATTGTTTTTTTCCTTCCATGATTATTGTTCCAGGAAAATAAATTATTAAGTATTATTCTGTAAATTCCCCTATACTTTTGCTTTGAATGGAACATCCCTCTAGTAAAAATATAAGAGATTTTAATGATAAAATTATATAAGACAAAAATATAAGAGATTTTAATGATAAAATTATATAAGAGATGCTTATGCTGGATTTTAATGATAAAATAAACGAGATAGTATATTGTATTTTTACATGAACAAAAAATTAAAAAATTATAAATCATTTCACCTATTATATTTAAAATCAGCAATTAAATGTTAATTGCAAATTGTATAATTAAAAATTAATTGTTGAAATGATTTATAATTTTTTAATTTTTTGTTCATGTAAAAATACAATATACTATCTCGTTTATTTTATCATTAAAATCCAGCATAAGCATCTCTTATATAATTTTATCATTAAAATCTCTTATATTTTTGTCTTATATAATTTTATCATTAAAATCTCTTATATTTTGCTGTTCTTTTCGCATATATTAAATTGTGCATAAAAAATAAAACCTTTCGGTCTATTTTTCCTGCGTACCCGGCTGATTCATCGCAAGCAATTTATCGCAAGGAATTCATCGCAAGCAATTCATCGCGGTAGCAATTCATCGCAAGCAATTCAACGTATGTAAAATTCATCACAGGGACAATTCATCGTATGTAAAATTACCGCAGGGACTATTTACATAAAGTTTTTGTAATTTTTATCTACTAATAAAAAAAAATATGCACAACAGTAAAAACAATTGATGATCCGATAATCAAAGCCTCCCATATTGTAGTTTTTTTTAATTTTTTGGGTTAACGTCGGTTTTCAAAAGCAAATAGATTTATTGTAAAAAGAATTTATCGCAAGAATTCATTGTTAGCAATTTATCCCAACTGTTGCGATTTGTCCCTGCGATGAATTTTACATACGATTAATTGCTTGCGATGAATTGCTACCGCGATGAATTGCTTGCGATGAACTAGCCTAGAATCTTTTTCCTGCACAAGCGACAAATTTTTATCCAGAATTACGCATAAGCGATTTGTAAGCACTTACAAAACTCTTGTTTAGAACTAAATCGTAGGTGTTTACAAATTTGTAACACTCAATACACAATTTGAAATTGATTGGTGATATGTCTGTGACGGTAATAATTTTGCCAGAAAAGAACTGTTAAAAATTATAACAGGAAAATCTTCATATATATTATGCTATTTATAAATGTATGTCAAATGTCATATAGTTATTGCTAATTATTCAATTAATTTTAAATTTAAAGATGTTGTTAATTGAATTAAACAAATATTCTAAATTATTTAAATATATGAATTTTTAATTAAATATTTAATTTGCAGCATAAATTAAATTTATATATTGTTGGTTTAAAAATAATTTGTTGGTTTAAAAATAATATTTAATAAGTATGCATATAATAAAATAAATGATAAATAAGTATATGCGAATAAATAAGCATAGGTGACAGTCATAGGCGAATAAACGATGACGATCATAGCTAAAAAGCAATTAAATTTGGATTAATTATAAGTGAGGCAAATTATTTTAATTTCTTAATTATTGCAGAAATATAATTTTATAAAGTTTTCTCAGTATTGCCTTTTGAATATATAAAATAGCTACAAAAACAGGGGAAAAAAATATAAATTTTTGAGTATAAATTTTTGACCACGTAAAAGGGAACAAGAAAAACGTTCACAGCTTCTTCAGAGACTAGTTATGTTGTAGAAATCCCTTCGGTACATGAATTATAGCCTTCCATAATAAACCATTTGGCTGTTAAGAAAACAGGGTGAGCAGTCGGTTTTTATAATTTCTCTAATAAAACTTGTATTAAATTTTATACAAATTAAACTAATTAATTTTGAATTTTTAATATTTATAACGTGAATAAACAAAAAACATTTTTAAACAAAATTATATTTCATTAATTTTCAATTGATTCAAAAAATATATTAAAAAATTCATTCCTATGTTCGGGACAAATTAGTGCAGAAACATTTTGGGACCTTAACAGGACTCATTCGTATAAAAAACTATAAATTCGTTGACAAGTTGTGTTTAATTATTAAATTTAAAAAAAATTAATGAACTAAATAACCAACAAAAACTTGTAAATTTTGGTGGTAATAAAATAATATTCGGTTTTCGTGGTTCGAAAATTTAAATTTAACTTAACCAAGTATTACAACGTTAGTATACTGATTTATAAATCATCATCCAACATCTGCACTTCAATTGGATCACTAAAAAAATAAAAAAAATAGATAAATTAGTATATAAAAAAAAGATAAGAGGCATTCAAATTGTAAGTACTTTATTAATACACTATAGAGAATAGACTGTAACAACACTCACATACAACTATCAATTTATAATAAAAATATTCAATTGCGAATAAGGATTGCTTTAAAATAACTATTATAACATTATAGCCCTTATCTTAAACAAATGGGTCAAATTAAAGGTACCGGAAATAATTATTTCTATTAAACAGGATTTACTATATTATGAATTGTTTCTTATAACTGATAATAAATAACAAATAGATGGCGTTTTTAATTTGGAAATCAACGGTAATTAACTATAGATGTTGACATTTTCTTATCCTGATTCGCAACAACTGCATAAATTTATATTGTCCCACAAAGATATAGAAGTTGATGATGAAACGGATGAAGAGAAAGCGACTCAAAAACTTACCCTAGCAGAGATATTGTCTGATGAGCGTTTACACAAAGCGGGTACTTTGAAAAAGCAATCATTGTGCCAAAAAGCAACAATAAATATATCACGACCTGAACAACAAAAAACATTGACAGCTTCACCACACTAGACTACTTCTGAATAACCAGTAATAAAGTACATTAAAAGTTTTTTTGCTTATTATCATGGATTCAAGAAATGATTTTTATATTAAATTATTTAGTTAATTATTAAATTAATTTTTTCTCTAATAATACACTATCAACTTTTGAAAATAGAATACCATCACATATATATTTAACAACACGTAAAGGTTTACTGAAATTTTGATAAATAAGAAAAAGACAGTTAACAGAAGACAGAATAAATATGAAAAAGAAAGCTTAACAGTTTCATAAGGTGTGTATGAAGTCAAAGTATGTAAAAATAGAGAAATATGTAAGAAACGTATCGGCTTTATATTGTTTAGTAGCAATATTTAGTAGAATTTCGTATTTCGTAATTTACATAATTTAGTTGGAAGAATTGTGTGTAAAATAATACTTATTTAAAAAAGTGAAAAAGTTTTTTTTAGTCGAATTTTAAGAAGTGGAAATATAATTAAATATATTTTAGTTATACAGATAAACTTACAAACAAATAAAAAGTGAATATAATTTAAAGTTTCTAATTAAGTATATGTTTTATGGTGTTATTGATTGCTTTTTACGTATATATAATTTTTTATATTTCAGTTTCATCAAGAATGTCTAATTTTAATTATAATTTAAATGAATATCATATTAGCCCTGTTTTTTTGTAGGCGGGTATGTTGTATTGCAAAATTTTACATTGAAAACAACAACAAAAAATTAGAATTACAGTAGTTATTTATATATCGCAAATGAATTGTAATTGATAAATAGTTAATAATATGACATGTAGATGGCTCTGTTGTGAATATTCCGTTTCATTTCATTTCATTCCATTTATTTCAAATACATTAAATTAAAAAATAGCAATTTATTAAAGAAAGAAAGCAAGTTTTATATTTTTTAATGATTTTTTTTTTACGTTTATAAAACGCAAAGTTAATGTGATTTAAAAAAAAATATCAGCTGATAAATTCAACTGTGTATGAAATAAAAAAAATGTCGCCTCCTATGTTCAGTGAATCGTTTTTTTGCAAAAATTTTGCAATACAATATACCCGTCTACAAAAAAAACAGGGCTATTATTATAGATACTAGATATTGGTAGTGGTAAATAAGAAAATTTTTTATTGCATTTCGAAAGATGTGGTTATTTTTATTCAAATAAATAAATCGGTAATTTATGCCTAAATAATAATATTTTATACATTCTAAAAGTTCTTTAGAACTGAATTTATTAAACTTCCTAATTTATTTCAAAAACTTATGTAACCGATGCCGGTGGAAAATATAATAAAAAAATAGTTTTCTGTTAAAAACCAAATTAATAAAAATGTTAGTACATTGTATAACAATTCAAATTATATAATAATTGTATTTATTATTGTTAATGAGAAAATTTTTTATATCAAATAAATTTGAAATCAACAATTAGTTTTCGATTTGCATTTAAACACAACAATACACATAAAAGGTTCATTTATATCTTAAAAATAGTGAAATGTATTTAAATGTTTAAGTAATACTAACATTATCATTTATAATGACTATAGATCAAAAAATTTAAATTATTAGTAATTATATAGTGACTATATTATGTAGATTATACTAATTTTAAACATTTTTATAAATTTTAGATGATTTAAAATATGCAAAATATAATTGAATTACAAAATCTATAAACTGTATATTAAGCTTTAAATGTAGAGACGCAGTGGAGTTATGAAAACTTTAAAAACAAATTTGACAATTTAATAAACAATAAAAAATTTGAAAATCTGAGAAATTTTGCCGTTTTCACATCAGGGAGTGTCCTTCTTCAGGGAGTGGAAAAACGACATTCCTTCAGGGAGTGGAAAAACGACATTTGTATGTAATATACTAGAGCAAAATATGAACTTAATAAAACCAAATATAATCAAAAATAATTTGATATAATACTGAATCAGCTGCTATACCCAAAAATATAAATTTTCGAAATATCGAATTTTATAACAACTTACCAGAGACAGAGATTATGAGCAATGAGAATAACGATAATGTTTTAATAATTTTAGATTGTTTTTCCATTTTTTAATAAAATCGATACTTAATTTTAATAATTGATACTTATAATATTTACTTATAATTATAATAGTATATGTGAGATATTTACGAAATCATATGAATTTATCTAATAATTTCAAATCATAAGAAAACCAATACGTGTACCAAGCAGGAAAATCCACTGAGATGGATCTACTAAAGCTAACGGAGAAGATCGAAAGATCCCTTAAGGATAAGGAGATGGCTTTAGTGGCTTCTATGAATATCGAAGGAGCATTCAACAACACCTCTCATGCATCAGTAAAAGAAGCAATGAGAGGTGAGGGGATCAGCAACTAAATATGTATTTGGACAAAATCTATGCTCAGAAGCAGGATTATAGAACTGTCCATAGGGGGAAAATCTACAGTTAGAGGATGAATAGAGGATGTCCACAAGGTGATGTCTTGTCACCCCTTCTATAGTCAAAAGTTTGAATGGATAAACTATTGATAAAACGTTGACAGCCAAGGCTATTCTTCTATGGTCAATAGTTGTGGATAAACTATTCATAAAACTTTAGGAAGCTGGTGTTAGATGATTTGGCGATAATCATCAGAGGAAAATTTACTAGTGTGCAATGTTAGCTCCAACAAAACGAAAAGTACAGTAGTGGTGCGAAGGGGTAGAACTAAAATGTAACCCAGCGAAAAAACCAGTATTGTGCCATTTAGCAAGAAACATAAGGTAAGAAGTCTACAAAGACCATGGCTATTTGGAGAAGAGTTGACATTCATAAAAGAGGCGAAATTTCTAGGAGTGACACTGGATCAGAAGTTAAACTGGAACGCACATATAAATAACATAATTCAGAAAGCACAGTTCTCCCTGTTGACCTGCAGAAGAATCCGTGGGAAAATCTGGAGTATGTGTCCAAAAATAGCTAATTGGATGTATCAATCAGACCGATTATAACATATGCATGAGAAGTGTGGTGGAGAAAAATGTCCCAAAAGAACATTCAGAGGAAGCTAAACAAACTACTAAGTAAAGCTTGACTGAATATTACTGGTGCAATGCATGGACAGGAATGTTTCGGTATTTACGCGATCTTCATATGCATACAAGAACACTTACAAATCTATCAAAATTTATTCTGACACCCTGGCTGCTCTCAAAGCCCTTGACTCACACCAAGTTAACTCTAGACTGCTGATAGTATGTTTAGAAGAGTTGATTAAACTAGGACAGAATAACAGGGTCACACTATCATGGTTACCAGCGCACGTTGGCTTTGAAGGAAATGAAGAGGCGGATCGACTTGCGAAAAAATAGTACACCGCATATAGGACCAGAACCTTTCTGCGGTATACCCAAATGCTATTTGAAAACACGCATAAAATATCAAATCTTTAACTCTCCGGTTACAGCGTGGAATAACACAGAAGGGCCTTAGAGAGTCTAAGCTATTTATTCTAGGTCAGGCTTGGTGGATGAATAATAGAAGTATTAAGGGAAGGTTACAATAAACTAAATAGCTGTAGTAACGAAGTAGTAAATTGCCATCCAGAGAGTCAAACCTAACCTAACACACTATATGTTAAATAATGATTTATTTTATATTTTTCAATTCATTAAGCAACAATAAAATACAATATATGTTCTAACAAATAATTGGCTTTTAATTACAATACCTCAGTTTTAGTAATCCATGAATTAGAAGAAAAAAAAACCAGGCCATTTCACAAACAGTCTCTTACCACTTCTCTTTAGAATTTTCTCAACTAGCGATAAATTAAGATATTTAACTTTATTTAATTCTAACTCATGTAATCCTTTTATTCTTGTCCTCATATTCGCAGAATTTATACAATCGGTCTTGACTGAGTCATAATTTATATAGATGCTTTTTGAGTGTCCGGTAAGGAAACCCACCAGTGTTGTGGTTCTTCTTGTATTGCACCATAGTAACTTTGTGATGGATTTATTTGACTTCCTCTGCAGGTTCTCTTCTACACATATTTGGATCGGAACTTACGCTAGGAATTCTGTTGCTAGGGTGCCTAGGCTTTCTGATATTTTACACTTCAGCCTACTACCGTAAATTGCTTAATTTATTATAAATTTGAAAGACAATATTAATATTTTTTTTTTAAAAAAAAAATGTTTTCAAAAAATATCGTGCACCTTATATTAATATAATTGTTAAATTATTTGCGTCAACTTCGATGACTATTTTGTACAAATAACTTGAAGCACCTTGTATATAATTAAATGTAATTAAATTGATATCGCAAAAAAAACGAATTAAATTTTATTTTATTTATGTTAAATTTGATTTTGTTCAACTTGTTCAAATAATCAACTAAATTTTTAACTTTTAATGTTACATCAGGTACACCCTGTATTATAATTTTAGTACTGTAATTGTGTGCATGTATATAAAATTAATTATTCTGTACTGTAATTCTAACTCATGAAATCCTTTTATTCTTGTCCTCATATTCGCAGAATTTGTAAATAACGAGTGGCAATTGATTATTTTATCTGCGCGATGACATGACTACGACTAACTCCCGAATACTCCCAACATCCGCAAAGGCAACGCCCTACAGCACAACATTTACAACGTCGTTACAATTACTCTCAAAGTTCTGTTGTGGCGTTAATGACATGAAACAGCTGATTTTTTGGTGTAAAAATTAATTTTTCTGTTGAATTATGTGGAAGTAAACATTGTGACTACTAATATATAATATATATATACATATATATAAATATTATTTGAATGGAAAAATTTAATTTTTATTTGAAAATTTTATGTATTTTTTGAAAAAATATATATATGTATGTATATATAATTTAATTTATAATATATAATTTATGGTAGAAATGAAAATACATCTTAATCTATTTTCGTACTTTTCATTTTCATAATTGCTACGTAGAATCATCTAAACTAAATAATTTAAATAAAAAAACGCTTAAATTTTTTAAAATAACTTTTTATTAAAAAATTACTTTTATAACTGCCATAACAAGCAAGTATAAAATAACCTATTCAGAAAAAAATTGAGACCGAAATTGTTAAAATTACTGAGTTGAATTTTACTTGTTAAAATATGAGTCAAAATAGTGTAATTGTGAATTATTTTTTAATCAAAAATTATTTATTAATAATATATGACATATTTTCAAAAATATTCTATAAAATTATTCCGAATTTATAAAAAAATTTCAAAAAAATAGCAGAAAAAAAATTACTTGTTCTGTTGGAATTAGAAGAAAAAAAATTAATTTTCTCAATTAAATAATGTTTAATATGTTTTTTTTTTAATAATTATAATAAATTGAATTATTAAAATTAAATATAACACTATTGTTTTAATTTAAAACATAATTTAATTAATTAAACCTATTTCTAATATAAGCTACACACCATTTTCTAAAAAAGAAATTTTTATTATATTTATTTATTAATAGCTATAATATAATTGACTTACCTCTTATATTACCTGAATTAGAATTTATTACTGGAATATCATCATCTTCATCTGGTTCATATTCGTCCCCACTTACATCATCATCAATATCAATAGTTATCTTATTATGAATTGCTATGTTATTATAGATACTAGATATTGGTAGTGGTAAATAAGAACATTTTTTATTGCATTTTGAAAGATGTGGTTATTTTTATTCAAATAAATAAATCGGTAATTTATGCCTAAATAATAATATTTTATACATTCTAAAAGTTCTTTAGAACTGAATTTATTAAAATTCCTAATTTACCGATGCCGGTGGAAAATATAATAAAAAAATAGTTTTCTGTTAAAAACCAAATTAATAAAAATGTTAGTACATTGTATAACAATTCAAATTATATAATAATTGTATTTATTATTGTTACTGAGAAAATTTTTTATATCAAATAAATTTGAAATCAACAATTAGTTTTCGATTTGCATTTAAACACAACAATACACATAAAAGGTTCATTTATATCTTAAAAATAGTGAAATGTATTTAAATGTTTAAACGACATTTGTATGTAATATACTAGAGCAAAATATGAACTTAATAAAACCAAATATAATCAAAAATAATTTGATATAATACTGAATCAGCTGCTATACCCAAAACTATAAATTTTCGAAATATCGAATTTTATAACAACTTACCAGAGACAGAGATTATGAACAATGAGAATAACGATAATATTTTAATAATTTTAGATTGTTTTTCCATTTTTTAATAAAATCGATACTTAATTTTAATAATTGATACTTATAATTATAATAGTATATGTGAGATATTTACGAAATCATATGAATTTATCTAATAATTTCAAATCATAAGAAAACCAATACGCGTACCAAGCAGGAAAATCCACTGAGATGGATCTACTAAAGCTAAAGGAGAAGATCGAAAGATCCATTAAGGATAAGGAGATGGCTTTAGTGGCTTCTATGAATATCGAAGGAGCATTCAACAACACCTCTCATGCATCAGTAAAAGAAGCAATGAGAGGTGAGGGGATCAGCAACTAAATATGTATGTGGACAAAATCTATGCTCAGAAGCAGAATTATAGAACTGTCCATAGGGGGAAAATCTACAGTTAGAGGATGAATAGAGGATGTCCACAAGGTGATGTCTTGTCACCCCTTCTATAGTCAAAAGTTTGAATGGATAAACTATTGATAAAACGTTGACAGCCAAGGCTATTCTTCTATGGTCAATAGTTGTGGATAAACTATTCATAAAACTTTAGGAAGCTGGTGTTAGATGATTTGGCGATAATCATCAGAGGAAAATTTACTAGTGTGCAATGTTAGCTCCAACAAAACGAAAAGTACAGAAGTGGTGCGAAGGGGAAGAACTAAAATTTAACCCAGCGAAAAAACCAGTATTGTGCCATTTAGCAAGAAACATAAGATAAGAAGTCTACAAAGACCATGGCTATTTGGAGAAGAGTTGACATTCATAAAAGAGGCGAAATTTCTAGGAGTGACACTGGATCAGAAGTTAAACTGGAACGCACATATAAATAACATAATTCAGAAAGCACAGTTCTCCCTGTTGACCTGCAGAAGAATCCGTGGGAAAATCTGGAGTATGTGTCCAAAAATAGCTAATTGGATGTATCAATCAGACCGATTATAACATATGCATGAGAAGTGTGGTGGAGAAAAATGTCCCAAAAGAACACTCAGAGGAAGCTAAACAAACTACTAAGTAAAGCTTGACTGAATATTACTGGTGCAATGCATGGACAGGAATGTTTCGGTATTTACGCGATCTTCATATGCATACAAGAAAACTTACACGAACTAATCTATCAAAATTTATTCTGACAGCCTGGCTGCTCTCAAAGCCCTTGACTCACACCAAGTTAACTCTAGACTGCTGATAGTATGTTTAGAAGAGTTGATTAAACTAGAACAGAATAACAGGGTCACACTATCATGGATACCAGCGTACGTTGGCTTTGAAGGGAATGAAGAGGCGGATCGACTTGCGAAAAAATGCGCTAGTACACCGCATATAGGACCAGAACCTTTCTGCGGTATGCCCAAATGCTATTTGAAAACACGCATAAAAGATCAAATCTTTAACTCTCCGGTTACAGCGTGGAATAACACAGAAGGGCCTTAGAGAGTCTAAGCTATTTATTCTAGGTCAAGCTTGGTGGATGAATAATAGAAGTATTAAGGGAAGGTTACAATAAACTAAATAGCTGTAGTAACGAAGTAGTAAATTGCGATCCAGAGAGTCAAACCTAACCTAACTCACTATATGTTAAATAATGATTTATTTTATATATTTCAATTCATTAAGCAACAATAAAATACAATATATGTTCTAACAAATAATTGGCTTTTAATTACAATACCTCAGTTTTAGTAATCCATGAATTAGAAGAAAAAAAAACCAGGCCATTTCACAAACAGTCTCTTACCACTTCTCTTTAGAATTTTCTCAACTAGCAATAAATTAAGATATTTAACTTTATTTAATTCTAACTCATGTAATCCTTTTATTCTTGTCCTCATATTCGCAGAATTTATACAATCGGTCTTGACTGAGTCATAATTTATATAGATGCTTTTTGAGTGTCCGGTAAGGAAACCCACCAGTGTTGTGGTTCTTCTTGTATTGCACCATAGTAACTTTGTGATGGATTTATTTGACTTCCTCTGCAGGTTCTCTTCTACACATATTTGGATCGGAACTTACGCTAGGAATTCTGTTGCTAGGGTGCCTAGGCTTTCTGATATTTTACACTTCAGCCTACCGTATACCGTAAATTGCTTAATTTATTATAAATTTGAAAGACAATATTAATATTTTTTTTTTAAAAAAAAAATGTTTTCAAAAAATATCGTGCACCTTATATTAATATAATTGTTAAATTATTTGCGTCAACTTCGATGACTATTTTGTACAAATAACTTGAAGCACCTTGTATATAATTAAATGTAATTAAATTGATATCGCAAAAAAAACGAATTAAATTTTATTTTATTTATGTTAAATTTGATTTTCTTCAACTTGTTAAAATAATCAACTAAATTTTTAACTTTTAATGTTACATCAGCTGCACCCTGTATTATAATTTTAATACTGTAATTGTGTGCATGTATATAAAATTAATTATTCTGTACTGTAATTCTAACTCATGAAATCCTTTTATTCTTGTCCTCATATTCGCAGAATTTGTAAATAACGAGAGTGGCAATTGATTATTTTATCTGCGCGATGACATGACAACGACTAACTCCCGAATACTCCCAACACCCGCAAAGGCAACGCGCTACAGCACAACATTTACAACGTCGTTACAATTACTCTCAAAGTTCTGTTGTGGCGTTAATGACATGAAACAGCTGATTTTTTGGTGTAAAAATTAATTTTTCTGTTGAATTATGTGGAAGTAAAAATTGTGACTACTAATATATAATATATATATATATATATATATATATATATATATATATTATTTGAATGGAAAAATTTAATTTTTATTTGAAAATTTTATGTATGTATATATAATTTAATTTATAATATATAATTTATGGTAGAAATGAAAATACATCTTTATCTATTTTCGTACTTTTCATTTTCATAATTGCTACCTAGAATCATCTAAACTAAATAATTTAAATAAAAAAACGCTTAATTTTTTTCAAATAACTTTTTATTAAAAAAATCACTTTTATATGGAATTGTTAAATAACAACCACTCAAAACTGGTTGTTAAATACCAAGTGTCAATATAGAAATTTAACAACTTAACAATTATTATAACAATTTCTAAATAGCAATTTTAACAAGCCGTGGTGAATTTTTATCAATATTGTGAATTTTTTCATACAATATTTTCATATTGTGAATTTTTATAATATACCAACTTGTTAAATAACAATGCCAGTTTTTGCTGAAGGAACTGTCATATAGCTATTCACAAATTGTTAACAATTTTGTTAACAATTTGTGAATAGCTATTTTCAATTTTGCTTGTTAAATAACGATTTAAGCTTAACAACATAACAAGTCGGTTTGTGATTAATAGCCTTATTCACAAACTAACAATTTAGCAAGCTTGTTAAAAATTTATAACAACTGCCATAACAAGCAAGTATAAAAAAACCTATTCAGAAAAAAATGAGACCGAAATTGTTAAAATTACTGAGTTGAATTTAACTTGTTAAAATATGAGTCAAAATAGTGTAATTGTGAATTATTTTTTAATCAAAAATTATTTATTAATAATATATGACATATTTTCAAAAATATTCTATAAAATTATTCCGAATTTATAAAAAAATTTCAAAAAAATGGCAGAAAAAAAAATTACTTGTTCTGTTGGAATTAGAAGAAAAAAAAATTAATTTAGAAGAAAAGAAATGTTCTCAATTAAATAATGTTTAATATGTTTTTTTTTTTTAATAATTATAATAAATTGAATTATTAAAATTAAATATAACACAATTGTTTTAATTTAAAACATAATTTAATTAATTAAACCTATTTCTAATATAAGCTACACACCATTTTCTAAAAAAGAAATTTTTATTATATTTATTTATTAATAGCTATAATATATTTGACTTACCTCTTATATTACCTGAATTAGAATTTATTACTGGAATATCATCATCTTCATCTGGTTCATATTCGTCCCCACTTTCATCATCATCAATATCAATAGTTATCTTATTGTGAATTGCTATGTTATGCAAAACTGTTACATTACACTACAATCATTCTTCACTACTACTGCTACAATCATTTATTGCATTTATGAAAAAAAGATAAATTTTATTTTATTTTATACTAAAAAAAACAATTTTTATATGAACTTTTTAAATAATAAGTATTTATTATTTTGTTATTATTACTTACTATTTTTATACAAAAATAAAACAGAACTTTTTGTATCAAATTGTTAAATAAAAATTACATAAACATGGTTGTTATTTAACAACTATAACATTTTTTTTTACTTTGTAACAAGGGTACTAACGATTTGTGAATACGAATTTTAAGAAGATGAGTTGATTTTTTTACGATATTGTGAATTTTCCCATACAAATTTTAAAAATTGAGAATTTGAGTAATATTTCAAATCGTTAAATAATAATTAGAATTTCATAGAGAATAAAAAAAAATTTGTCAAAAAATCAATAATTTTTAGAATAATTTCTGAATAGCTATTTTCAATTTTGCTTGTTATATAACGATTTAAGAGCTTAACAAGATAACTAGTCGGTTGGTGAATAAGGCTATAAGGCTTGGTTATTGAATCATCGCATATACAAAAAAAATCACAATGTCGAAGAATACTTTATAGAATCTAATGGTTTCTGTATATGCGATGATTCAATAACCAGGCAGTCATCTGGTTCTTGCTTAGACCATGTGATAATTAATGACATTTCCCAACATATATATATTTCATATTTAAACTATAACATCTCGGATCATGATATACTCGTAATAGAATTAAGTAAATGTGTCACATATTTATCATCGAGTTATTTCAGCACAATACAATAAAAAAAAATTAACACAGAAAAAATAAAAAATAAATTAGCAATTACTAAATTAAGCACCAACGACACTACGCAAAATATAAATACTAGATGTCAAAATATGACGAATAAAATTAAAAGTATTATAAGAGAGTCAACTACGGAAATAACAAAAAACAATAAAATAAAGTATGTGGCACCATGGATTGATAGAGAATGCATTGTACCGATTAAGAGAAAAAATTTTTGGCACAAAAAGCACATTCAATATTTAAATAATACCCAATTCCAAGACAAATATCAATATTGGTTAAATAAATTGACGGGTATTAAGAGAAAAAAAAAGAGATTTATATGATAGAAAATTTTTTAAAAGTGTTCCAATTGTCCACGAAAAACATGCAGGAATATTTTGAATATAATTACAGAGAGTAGTACTACAACAAAAACAACAGAGAATAAATTCTTTAACAATGGTATGAGTCAAACTAAAAAAATACAAAAAAATAAATAAATTTAATACATTGTACAGAGAAGTGAGGTCAATGTTAAATAGCAAAATCAAAGATTGTCAAATATATATACCATGTTCTCACACAACAAATAAATTTGAATTAAAAAATGTCACTGTAAAAGGTACAGAGGATTTGATCAAAAAACTATCTAAAACTAATGCTTCTGGAGCTGATGAAATATACTAAAACATTATCAAGGAGTGTAAAAAGGAGCTATCAGAAGATATTACTGAATTAATTATTTTATCTTTACATGAAGGGGTGGTGCCAGAATCACTCAAAACTAGAAAAATTATACCAATTTATAAAAGCGGAGATATTGATGATGTAATTAATTTCAGGCCTATATCTATATCCTGTATCTTCAGCAAAATAATTGGAACATATGTTAACAATCAATTATCAGAATATGTGCAAGAAAACAATCTGATGAGCAAAAGACAATACGGCTCTAGAAAATCTGCTAACAGAAATGGTGCGTTATTTGATGTGTATCATACATTCAAGATGAAATATCTAAAAATAAAAAACTTGCAGCAGTGTTCTTTGATCTTTCGAAAGCGTTCGACTCAGTTGATAGACAAACGTTGTTGCGAATTTTATTTGAATGAGGAATTGTAGGTAAGTCTTATCAATGGTTTTAAAATTACCTGTATGATTGTGGTAACTTAAAAAGTGAAATAAAAAATGTAGATTTCGGGGTAATTCAAGGAAGTTCACTGGGACCATCATTGTTCTAATATGAGTAGTTTTGATTTACATAAACTGAATGGAAGAGTTTTTATGTATGCTGATGATATTGTAATTGTATACTCTGAAAACACAGATTATAAACTCGAACAGATAATAAATATTGATATGGTAAAAGTTAATAAATTGATGAATTTACACAAACTAACTATAAATATAGATAAAACAAAATACATTTTATTTAAAACTATTAAAAGTATTAGAAAAAAAATTAAGATTTTTTACGATAATAAATTAATTGAAAAGGTAAGCACATATAAATATCTAGAAGTATTTATTGATTCTCAGCTAAATTGAAACATTCACGTAAGTGAGATAATTAAAAAATGTCGTAGAATTGCTGGTGTATTTTGGAAAATAAATAAAAGAATTCCATTTTCTTTAAAAAAATCTATTTATTATAGTATATTTAATAGTGTAATGTCGTATAGAATCATTGTTTGTCGATTGACCACCAAGAAAAATCTAGTTGCTCTGCAGAGTCCAAAGCAAAGCTATGAAAAATATATATGGGTTGCATGTAAGATTTCCAAATCTGCTGCATAAAAAATATGAAATTTTAACTGTTACTGACCACATTTACAATGCTCAGGTGATACAAATCCACAAAATGCTACAAATGTCTATCTAGTAAATTTAAAAAGTTATCTATATTGTGTTTGTTGTTATTTGGTGGTCTTTAGAAAGTGTTAATACTAAGTGTTGTGTTATTGAAAAATAAATCAATTGAAATTAATCTAGTATAATTATCGCAAAATATTTTCTCAGCTTTATAGTTTAGTGTTTTGTGAATGAAAACTGCAGCACTACCACCATTTCGTTTGTTTTTACAAGAAATTTTTTTTTCATTGTTTTTAATATTCAAAGTTTCGCTAAAAAATATAATATGTATTACTTATACTATTTAAATTATCTAGTAAGTATGCAATATCATCCATTTTGTTTTTCATGCTTCTAGCATTCAAATATAAAGCTTTCAGTGACAGTTGATTTTTAAACTTGATGTTATCTATTTTATGAATTTTATTTATGTGGGTTTTTAATGATTATTTGACATTTAGATTTTTATATGCTTTTCTTGCAAAATCCGTATGATTTTGCTATTTTCAGATTTTCTAATGAATAAATTACCATTTTAATGCAATTTTACTTTCTTTCTTCAAATCTCTACATTTTTTCTATAAAAAACTAAAGTATTTTGTTAGTCTTTCATTTATAAAAAATCTTTCCTGGTTTTCCATCTTCAAATACTCCATCTGTTGTTATTGTTTTATTTTTTTTTATTTTATAAGCTTTAATTTATTTTCAAAATTTTTAAATGCAACGACAATTTTTGGTGGCATTCACCAGAATTTTTAGAGATTCCATTATCAGTGATATAGCATTTTATATCATTCTCTGTTATATTTATACCAATCTTTTCCGCAATTTTCACAACTTTTTCCGCAGCCAGCATTAGATGTTGTTGATCCTTCAACTCCTGTAATTTCAAGTTCATCCGATAATCGATCTTGCTTGATTGATTCAATTTCTACACGATTATTAGATAGTTTTTCGTATAGCATCTGGTTTTCATATTGTAGAGCTATATTTTCTTCGATTATAAAATCAACAAGTAATTTATACTCTCGAACTTCATTTTGAAGTTGATTAATTTTAATATCTTGTGAAGATTGTTTAGCCAAAATTACATCCAGTTTAGTCGAAATTGATGTTTTCAAATTCTTTACTATGTAAGTGATGATCAGTTTTATTTGAAATTGAAGGAAGATTTCTATAAGATGGTTCTGGGGTGAAATTATTTGCCGAAATATGTATAGCTGAGCATCTTTTTTGACGTTTACTTTTACATAAATCACAAAACCATAATATCTCATTATTTACCTGAATCTCATCGAAATCTTCAACACTTAATGATGTACACTGTATATGTTTTTTTACATTCTCTGCATAATGCATAATTACTGCATAATTTTATATTAATTAGAAGTCGTTGTGCTGCTATGTTGCTTTTTGCTTTTGTTTAATCTGCCCTTCGTATTATAAATTGTTTTTTTATTTGCCTTTCCATTTCTTCCATTTTTGTCTGTGGAAATTTTATTGCTATTGCATCTAAAAAAGAATAAAAAATGTAACGAAAATACATACCTTAAAATAAGTATTAGTTTATTTAAAAAAAAAATTTAAAATACCTTAAAATAATTATTATATTATCACTCTCTTGTGAAATAGCCCAACCGTGTAAATGATTTTGCAACGTCTTTTTTTGATTTTGAGAAATTCTTACGGAATTCTTTGGAAAATTTTAAGTAATTTCTTAAAAATTTCTTAACAAAATTCTCTTAAGTAAATTATAAGTATAGATTTTATTAAAGAATTTTTATATATTATTCCAATGATATATTATAATAATTCTTTAATAATTTGAAAATAATTCATAATGTTAAGGAAATTTTTTTTTTTTTTACTATCCATCTCCCTTTTACGTATGTTTTTTCTCGCTCACTCACCTTCGAAACAATTCTGAAGGTCCGAATCCTGCACACTGGGATAGAATTTATATTAAATAATTTAAGTATTTGTGTTATATGTTAATTAATAAAAAAAAACAGAAATACGTTTATTTTAGAAATTTTTACTTGCGGTTTTCTCCTCCTTTTATACTAATGGTTACAAGTTATTGTATTTTTTATATAATAAATTTCGTATGTGTTAATGCTTTTTTTACTAAAATGTGTTTAATGTTTTATTGAGTTTGGTAATTTAAATTATAATTTTAAAGACAAATTTAATTTTTAATATAATATAAATAATAAAGAAAGAATTTAAGACAATATAATAGAACAAGAATGAAAGTTAACATTTAAACAAAAAAGATAAATCAAAATAAATAATCTAAATTTTATTTGTTGTGGGTGGTCCATTTCCGAACAAATATGTATATATTTAATTATCAATACTTTCTGTTTTCATTAATTAAATCAGATCAAATTATAAAGGACAAGTTTATAAAGTACTAAAATAGTAAATGTACAAAAATTTAAAACTTATTATTTCTACCTATTATAATAAGAAATTTAATGTTTTTAATAAACAAATCCAATATGAACAATTATATGGCCATACTAGTACATATAATTTTGTTTAACATAACAATTTCCCTTGTTTACTAAAGCTTAAATGAAAAAGTACTTTTTAATCATTGGTGATATTTTGCCTACGTTAATTATAAAAGTAGTATGGGGTCCGAAACATCCTACGTGGTCCGCAACATCCTACCGGACACTAACGGCAAGCTGTTATATAAATCATCCCAAGTAGCAGGGTATGCGGATGACATTAAACTAATGTGTATATCAGAAGCCTTAGTCAGAGAAAGCTATGTCAACCTAGAGAAACATGCCAACAAAATTGGACTAAAAGTAATTATCGACAAGACAAAGATGGTAGTCATATCTAAAAACAACCGAAGTACATTCCAAAATCTAGTAATAGGTGATGACAACATTGAGATCGTGGCCAGTTTCATTTATCTAGGTGGGGAAATTAACAATAGGAATGATGATACTGCAGAGGTAGCACGAAGGATCAGTAAATCAAACCCTGTGTACTACTCGGTATCAAGAATAATGAAATCAAGGGATGTGCTTAATAAAAGGAAAGTAGAACTCTATAAAACTCTGGTAAGACCAATTCTTTGTTATGGCAGCGAGATATGGACCATCACACAAACGACTGCGCAATTACCGGGACGATTCGAGCAAAAAATCCTGCGAATAACAATTGGCCCAATCAAAGAGCAAAGGATGTGGAGAGCTCGCTCTAATAGTGAATTTTTATTATAAAAGTAAAAATTCGTAGAATAACTTATACATTCAAATTTAAATATTAATAAGAATACCAATAAAGTTTCTGTAAAAGGCAAGCCTGACTATAATAAAATAAAATTATTACCTATATTTCAATTATTAGCTTTATTTATACATATTTTCGTGCACAAATCAAATAAATGCATATTTCTTATGCAATTTTTTACAATTTTTTTATATTAATTTTTTTTATGGGCTATTCTTCTGGGCAACCATATATTTAGGGCAGTTGAGTTATAGATATTTAGGGGAGTTGAAAATGCGAAAGAGCAAAAACGAAAAACCATTTTATAATTGTAAAATCAGTACCATAACATATTTATTCAACTTCCATTAATTGCTTTTTAATAACACCAAAGAATAAAAAATAAAAAAATGAAATAATTTTTTAAATTGGTTAAATAGCTTAATTTTTAAGTTCAAAATCAGCCAGCTTAATAATAATATAATTAAATTTTAGATTTTCTGCTTTTGATCTGGCCTATTAAAGCATTGAAGTGGACGATGATAGCTAATGAAATGTCGAAAGAATACCTCCAAAATTTGTTCAGATTCATATCTTTTATGCTGACAGTTGGTAAGAAGCTTTTTTATTTTTTTACAGGTGTAATAATGTAAATATGAAATTTAGTAAAGTTTAATCTTAAATCTCATAAATAAAGTTGACAAATTCTAGATAATTTTTAAATTATTTTCTCCAGACCTTATTATTCTTATTTCGTAATATTTTTAAGAACCAAGGTTATAATTGTCTTTCCCTAGAAAAGCAGCTAACTATAAATTGTTATTACGATATAGTAGAATTTGCACTTAGAATTTTATGCACAATACCAGTGACAGCAGCTTCCGGCGAACTTACCTTTACCAAATTAAAAATTACATACGTAGTAAAATGGGACGAAAAGAAAGACTGGTAAGTTTAGCTAGATATTTAAAAAAAGTGATTTTCTGAGAAACTTATAGTGACTTGATAGACGATTTTGCAAAAATTAAATCATAGACAATAAATGTTAATTAATTAATTACATATTTTGGATACCACGGATGATGTGGAAACAGATTATTTGCGGCAAACGACATTTTTAGGGCAGCAGTTTTGTAAAGTGCACCAGGTGTAAAAATGCTTAACGCCGACCCTGTTCAGAATGCATGTGAAAAAACATAAAAAAGAAACTCGGTAAACTACGGAGAGTGGCCTGCCTTAACATCAATGGCGCCATGCAAACAACATCTCTTGCTAAATTTGGTCCCACTTTATCTAGCTATTGAAAAAGCAGCCCAACTTGGAGCTCTGCGAATTTAAGGATCTAGCACCCCAGCAACTCAGAAGCTAAAAAGTCACCCCGCGATCTTCCAGCCAGGTCACTTATAAGCTAAAACGTCCCCCCGCGGTAACGCATCGTCAAATATGTCCAGAAATGATTCTGTCAACAAATAAGATTTTTACAAGCCATTCAAGGTAGTTTTCCTAAAAGGAGCAAGTGGGAAGCTATCCGAGCCTCAGAAACAAAATTGGAATGCTATACAGTAATAGGCCGAGGTCCAAAATATCCTAGCGGAAGTTCCGATGCAAATATGCGTAAAAGAGAACTTGCGGAAAAAGTACACAAATAAATCCATCACAATCTTCTCGGATAGCCAAGCGTCTCTCAAAGCCCTGATTCTTGAAATTAGAAACGCTAGAGGCTCTTGGGGTAAAAAATAGGATCATCCTTTCATGGATCCCGGTACCAGTAGAGTTTGAAGGAAATGAAGATGCAGATATTCTAGCAAAGAAATGCATTAGTACACCACTCTTTGGTGCAGAACAATTTTGTAGCATACCTTCATGAAATTGAGATCCTTCATGAAATTGAAAATAAAAACTTGTACTTTTCTTACGTTTTGAGACAAACGGGAGAATAATTCAGGGCCTAGAGACTAGACGCTTTTCATACAAGGCCTATACAAAAGTTACTACGGTGCAGCAGAAGAGGAACAACAACACTGGTGGGTTTCCTTACCGGACACTATGACTGCAAAAAGCATTTTCATAAATTATGACTAAGTACAGACCGATTGTATAGATTCTGCGAATATGAGGACAAGAATAAAAGGATGTCATGAGAGAATTAAATAAAGTTAAATATCTAAATTTATCGCTAGTTGAGAAAATCCTAAACAGAAGTGGTAAGAGAGTGTTTGTGAAATGGCCTGATTTTTCTTCTGTTCTTCTAATTCATGGATTACTAAAACTGATGTATTGTAATTAAAAGCCAATTATTTGTTAGAACATATATTGTATTTTATTGTTGCTTAATAAATTGCAAAATATAAAATAAATCATTATTTAACATATAGTGTGTTAGGTTAGGTTTGACTCTCTGGATGGCAATTTACTACTTCGTTACTACAGCTATTTAGTTTATTGTAACATTCACTTAATACTTCTATTATTCATCCACCAAGCCTGACCTAGAATAAATAGCTTAGACTCTCTAAGGCCCTACTGTGTTATACCACGCTGTAACCGGAGAGTTAAAGATTTGATCTTTTATACGTGTTTTCAAATAGCATTTGGGCATACCGCAGAAAGGTTCTGGTCCTATATGCGGTGTACTAGCGCATTTTTTCGCAAGTCGATCCGCCTCTTCATTCCTTTCAAAGCCAACGTGCGCTAGTATCCATGATAGTGTGACCCTGTTATTCTGTCCTAATTTAATCAACTCTTCTAAACATACTATCAGCAGTCTAGAGTTAACTTGGTGTGAGTCAAGGGCTTTGAGAGCAGCCAGGCTGTCAGAATAAATTCTGATAGATTTGTTCGTGTAAGTTTTCTTGCATGCATATGAAGATCGCGCATATGAAGATCGCGTCCATGCATTGTACCAGTAATATTCAGTCAAGCTTTACTTAGTAGTTTGTTTAGCTTCCTCTGAATGTTCTTTTGGGACATTTTTCTCCACCACACTTCTCATGCATATGTTATAATCGGTCTGATTGATAAATCCAATTAGCTATTTTTGGACACATACTCCAGGTTTTCCCGCGGATTCTTCTGCAGGTCAACAGGGAGAACTGTGCTTTCTTAATTATGTTATTTATATGTGCGTTCCAGTTTAACTTCTGATCCAGTGTCACTCCTAGAAATTTCGCCTCTTTTATGAATGTCAACTCTTCTCCAAATAGCCATGGTCTTTGTAGACATCTTATTTTATGTTTCTTGCTAAATGGCACAATACTGGTTTTTTCGCTGGGTTAAATTTTAGTTCTTCCCCTTCGCACCACTTCTGTACTTTGCGTTTTGTTTGAGCTCATTCCCTTAATACTTCTATTATTCATCCACCAAGCCTGACCTAGAATAAATAGGTTAGAGTCTCTAAGGCCCTTCTGTGTTATTCCACGCTGTAACCGGAGAGTTAAAGATTTGATCTTTTATACGTGTTTTCAAATAGCATTTGGGCATACCGCAGAAAGGTTCTGGTCCTATATGCGGTGTACTAGCGCATTTTTTCGTAAGTCGATCCGCTTCTTCATTCCCTTCAAAGCCAACGTGCGCTGGTATCCATGATAGTGTGACCCTGTTATTCTGTCCTAGTTTAATCAACTCTTCTAAACATACTATCAGCAGTCTAGAGTTAGCTTGGTGTGAGTCAAGGGCTTTGAGAGCAGCCAGGCTGTCAGAATAAATTCTGATAGATCTGTTCGTGTAAGTTTTCTTGTATGCATATGAAGATCGCGCATATGAAGATCGCGTCCATGCATTGTGCCAGTAATATTCAGTCAAGCTTTACTTAGTAGTTTGTTTAGCTTCCTCTGAATGTTCTTTTGGGACATTTTTCTCCACCACACTTCTCATGCATATGTTATAATCGGTCTGATTGATAAATCCAATTAGCTATTTTTGGACACATACTTCAGGTTTTCCCGCGGATTCTTCTGCAGGTCAACAGGGAGAACTGTGCTTTCTTAATTATGTTATTTATATGTGCGTTCCAGTTTAACTTCTGATCCAGTGTCACTCCGAGAAATTTCGCCTCTTTTATGAATGTCAACTCTTCTCCATATAGCCATGGTCTTTGTAGACTTCTTATTTTATGTTTCTTGCTAAATGGCACAATACTGGTTTTTTCGCTGGGTTAAATTTTAGTTCTTCCCCTTCGCACCACTTCTGTACTTTGCGTTTTGTTTGAGCTCACATTGCAGACTAGTAAATTTTCCCCTGATGATTATCGCCAAATCATCTAACACCAGCTTCCTAAAGTTTTATGAATAGTTTATCCACAACTATTGATCCGACCTTTTGACATTGGTAGAGTTGATTTTAGAGCACATAATCTTCTTTAAATTCCAGAACTGTTTCCAGCTATTAGTTATTCTTCTATCTACTTTATCTACTTCTTTTTCGCATTTTTTTGTAAAAGACATAAGTTGTCCTAAGTATATGTAGTCTTCACAATATTCCAGATTTGTATTTTGTAACTTTATTTCATCTTGTGTTGAATTGGTCATTATTTTTGTTTTTGTTTGATTCATCTCTAATCCGACTTTTTGACATTCTTGAGCGAACTTGTTTATTGACGATTCCATTTCTTTCGCTGTTTCACTAAATAATGTTACGTCGTCTTCTTCCAAATCAACCTTTCTAAAAACTTGTTCAAGAACCGCAGAAAATAGAGCAGGTGAAAGAGCATCACCTTGTCTTACTCCTCTTCTTATATTAAAACTTTCACATGTAAACTCTGTTGATATCTCAGAGGTACAATTTACATATATTTTCATAATTATTGATAAATATTTTTTAGATATTCCCTGATTTTAGTGCTTTCCAAATTTCTATGTGTTCTATTGTATCGAAAGCTTTACAAAAATCTACATATGCAACATATAAAGGTTTCTGGAATTCAGTTACTTTCTCGTACAGTTGATTTACGGCGTGAATATGGTCTATTGTTGAGTATCCGGAGCGAAAGCCAGCTTGTTCTATAGGTTTATTTAAGTTGAGTGTATCTTTTATTAGTTTAATTAAGCATTTTGAGAACACGGAATATATTTTTGATAAGATGCTTATAGGTCTGTAATTGTTAAGGTTCGTTTTATCTCCTTTTTTATGAATCAGGATGATTTTTGATTCTTTCCATTGTCTTGGAATTACTTCATGCACCATTATTTCATTAAATAAATATGTTAGTGGTTCTATTAGTTCTTGTCTAGCCAGTTTTAACATTTCTGATTTTATTTTATCATTACCAAAGCATTTCTCATTTTTTAATTCGATAATAGCTTGTTCAATTTCTGAGTTTAGAAATGGTAGGATTTTATGTAATCGATTATGTAATCGATTTAATTTTTTGTTCTGCCATCTGATGAAATCCAAGTCCATTTAATTTTTTTGTTTTTTTTATAAAGTGTATTGGCGATCACAAAACCATTTTGCCACATCCATGTTATTAATTTATTACCTCTTGAATTTCTAGTTCCGTAGCTATGTTCACC
This sequence comes from Empis stercorea, assembly GCA_949752835.1. Classification (NCBI taxonomy): domain Eukaryota; kingdom Metazoa; phylum Arthropoda; class Insecta; order Diptera; family Empididae; genus Empis; species Empis stercorea. The sequence goes on along the minus strand of OX457085.1, from coordinate 50,217,681 downwards.
CATTATTTTTTCTTTTCCGTCTTTTCTATATCCCACTTTCGCATTAAAATCGCATATAACATATAAAATTGTTGTTTTTAATCCCATAATAGTTTCATTTAATTTTTTGTAGAAATCTTCTAACATTTCATCACTTGCGTTTTCAGTGGGAGCATATACTTGTACTATCACAGCGATTCTTCTTTTATTACATTCTAGCTCACATGCTATTATTCTTTCACTTATAAGATGTATTTGTTTAATATTTTCTTTAAGATTCTTTTTAATTAGTAAACAAACACCATATAAGCCTTTTGTTTCACCTACGTATGCAAATATATTACCATCTTTTTTTCTAAAATCCATAGATTCTTGTTTCGGCTAAACCAATTATGTCCCATTTTATTTCTTTTAATGCGTTTTCTAGTTCTGACATTTTATTTTCGTTACTCAATGTTCTCACATTAAATGTGCATAAATGTATATATGTAATTATTTTTCTTCTCTTTATGTTTGTCTTCATCAATATATATGAATTTTTCATCTCTTTAATTGAGACTTGGGGTGTTTTGGCCATATAACCTCGCGGGGCCCACTCGTATTGAGGAGATTGTTTTAGTTATCATATTATTCGTATTCTTTACCGTTGTCGTTGCCAGGTCTTGTTAATTGTTATGTATACTTGATGAAAATTTGCTTGTTAATTGTTAATTTCTTTCTTCAGTATTACTTTCATTATTAATTATATTTGCTTCTAAGTAATTGGCTAATGTTATTTTCCCTTTTTCTTTTGTTCCATTATTTCTTATTTAATAAAACTAGTTTTTGTTGATTTATTTCCTGATGTATCTATTCTTTTCGATGATATATTTTGATTAATCGATGTTTCGTCGTAATCAGATCTTGAACGTTTTTTCTTATCAACAACATTATTATTTATTTGATCTATCATTTCAACTGAAAGTACTTTATTCTCTGCTATTATTTTTCCTTTTTCGTATTTAACTTAGCCTTTTGATGAACCTTACTCCTTCTTTTTTAAGTTTAAGTTCATTTAATGTATTTCTTATTTTTTTGTTATGTTGTGCGATTTCCTTTGGTAAATCATTTGAAATAAAGATCTTGTGTGGTAGATCTTTCAAGTTATATTTATTTTTCATAATTAAGTCTTATAGTTGGTAGTTATTCCTAGTAATATAGGTCTGATTTTATTTCCTGTTTTTCCACAACTATTGACCATATAAGAATAGCCTTGGCTGTCAACGTTTTATCAATAGTTTATCCATCCAAACTTTTGACCATAGAAGGGGTGACAAGACATCACCTTGTGGGTATCCTCTATTCATCCTCTAACTGTGATTTTCCCCCTATTGTCAGTTCCATAATTCTGCTTCTGAGCATAGATTTTGTCCACATACATATTTAGTTGCTGATCCCCTCACCTCTCATTGCTTCTTTTACTGATGCATGAGAGGTGTTGTTGAATGCTCCTTCGATAATCATAGAAGCCACTAAAGCCATCTCCTTATCCCTAAGGGATCTTTCAATCTTCTCCGTTAGCTTTAGCAAATCCATCTCAGTGGATTTTCCTGCTTGGTACGCGTATTCGTTTCCTTATGATTTGAAATTATTAGATAAATTCTTATGATTTCGTAAATATCTCACATGTACTATTATAAGTAAATATTATAAGTATCAATTATAAAAATTAAGTATCGATTTTATTAAAAAATTATTAAAATATTATCGTTATTCTCATTGTTCATAATCTCTGTCTCTGGTAAGTTGTTATAAAATTCGATATTTCGAAAATTTATATTTTGGGGTAGCAGCTGATTCAGGATTATATTAAATTATTTTTGATTATATATGGTTTTATTATGTTCATATTTTGCTCTAGTGTATTACATACAAATGTCGTTTTTCTACTCCCTGAAGGAATGTCGTTTTTCCACTCCCTGAAAAAGGACACTCCCTGATGTGAAAACGGCAAAATTTTTCAGATTTTCAAATTTTTATTCTGTTTATTAAATTGTCAAATTTGTTTTTAAAGTTTTCATAACTCTACTGCGTCTCTACATTTAAAGCTTAATATAACAGTATATAGATTTTGTAGTTCAATTCTATTTTGCATATTTTACCTCATCTAAAAGTTTTTTAAATTAGTATAATCTACCTATATCACTATATAATACTAATACATAATTTAAATTTTTTGATCTATAGTCATTATAAATGATAACGTTAGTAATACTTAAACATTTAAATACATTTCACTAGTTTTAAAATATAAATGAACCTTTTATTTTTATTACTATTTATTATTATTAGCTTTTATTCACCCAGTTTTACATGTTATTTATAATTCATTTAAACTTAACATCTAAAATGATTTCATAGTATTATCAAAGAATTTTACATTAGTTATTAAATGTTTGTAAGTTTAAGTATTATTTAATTTTTATTTTATTTAATATATGTATTATTTAATAAATAAACTAATTTTTAGCAAATTTTCATCAAATACTATGGGCATAAGCCTCCCTCCCCCAAGATTTTCCAGTTGTTTCTATCGTACGTTTCATGTTCCCAATTGTTTGTAATTTTTTTTAGGTCATCTCTCCATCATTTCACTTGTCGTCCTACCCGTCTCGTACCATCTCTAGGTGTCCATTCTGTCAGTGGTTTGGTCCATCGGTTGTCGTTTAAACGAGTAACATGACCGGCCCATTGCCATTTTAATGTTTTTGCAGTTGGTAGCACATCACGAAAATTGGTTCATTTGTTATATGTTGTATTCTAGAGATTTTTAGAAGTGATATTTCCATGGCTCTTTGATTGACTTGTAGTTTGTTGTTTAATTTATAAGACATATTCCACGTTTGTGAACCATATGTCATGACTGGTAGTATAGCCATATCATTTAGAAGTTATTGGTAGAGTTGATTTTAGAGCACATAATCTTCTTTAAATTCCAGAACTGTTTCCAGCTATTAGTTATTCTTCTATCTACTTTATCTACTTCTTTTTCGCATTTTTTTGTAAAAGACATAAGTTGTCCTAAGTATATGTAGTCTTCACAATATTCCAGATTTGTATTTTGTAACTTTATTTCATCTTGTGTTGAATTGGTCATTATTTTTGTTTTTGTTTGATTCATCTCTAATCCGACTTTTTGACATTCTTGAGCGAACTTGTTTATTGACGATTCCATTTCTTTCGCTGTTTCACTAAATAATGTTACGTCGTCTTCTTCCAAATCAACCTTTCTAAAAACTTGTTCAAGAACCGCAGAAAATAGAGCAGGTGAAAGAGGATCACCTTGTCTTACTCCTCTTCTTATATTAAAACTTTCACATGTAAACTCTGTTGATATCTCAGAGGTACAATTTACATATATTTTCATAATTATTGATAAATATTTTTTAGATATTCCCTGATTTTAGTGCTTTCCAAATTTCTATGTGTTCTATTGTATCGAAAGCTTTACAAAAATCTACATATGCAACATATAAAGGTTTCTGGAATTCAGTTACTTTCTCGTACAGTTGATTTACGGCGTGAATATGGTCTATTGTTGAGTATCCGGAGCGAAAGCCAGCTTGTTCTATAGGTTTATTTAAGTTGAGTGTATCTTTTATTAGTTTAATTAAGCATTTTGAGAACACGGAATATATTTTTGATAAGATGCTTATAGGTCTGTAATTGTTAAGGTTCGTTTTATCTCCTTTTTTATGAATCAGGATGATTTTTGATTCTTTCCATTGTCTTGGAATTACTTCATGCACCATTATTTCATTAAATAAATATGTTAGTGGTTCTATTAGTTCTTGTCTAGCCAGTTTTAACATTTCTGATTTTATTTTATCATTACCAAAGCATTTCTCATTTTTTAATTCGATAATAGCTTGTTCAATTTCTGAGTTTAGAAATGGTAGGATTTTATGTAATCGATTATGTAATCGATTTAATTTTTTGTTCTGCCATCTGATGAAATCCAAGTCCATTTAATTTTTTTGTTTTTTTTATAAAGTGTATTGGCGATCACAAAACCATTTTGCCACATCCATGTTATTAATTTATTACCTCTTGAATTTCTAGTTCCGTAGCTATGTTCACCCATTATTTTTTCTTTTCCGTCTTTTCTATATCCCACTTTCGCATTAAAATCGCATATAACATATAAAATTGTTGTTTTTAATCCCATAATAGTTTCATTTAATTTTTTGTAGAAATCTTCTAACATTTCATCACTTGCGTTTTCAGTGGGAGCATATACTTGTACTATCACAGCGATTCTTCTTTTATTACATTCTAGCTCACATGCTATTATTCTTTCACTTATAAGATGTATTTGTTTAATATTTTCTTTAAGATTCTTTTTAATTAGTAAACAAACACCATATAAGCCTTTTGTTTCACCTACGTATGCAAATATATTACCATCTTTTTTTCTAAAATCCATAGATTCTTGTTTCGGCTAAACCAATTATGTCCCATTTTATTTCTTTTAATGCGTTTTCTAGTTCTGACATTTTATTTTCGTTACTCAATGTTCTCACATTAAATGTGCATAAATGTATATATGTAATTATTTTTCTTCTCTTTATGTTTGTCTTCATCAATATATATGAATTTTTCATCTCTTTAATTGAGACTTGGGGTGTTTTGGCCATATAACCTCGCGGGGCCCACTCGTATTGAGGAGATTGTTTTAGTTATCATATTATTCGTATTCTTTACCGTTGTCGTTGCCAGGTCTTGTTAATTGTTATGTATACTTGATGAAAATTTGCTTGTTAATTGTTAATTTCTTTCTTCAGTATTACTTTCATTATTAATTATATTTGCTTCTAAGTAATTGGCTAATGTTATTTTCCCTTTTTCTTTTGTTCCATTATTTCTTATTTAATAAAACTAGTTTTTGTTGATTTATTTCCTGATGTATCTATTCTTTTCGATGATATATTTTGATTAATCGATGTTTCGTCGTAATCAGATCTTGAACGTTTTTTCTTATCAACAACATTATTATTTATTTGATCTATCATTTCAACTGAAAGTACTTTATTCTCTGCTATTATTTTTCCTTTTTCGTATTTAACTTAGCCTTTTGATGAACCTTACTCCTTCTTTTTTAAGTTTAAGTTCATTTAATGTATTTCTTATTTTTTTGTTATGTTGTGCGATTTCCTTTGGTAAATCATTTGAAATAAAGATCTTGTGTGGTAGATCTTTCAAGTTATATTTATTTTTCATAATTAAGTCTTATAGTTGGTAGTTATTCCTAGTAATATAGGTCTGATTTTATTTCCTGTTTTTCCACAACTATTGACCATATAAGAATAGCCTTGGCTGTCAACGTTTTATCAATAGTTTATCCATCCAAACTTTTGACCATAGAAGGGGTGACAAGACATCACCTTGTGGGTATCCTCTATTCATCCTCTAACTGTGATTTTCCCCCTATTGTCAGTTCCATAATTCTGCTTCTGAGCATAGATTTTGTCCACATACATATTTAGTTGCTGATCCCCTCACCTCTCATTGCTTCTTTTACTGATGCATGAGAGGTGTTGTTGAATGCTCCTTCGATAATCATAGAAGCCACTAAAGCCATCTCCTTATCCCTAAGGGATCTTTCAATCTTCTCCGTTAGCTTTAGCAAATCCATCTCAGTGGATTTTCCTGCTTGGTACGCGTATTCGTTTCCTTATGATTTGAAATTATTAGATAAATTCTTATGATTTCGTAAATATCTCACATGTACTATTATAAGTAAATATTATAAGTATCAATTATAAAAATTAAGTATCGATTTTATTAAAAAATTATTAAAATATTATCGTTATTCTCATTGTTCATAATCTCTGTCTCTGGTAAGTTGTTATAAAATTCGATATTTCGAAAATTTATATTTTGGGGTAGCAGCTGATTCAGGATTATATTAAATTATTTTTGATTATATATGGTTTTATTATGTTCATATTTTGCTCTAGTGTATTACATACAAATGTCGTTTTTCTACTCCCTGAAGGAATGTCGTTTTTCCACTCCCTGAAAAAGGACACTCCCTGATGTGAAAACGGCAAAATTTTTCAGATTTCCAAATTTTTATTCTGTTTATTAAATTGTCAAATTTGTTTTTAAAGTTTTCATAACTCTACTGCGTCTCTACATTTAAAGCTTAATATAACAGTATATAGATTTTGTAGTTCAATTCTATTTTGCATATTTTACCTCATCTAAAAGTTTTTTAAATTAGTATAATCTACCTATATCACTATATAATACTAATACATAATTTAAATTTTTTGATCTATAGTCATTATAAATGATAACGTTAGTAATACTTAAACATTTAAATACATTTCACTAGTTTTAAAATATAAATGAACCTTTTATTTTTATTACTATTTATTATTATTAGCTTTTATTCACCCAGTTTTACATGTTATTTATAATTCATTTAAACTTAACATCTAAAATGATTTCATAGTATTATCAAAGAATTTTACATTAGTTATTAAATGTTTGTAAGTTTAAGTATTATTTAATTTTTATTTTATTTAATATATGTATTATTTAATAAATAAACTAATTTTTAGCAAATTTTCATCAAATACTATGGGCATAAGCCTCCCTCCCCCAAGATTTTCCAGTTGTTTCTATCGTACGTTTCATGTTCCCAATTGTTTGTAATTTTTTTTAGGTCATCTCTCCATCATTTCACTTGTCGTCCTACCCGTCTCGTACCATCTCTAGGTGTCCATTCTGTCAGTGGTTTGGTCCATCGGTTGTCGTTTAAACGAGTAACATGACCGGCCCATTGCCATTTTAATGTTTTTGCAGTTGGTAGCACATCACGAAAATTGGTTCATTTGTTATATGTTGTATTCTAGAGATTTTTAGAAGTGATATTTCCATGGCTCTTTGATTGACTTGTAGTTTGTTGTTTAATTTATAAGACATATTCCACGTTTGTGAACCATATGTCATGACTGGTAGTATAGCCATATCATTTAGAAGTTATTGGTAGAGTTGATTTTAGAGCACATAATCTTCTTTAAATTCCAGAACTGTTTCCAGCTATTAGTTATTCTTCTATCTACTTTATCTACTTCTTTTTCGCATTTTTTTGTAAAAGACATAAGTTGTCCTAAGTATATGTAGTCTTCACAATATTCCAGATTTGTATTTTGTAACTTTATTTCATCTGGTGTTGAATTGGTCATTATTTTTGTTTTTGTTTGATTCATCTCTAATCCGACTTTTTGACATTCTTGAGCGAACTTGTTTATTGACGATTCCATTTCTTTCGCTGTTTCACTAAATAATGTTACGTCGTCTTCTTCCAAATCAACCTTTCTAAAAACTTGTTCAAGAACCGCAGAAAATAGAGCAGGTGAAAGAGGATCACCTTGTCTTACTCCTCTTCTTATATTAAAACTTTCACATGTAAACTCTGTTGATATCTCAGAGGTACAATTTACATATATTTTCATAATTATTGATAAATATTTTTTAGATATTCCCTGATTTTAGTGCTTTCCAAATTTCTATGTGTTCTATTGTATCGAAAGCTTTACAAAAATCTACATATGCAACATATAAAGGTTTCTGGAATTCAGTTACTTTCTCGTACAGTTGATTTACGGCGTGAATATGGTCTATTGTTGAGTATCCGGAGCGAAAGCCAGCTTGTTCTATAGGTTTATTTAAGTTGAGTGTATCTTTTATTAGTTTAATTAAGCATTTTGAGAACACGGAATATATTTTTGATAAGATGCTTATAGGTCTGTAATTGTTAAGGTTCGTTTTATCTCCTTTTTTATGAATCAGGATGATTTTTGATTCTTTCCATTGTCTTGGAATTACTTCATGCACCATTATTTCATTAAATAAATATGTTAGTGGTTCTATTAGTTCTTGTCTAGCCAGTTTTAACATTTCTGATTTTATTTTATCATTACCAAAGCATTTCTCATTTTTTAATTCGATAATAGCTTGTTCAATTTCTGAGTTTAGAAATGGTAGGATTTTATGTAATCGATTATGTAATCGATTTAATTTTTTGTTCTGCCATCTGATGAAATCCAAGTCCATTTAATTTTTTTGTTTTTTTTATAAAGTGTATTGGCGATCACAAAACCATTTTGCCACATCCATGTTATTAATTTATTACCTCTTGAATTTCTAGTTCCGTAGCTATGTTCACCCATTATTTTTTCTTTTCCGTCTTTTCTATATCCCACTTTCGCATTAAAATCGCATATAACATATAAAATTGTTGTTTTTAATCCCATAATAGTTTCATTTAATTTTTTGTAGAAATCTTCTAACATTTCATCACTTGCGTTTTCAGTGGGAGCATATACTTGTACTATCACAGCGATTCTTCTTTTATTACATTCTAGCTCACATGCTATTATTCTTTCACTTATAAGATGTATTTGTTTAATATTTTCTTTAAGATTCTTTTTAATTAGTAAACAAACACCATATAAGCCTTTTGTTTCACCTACGTATGCAAATATATTACCATCTTTTTTTCTAAAATCCATAGATTCTTGTTTCGGCTAAACCAATTATGTCCCTATTATTGTGTTATTATGTCCCTATTATTGTGTTAGGTGTTATTTTATTTCTTTTAATGCGTTTTCTAGTTCTGACATTTTATTTTCGTTACTCAATGTTCTCACATTAAATGTGCATAAATGTATATATGTAATTATTTTTCTTCTCTTTATGTTTGTCTTCATCAATATATATGAATTTTTCATCTCTTTAATTGAGACTTGGGGTGTTTTGGCCATATAACCTCGCGGGGCCCACTCGTATTGAGGAGATTGTTTTAGTTATCATATTATTCGTATTCTTTACCGTTGTCGTTGCCAGGTCTTGTTAATTGTTATGTATACTTGATGAAAATTTGCTTGTTAATTGTTAATTTCTTTCTTCAGTATTACTTTCATTATTAATTATATTTGCTTCTAAGTAATTGGCTAATGTTATTTTCCCTTTTTCTTTTGTTCCATTATTTCTTATTTAATAAAACTAGTTTTTGTTGATTTATTTCCTGATGTATCTATTCTTTTCGATGATATATTTTGATTAATCGATGTTTCGTCGTAATCAGATCTTGAACGTTTTTTCTTATCAACAACATTATTATTTATTTGCTCTATCATTTCAACTGAAAGTACTTTATTCTCTGCTATTATTTTTCCTTTTTCGTATTTAACTTAGCCTTTTGATGAACCTTACTCCTTCTTTTTTAAGTTTAAGTTCATTTAATGTATTTCTTATTTTTTTGTTATGTTGTGCGATTTCCTTTGGTAAATCATTTGAAATAAAGATCTTGTGTGGTAGATCTTTCAAGTTATATTTATTTTTCATAATTAAGTCTTATAGTTGGTAGTTATTCCTAGTAATATAGGTCTGATTTTATTTCCTGTTTTTCCACAACTATTGACCATATAAGAATAGCCTTGGCTGTCAACGTTTTATCAATAGTTTATCCATCCAAACTTTTGACCATAGAAGGGGTGACAAGACATCACCTTGTGGGTATCCTCTATTCATCCTCTAACTGTGATTTTCCCCCTATTGTCAGTTCCATAATTCTGCTTCTGAGCATAGATTTTGTCCACATACATATTTAGTTGCTGATCCCCTCACCTCTCATTGCTTCTTTTACTGATGCATGAGAGGTGTTGTTGAATGCTCCTTCGATAATCATAGAAGCCACTAAAGCCATCTCCTTATCCCTAAGGGATCTTTCAATCTTCTCCGTTAGCTTTAGCAAATCCATCTCAGTGGATTTTCCTGCTTGGTACGCGTATTCGTTTCCTTATGATTTGAAATTATTAGATAAATTCTTATGATTTCGTAAATATCTCACATGTACTATTATAAGTAAATATTATAAGTATCAATTATAAAAATTAAGTATCGATTTTATTAAAAAATTATTAAAATATTATCGTTATTCTCATTGTTCATAATCTCTGTCTCTGGTAAGTTGTTATAAAATTCGATATTTCGAAAATTTATATTTTGGGGTAGCAGCTGATTCAGGATTATATTAAATTATTTTTGATTATATATGGTTTTATTATGTTCATATTTTGCTCTAGTGTATTACATACAAATGTCGTTTTTCTACTCCCTGAAGGAATGTCGTTTTTCCACTCCCTGAAAAAGGACACTCCCTGATGTGAAAACGGCAAAATTTTTCAGATTTCCAAATTTTTATTCTGTTTATTAAATTGTCAAATTTGTTTTTAAAGTTTTCATAACTCTACTGCGTCTCTACATTTAAAGCTTAATATAACAGTATATAGATTTTGTAGTTCAATTCTATTTTGCATATTTTACCTCATCTAAAAGTTTTTTAAATTAGTATAATCTACCTATATCACTATATAATACTAATACATAATTTAAATTTTTTGATCTATAGTCATTATAAATGATAACGTTAGTAATACTTAAACATTTAAATACATTTCACTAGTTTTAAAATATAAATGAACCTTTTATTTTTATTACTATTTATTATTATTAGCTTTTATTCACCCAGTTTTACATGTTATTTATAATTCATTTAAACTTAACATCTAAAATGATTTCATAGTATTATCAAAGAATTTTACATTAGTTATTAAATGTTTGTAAGTTTAAGTATTATTTAATTTTTATTTTATTTAATATATGTATTATTTAATAAATAAACTAATTTTTAGCAAATTTTCATCAAATACTATGGGCATAAGCCTCCCTCCCCCAAGATTTTCCAGTTGTTTCTATCGTACGTTTCATGTTCCCAATTGTTTGTAATTTTTTTTAGGTCATCTCTCCATCATTTCACTTGTCGTCCTACCCGTCTCGTACCATCTCTAGGTGTCCATTCTGTCAGTGGTTTGGTCCATCGGTTGTCGTTTAAACGAGTAACATGACCGGCCCATTGCCATTTTAATGTTTTTGCAGTTGGTAGCACATCACGAAAATTGGTTCATTTGTTATATGTTGTATTCTAGAGATTTTTAGAAGTGATATTTCCATGGCTCTTTGATTGACTTGTAGTTTGTTGTTTAATTTATAAGACATATTCCACGTTTGTGAACCATATGTCATGACTGGTAGTATAGCCATATCATTTAGAAGTTATTGGTAGAGTTGATTTTAGAGCACATAATCTTCTTTAAATTCCAGAACTGTTTCCAGCTATTAGTTATTCTTCTATCTACTTTATCTACTTCTTTTTCGCATTTTTTTGTAAAAGACATAAGTTGTCCTAAGTATATGTAGTCTTCACAATATTCCAGATTTGTATTTTGTAACTTTATTTCATCTGGTGTTGAATTGGTCATTATTTTTGTTTTTGTTTGATTCATCTCTAATCCGACTTTTTGACATTCTTGAGCGAACTTGTTTATTGACGATTCCATTTCTTTCGCTGTTTCACTAAATAATGTTACGTCGTCTTCTTCCAAATCAACCTTTCTAAAAACTTGTTCAAGAACCGCAGAAAATAGAGCAGGTGAAAGAGGATCACCTTGTCTTACTCCTCTTCTTATATTAAAACTTTCACATGTAAACTCTGTTGATATCTCAGAGGTACAATTTACATATATTTTCATAATTATTGATAAATATTTTTTAGATATTCCCTGATTTTAGTGCTTTCCAAATTTCTATGTGTTCTATTGTATCGAAAGCTTTACAAAAATCTACATATGCAACATATAAAGGTTTCTGGAATTCAGTTACTTTCTCGTACAGTTGATTTACGGCGTGAATATGGTCTATTGTTGAGTATCCGGAGCGAAAGCCAGCTTGTTCTATAGGTTTATTTAAGTTGAGTGTATCTTTTATTAGTTTAATTAAGCATTTTGAGAACACGGAATATATTTTTGATAAGATGCTTATAGGTCTGTAATTGTTAAGGTTCGTTTTATCTCCTTTTTTATGAATCAGGATGATTTTTGATTCTTTCCATTGTCTTGGAATTACTTCATGCACCATTATTTCATTAAATAAATATGTTAGTGGTTCTATTAGTTCTTGTCTAGCCAGTTTTAACATTTCTGATTTTATTTTATCATTACCAAAGCATTTCTCATTTTTTAATTCGATAATAGCTTGTTCAATTTCTGAGTTTAGAAATGGTAGGAAGCTATCTCGATTACTTGTTTCCAATAAATCATTTAAAACAACCATGTTTTCCTCTTGACTGCTTGATGTGTATAAATTTTTAAAGAAGTTTGTAGCTGCTTCGTTGATATCTGTTCTATAATGCATAATCTTGTTGTTGTATTTCATGTCTATTATCCAATCTTTCCCTTCTCTGAAGTGTTCTTTAACTTTTTTTATTGATTTTTCTTCTTCTATTATTGTTTTTATCATTCGTTCGTCGTAGTCTTTTATGTCTTTTTTAAAAGATTTTTTTTTTCCTTCCTTAAATCTTTTAGTTGAAGTTTTTCGTTAATATCTAAAGTTTTTTTCTGTCTTAAAGCTTCTCTTTTATTTATTAATACCCTAGTATTATTGGAGATTTTGTCCACTTTATTGCTTATATTCTTCATTATAGAATTTTTTGCAGCATCTACGATATTTTGTTCTAATTCATTATATTTTTCTTGTATACCAACTATATTTTTTAATTTGTTTATGTTGCATTTTTCTTTTAGTTCATATTTAAATTTGCATATATCTTCACTTGCTAGAATTTTTGGTATATCCTGATTTTGTGTAGATCTATGATGATTTTTGGTATTGTGATTTATTAATAATTTGGCTCTAACTAATCTGTGGTCGCTGTCGAATTTAAATTTATTTAGTACAGAAATGTCTTTAATTGTTTTTTTTGTTGGTAATTATGTAATCGATTTAATTTTTTGTTCTGCCATCTGGTGAAATCCAAGTCCATTTAATTTTTTTGTTTTTTTTATAAAGTGTATTGGCGATCACAAAACCATTTTGCCACATCCATGTTATTAATTTATTACCTCTTGAATTTCTAGTTCCGTAGCTATGTTCACCCATTATTTTTTCTTTTCCGTCTTTTCTATATCCCACTTTCGCATTAAAATCGCATATAACATATAAAATTGTTGTTTTTAATCCCATAATAGTTTCATTTAATTTTTTGTAGAAATCTTCTAACATTTCATCACTTGCGTTTTCAGTGGGAGCATATACTTGTACTATCACAGCGATTCTTCTTTTATTACATTCTAGCTCACATGCTATTATTCTTTCACTTATAAGATGTATTTGTTTAATATTTTCTTTAAGATTCTTTTTAATTAGTAAAAAAACACCATATAAGCCTTTTGTTTCACCTACGTATGCAAATATATTACCATCTTTTTTTCTAAAATCCATAGATTCTTGTTTCGGCTAAACCAATTATGTCCCATTTTATTTCTTTTAATGCGTTTTCTAGTTCTGACATTTTATTTTCGTTACTCAATGTTCTCACATTAAATGTGCATAAATGTATATATGTAATTATTTTTCTTCTCTTTATGTTTGTCTTCATCAATATATATGAATTTTTCATCTCTTTAATTGAGACTTGGGGTGTTTTGGCCATATAACCTCGCGGGGCCCACTCGTATTGAGGAGATTGTTTTAGTTATCATATTATTCGTATTCTTTACCGTTGTCGTTGCCAGGTCTTGTTAATTGTTATGTATACTTGATGAAAATTTGCTTGTTAATTGTTAATTTCTTTCTTCAGTATTACTTTCATTATTAATTATATTTGCTTCTAAGTAATTGGCTAATGTTATTTTCCCTTTTTCTTTTGTTCCATTATTTCTTATTTAATAAAACTAGTTTTTGTTGATTTATTTCCTGATGTATCTATTCTTTTCGATGATATATTTTGATTAATCGATGTTTCGTCGTAATCAGATCTTGAACGTTTTTTCTTATCAACAACATTATTATTTATTTGATCTATCATTTCAACTGAAAGTACTTTATTCTCTGCTATTATTTTTCCTTTTTCGTATTTAACTTAGCCTTTTGATGAACCTTACTCCTTCTTTTTTAAGTTTAAGTTCATTTAATGTATTTCTTATTTTTTTGTTATGTTGTGCGATTTCCTTTGGTAAATCATTTGAAATAAAGATCTTGTGTGGTAGATCTTTCAAGTTATATTTATTTTTCATAATTAAGTCTTATAGTTGGTAGTTATTCCTAGTAATATAGGTCTGATTTTATTTCCTGTTTTACCTACTCTATATACAAAATCTAAAATTTGCTTGTTAATTGTTAATTTCTTTCTTCAGTATTACTTTCATTATTAATTATATTTGCTTCTAAGTAATTGGCTAATGTTATTTTCCCTTTTTCTTTTGTTCCATTATTTCTTATTTAATAAAACTAGTTTTTGTTGATTTATTTCCTGATGTATCTATTCTTTTCGATGATATATTTTGATTAATCGATGTTTCGTCGTAATCAGATCTTGAACGTTTTTTCTTATCAACAACATTATTATTTATTTGATCTATCATTTCAACTGAAAGTACTTTATTCTCTGCTATTATTTTTCCTTTTTCGTATTTAACTTAGCCTTTTGATGAACCTTACTCCTTCTTTTTTAAGTTTAAGTTCATTTAATGTATTTCTTATTTTTTTGTTATGTTGTGCGATTTCCTTTGGTAAATCATTTGAAATAAAGATCTTGTGTGGTAGATCTTTCAAGTTATATTTATTTTTCATAATTAAGTCTTATAGTTGGTAGTTATTCCTAGTAATATAGGTCTGATTTTATTTCCTGTTTTACCTACTCTATATACAAAATCTATTTCATTTTCTACTATTGGAACGTTCATAGTTTGGTTAGTAAGATCGAGAAGTATTGCTATAAAATCGAGATCTGACGCTTCTGATTATTGAAAATTATGTTTAGGATATTACGTTTTCTAGCATCTTTTTCGTTTTTTATAATTCTCGATTCTAGTTCTGATTGTTTACATTTGATTTCTTGTAATTCTAGATTTACTGAGTCAAACTTATTGTTTAGATTATCACTGATCGATTCGATATATTTTTTAATTCTTCTTTTAAGTTTGCAATAGCATTTAGTGTTATTTTATTTCGCATTAATTACTTGTTCTCTCATGTTTGTTTAATAGATATTGTATTTTTGATAAAAGATATTTAACTTTACCAATATTGTACTTACATATCTTTAATACAAATATGATCTGAATTAGTATCTGATGTAATGTGTTCACAATTTTCAATTTTTTATTATTTGTTATCTTTAATTTAATTTATTTTCTCTGAACTATTAACAAACACTTCCAACCAGGGCCCTATTTCACCAACCACATTTCACTTTTCACTTTGCAACTTTTCAATTTTACTTTACAATTTCGGTTTCACCAAACGCCAATTTGCAAAGGGGGAAATATATTTTTGCAAAGCTGCAAAATTTCCTTCTTTGCAAATTGTGTTTCACCAAACAATTGTGCGAAATTTGTTAATAATATGCAAAGAGAATTTTTCATTAGCAATATTTCGTTTAAAGTGATAAGTTGTTTAAATATTACAAAAAAATAAAATGAACCGATTCGAATTACTTTTTGAAGATGAACCTTTAGGAAGAGTTATAAAATTATGAATAAATTTTGAAATTGGAAATAATTTTTCCACAATAGAAAGTTTCCGATTAAACAAAATTGATATTGAATATGTTTTGTCAAAAATTGGGCACAGGCTGGAATTTAATAGCCAAAGAAATTATTGTTTAAGTCCATTGCAACAACTCTTATGCACACTACATTGGTTTGGAAATGGAGCTCAGTACCATGGTATCGCAACAATGCATGGTGTAAGTAAAGCTACAGTTTGCAGAGTAAACTTGCAATACAGCTAGCTTCTTGTTGCTCTGCTCAGCACGTGTCATTTTAAATTGTGACAAAATTTTAAATTATTGAACTATTAGAATTCTTACACAATTCAATAAATTTAACCTAAGCAATTGTTTCAATAATTTCAAAGAACATACGATAAACAAAAACTTTTCAAATTTGCAAACAATGATGTAAAATGCAAAGTTCTCATTTTAATTGGTGAAACACTCTTACTTTGCACTTTTCAAAAAAGTTACAAAATATGCAAAGTGCAAAGTTTAGTAAACTTTGCATTTTTATTAAAACACTTTGCACTTTTACTTTGCAGAAAATTACTTTTTTGAAAAGTTGCAAAGCGAAAAGTGAAAAGTGGTTGCTGAAATAGGGCCCTGTTCTTACACCAACCAGTAAAACCAGTAAATTTATTTTTATAGTTGTGTTTAAATTTAAATGCAAATCGAAAACTTATTGTTGATTTCAAATTTATTTGATATAAAAATTTTTCTCATTAACAATAATAAATACAATTATTATATAATTTGAATTGTACTAACATTTTTTGGTTTTTAACAGAAAACTATTTTTTTATTATATTTTCCACCCGCATCGGTTACATAAAGTTTTAGAAATAATAAATTAGGAAGTTTAATAAATTCAGTTCTAAAGAACTTTTAGAATGTATAAAATATTATTATTTAGGCATAAATTACTGATTTATTTATTTAAATAAAAATAACCACATCTTTCAAAATGCAATAAAAAATGTTCTTATTTACCACTACCAATATCGCGATATTATCATTATTATTAGTATCTAATAATATGATATTCATTTAAATTATAATTAAAATTAGACATTCTTGATGAAACTGAAATATAAAATTTATATATACGTAAAAAGCAATCAATAACACCATAAAACAAATATTTAATTAGAAACTTTAAATTATATTCACTTTTTATTTGTGTGTAAGGTTATCTGTATAACTAAAATATATTTAATTATATTTCCACTTCTTAAAATTCGACTTTTTTTAAAAAAACTTTTTCACTTTTTTAAATAAGTATTATTTTACACACAATTCTTCCAACTTTTAAAACTGTACTAAACTATATAAATTACGAAATACGAAATTCTACGAAATATTAATAATAATTTCTATGAAATTAATTTTTCGGTATTGTGTTCCTTTTTTTAAGAATATCGTTATCATAAAAAGTTTCATAAATCCAGAAGGTTTTGCAATGATTTTTAAAGCATGATTGTCAACAAATTAAGATAATTGGAAGTTCCAAATTCTAATTCTTAAAAAAACCGCCTCATCAAAAGGAAATTACCGCTTTATTTAGAAAAGAGGAAAATATGTCTTCATTTAAACAAATGACATACACTTACATACATTTTTATTCAATATAAAATACTTTAATTAAACACAATAATTTCTCAAATTCAAATTTTAACAAAAACCCCTTCCACAAATTGTAGGCGAATGAATTAGACACTGAAATCGAATACAATCTTACATAAGAAGTTTTAAAAACCTTTATTAATAATATCGGAATATTATATATAATTTCAGATTATGTAGCCGCAATTGCTGGAACAGAATTACAGTTGCCAAATAATTATATGGCCCTGAGTAGCGATTTAACTATGAAGCTTATGATATTTGAATCTAATTTAACATCTTCAATTATATCTGCAAATATAAATATAACTGAATTAAATCAAAATACTAAGAAATTTAATATTAAGAGAATTTATTATAATACACATTTCTATCACATTAATAGTTTAATTAATATAACTTTACAATGCAAATATTTCACACGTGGTGGTTTGTTTCAAATAGCAGTTACACTAAATGAAGTAAATAGTACTTCTGGTAAGAATTTTGATGATAAATTAAAGAAAAATATCGTCATTAATTGGCCTTCAGCGCAGCTAATAGTTCAGCGCGATGTAATAATGACATATCCGGAACATCCATTGGAAGCCGTTTTATCGTTTTCTGAATTAAAATGTGATCTTGCATATAGTAAATTAGATGAAATGATAGAATTTGTGTTTGAAGTTGTATACTGTAGTCAGGATAAAAATTGTGAACAAACGAATGTAACAAGCCATCATTTACTCTATGTTGACCATTTAAAAGGATATCCGAAAAAAAAACTATATACATTGAGTTGTGAGCTATTTGAATTACCAGGGTATTATGCGGTACGATTACGATCAGTTGATTCCACATCATCTTTTGTACCAGTTATAAAATATGTAAAAGCGCATTGGAATCAGAAATATATATTCAATGCTTACGCCAGAAGTATATTTCCATGTGATCCATATACCGGCTTAGGGGTTTTACTTGAGTATCCCTCTTGTATTTTGGATCAAGCCGATCGTATTAGATTGTTTGGGAAGTTACATGCTGATGTCGCATCTCCTAATTCTCCAACATATCTAAACTATATAACCGAAAAAAAAATCATAAAAGGCCAACATTCTTTGTATTTTAGTTGTGATTTATTTTCTGAAAAATATGTAGAATACTGCTTTACTTATGTAAGTCAGTCTTCTTTTGGTGCCGTTGCTGACATAAGTTTGGATTGTTTGCACACACTTCCAATTACAGGTATACCATACAAAACCATAATATAATATTTTATTTAGTATATAATTTATTTCAAAGATTCTGCAACTGGTGGATGGGGTCCCTGGAGTGACTGGACTAAATGTTCAAAACATTGTTTGCGAGGAACCAGAAATAGATACCGTTTTTGTGATTCACCGCCACCTAGATATGGAGCAAAATTTTGCGAGGTAAATTTATGTAATTTCATTTATTCTTCTAAATATTAGAAAACCACTTTGGTGTACAATACGTCATAGTTCTACATTAGGCCACTGAAATGTGCTTTTGACAAACCTGGTGTTTATTTTGCATATTTTTTTTTAAAGAGTATGAATATTTATTATGAGTTTCCTATCTTTTTAGGGCTTTTTTAAAAAAAAATCCCTTATGTTAGCGCTTTTCTGTCCGTCCGTCAGTCCGTCTGTCTGTCCGTCCGTCTGTCCGATGTAAACAATAAAGAGCAGTTATTTCACATAGTTACTGTACACACAAGTTTATGATAGACCCACCGATGGAAAGCTTGATTTATTGAGAACCAGATGTAATTGATATAATTTTAAAATTCGGCCGGTAGACGGCGCTATTCACATTTTGCCAAAACATGTTTTTCCGAATAAAAATTTAATTTTATATAGTAAATGTGCACCAAAAATGAAGTGTGACTACTCGTTGGAAAGGTAATTAAAAGTAGAACACGATGCCATTGGAAAGGTAATTAAAAGTAGAACACGATAACCGTATTTCAAATTTCTACCGATAGAGGCGCTGAATAATAAAATATATAAAATGTTAATTTTTAAAATGTGATTTCCAATGGTCAATAAGCCCCTAAAATTAAGTTTAATGTCGCATCTGAAAGGTAGTAGGTAGTAGTATAAAATGACAGTTATTATAATTTTAATTTCTGCAACATAATACTCAAAATATGCATTTACAGTAGATAATTTAAAAAAGCCCATGAATTTAAAACTACTGATCAGTAGTTCTGCTGCGCGGCATTTTTTAAACATATCTTTATGTTTTGAAAATATTGTTATTATATTTGTGTTCATAAAAAATATAAAAATATACTTAAAAATATTTATCAGTAGCGGCTGACATTTATCAGTAGGAGTAGCGGTGTGTCCTATTAGGCAAGGTGCGCTCAGCCCAAGCTGAATTTTCATTAAAAAGCTCATTTTTTGAATGAATGAAGCATTTATTTGTTATAAAAATATTATGATATATACAAAAACAATTTTTTTTTTTCATTATATATGAAATATTAAGCTACAATGTTTGGCTCAATGATTCTTTGAAAATAATAATCGTTCCTACGAGCTAATTTACAGTTAATTTATATTTCATTTATATGTATTATTTCTTTTTTCTAACGTACTATTTATTCTTAATAGTTCGAAAAATTCAATTTGCTTGAAGCTGCTTAAAACTAAGACTAATAAAATATAAATAAATAGATAAAACAAAAAGGAACACAAAAAACAAAAGATATATCTTCATTTTGAACCAATTTAGTAATAATTATTTTATTTTATTACTAGTTAATTATTTTTTATTTTTTATACTTTTGCTATTGTCTTGGGATTAAGTTTACTTCAAATTAATTAAAAAGCTAAAAAAAAAAAAAAATAATAATAAAAATAATTAAATTGTTTTTTAAATTTCTACTTTTGATAAGTACATATAAAACTAGTATAGTTTGAAATATATTGTTATATAGAAATATCATAAATAAAATTTATATTATATTATGTAAATGTTATAAACAAAATTAAAATTACTTTAATTTAATACAATTTTTACGTTCTTTATATTTGAACACTTGCATGAAAGTTCAAGTGCTACACTTAAAGTGCGTTCGCAGCGCATTTGTTTTCTGTTTATAAAAAATATAAACAAAATTATATAACATGCGTTTACGTTATTTTGAGTTCAATGAAACAAAGTAAAATTGTTCTAAGCATGTATGAAACATATAATTTATATATATTTTGCTATTATAAAGTTCAATATTCATATTTGAATACGATTCGCGCAATAATGCATAAGTTATCAATAAATTTTACTATAAATTGGGTGATTCTTGAAATAAGAATTTAATTGTTCTCATTTCCTACTAGCAGTAACACTGGTATTAAAGACCCGACGCAGGGTTAATAATTAAATTAACATTGAAAATAAATTAAAAGAAATTAAAAGCTGTTAATCTAAATCCCTTTTACAATCAAATTTTAAAAAGAACAATTAAGTTTTGCTTTGCCAAAATTTATTTCACCCCTCCTGACCACAACCATATAAATAATTTTTACCATCACGTTTCTCATACCACCGCCGCTGAATTATATAATAATATATAAATACGAACGCAAATATATACATATTAAATTAACACTACACACATAACTATTTCGCTATAGCAATAGAACTTCTCCTTTATTTACTTCAGGGGCTACTTGAAATTTATCCATCTTATTATACTTATTTTATATAAAACAAATTTGCTTATGTGTTGATTTCTGTGTGGACCAGGTCTGGCTAATGTAAAGAAGCCCATGCAGATCACGTTTTGCTAAATAAATATTTATTTATTTTTAATTGAATAATTAGAATAATATAATTTTCAGAATTTTCTATAGGCCTAACATAACGGACTTAATGAAAATTAAGAAAACTTAAGATGGCGTACGACTATATGAAAATACGCCAAATGACCGAAATAGAATTTACAAAAATTAAGGTTACTTTCGTTAACTTTTCAAAAATTTCGTTAACTTAATGATGTACGATTGCTATCGTACAAAACTTAACAAAAATTAAGAAAATTGTTTTGCTGAAATAAAATCCATGGCATCCATGATGAAAATAAAAAAACTCTTAATTTATTTTACGTTTGTCACTTTCAAACTTTGATATTTGTGAAATATTTTTTTGTGTTTTCTTAATTTTTCATAAGTTCATTATGACCAAAAGGGATTTGACAGCGAATTTCGATAACTTAAAATATCGAAAGTTTTCTTAATTTTCATTAAGTCCATTATGGTTAGGCCTTATGGAAGAAAAAATATAAAATATCCATTACTTGCGCAACGCATTTCTACGCATAAGAAGAAAATAATAATTATACATATATACGTATTTTTAAATTCCTTAAACCAAAATCTACACATATTACATAATGAAAATTATAATGTTCCATTTAAAGAAAACAATACACTTTTAAATAACAATAATAATAATTTTAGAAGAAAAAACAATACTAAATCGAAGAAGAACACCTAGAAAATTGGTCAGAAATGTGTATACTAGTTTCACTTTTTCTTTCCGTCTGTTAGTACGTGCGTCCGTCCGTCCGTCCGTTTACACAAACTTCTATATCTATTAAGATAGAGCAGTGTTCTTCAACCTGTGTTCCGCGGAACCCTTGGGTTCCTCAAATTAAATTAGGGGTTCCGCGAGAACATTTAATATTTTTTTTCCAGAAAATTTTCAATATATAAAAATTTTGATTTTATACATTGAAAATTTTCTGGCATAAAAATAAATATGTATAAAAAATATTTTAGGAATTGAAAATATATTAATTTCTAAATCCTCCAGTTTAGAGCTCTACCTAAACACCGGCGTACGGCGTATTCCATTTCTCGGCGTACGTACGTCGCGTATTTCGGGTGCTCCAATACAAAATGTATGTACCAATATCGATTTTGACAGACGCCATACGCCGTACGCCGGTGTTTAGGAAGAGCTCTTAGTATCAAAAATTTTTGAGAAAAAATACTTTTTTTTTTAGAACAGACAAATTCAAATCATAATCATAGAATACGGGAATTACCGTTTTTATTGTTATGCAAATTTGAAATTTTGTCATCATTTATTTATTTTCTAAAAATATTGCGTAACTGGTGGATGTGCTTTATGTTTATATTTAATTTAAAAGTTGATATTTAATTTATAAGTGTTTTGCGTATTAAATTTATGAGTACAACTGTGTATTAAAATAAGTTTGTTTATCTGATTTTATTGCAAAAAGTACGAGTATTTAAATTAAATTACTTTAAATTTTAATTTATTTCATCTTATATTTAGTAAAGAAAAGGTATGATTTTATTATTTTTATCTTTTTTATTAAATATTAAGCAATTGATTAAATTTTGTTTGCAAACTGGCTCTATTAATAGGCAGAAAAGGTAAAAGAAAGGTTAAAAATGTAATTTTTATATGTTCAAAATCCATTTGTTGAATATTGCGATACCTACCAATTACCAATAAAAGAAAGAGAACAGCACATCGATATTTCTACTGATTCTACATTAAAAATAAAATTTTTTGAAGGTGAGATTTTGAATTTTTGGCTTCAAATTTTTGCTCAATATCCTGAGCTTGCAAAAAGAGCTATTGCACATTTGATGCCATTTGTTACCACATATATGTGTGAAAGATCTTTCTCTCTATATATTGCAACAAAAACCAAATATAGAAATAGATTAGACGCGGAAGATGAGATGAGGTTGCAAATTACAAGAATTGTACCAGATTTCAATATAATTTGTAATAAAAAACAGGCTGAACCTAGTCATTGAGGACTTTTTTATTTCTTTTTTTTATTATTATTTTTTTCATATTAAACTTTTTATATACAAAAATAAAATTTTGTTACATAATAAATTTGTGTTTTTACTTGCTCGACAATTTTCGAAAATTTGTGTTCCGCGAATAATATTATTAGCAGAAGGGTTCCGACGGCCGCGAAAGGTTGAAGACCACTGAGATAGAGGATCAAAATTGGTTAAAAATTCATAGAAATTGAGAAAAAACCTACCCCTTTGTTTTCCATTCAAGCTTGTTTTTTGCTGTCCTCGTCCACATATTGTCGAAGTTGTGTAGCACTTTACCCAATCTTCTAAGTTACCGTCCCGTTCTTCTTGTCTTTTTCCTAGGAATCCAGTATGTCAATCTTTGGCTCCAGCTATTGTTGTTGGTTCTGCAAAGATATCCTGCACAGTTTCATTTGGATACTCTGAATTTTTTAGCTTTCTGGCGCGGTCTAAATTAAGAAATTTTTTTTTCGAGATTTTTATTTTTCTTGACGTTTTAGATGTCAGGGAATCAGAATCAGCAAAAACAAATTCCGTGTCCGCCGTACGCAAGGTAAAAATACACTTTTTTAAACGCTTAGAAATAGTATAAGGACACGTCCGATTTGTGCAAAACTTGAAAGATATGTAAAATAAGGATAGAAATTTATGTATATGGTATCCTTTTTTGAATGATTTCCCTACAACCCTCCTTCGTGGAGCGTTGAATATGCACAATTTTGTGCACTTAAAAAAAATACCCCTAAATATAGGTAGATCTTTACATTGTTTCACAGGTACATGTATGGACGCCATATAAAGAAGAATAGAAAGGTCCCCCATATTTTATAGTAATATGAAAATAAAAATTTTGAAATTTGAAATGTCTGTAAAATCAGTTTGATCTTATATAAAACTTTGTTACTTCAAACATAGATACAGCCAACGAACTATATAATATAGAAGGCTTAAGAGGTTAGAATTCGTGTTACAACATCTGACAGTGACGCTGGGGTAAAATGACAGTTGGCGGAAATAAATTTAATAATTAAGCCTACTATTTGGTGTCACTCGTTATTCTCAAATTTTTTATTGCATAATTTATCATTTTTATTGCATAATTAATCATTTTTATTGCGTAATTTATTTATTTATTGATAATTTATAATTTATTATAATTTAAATAATTTTTAATTTTGTCTTAGAAAGCAATAAAAAAATTGACAAACCGAAATGACGTCACGACTCCTATTATTAAATTAGTACATGGCTTAATTATTAAATTTATTTCCGCCAACTGTCATTTTACCCCAGCGTCACTGTCAGATGTTGGGACCAAGCATTTATAAGAAAACATAACCTCTTTAGGATTCTATATTATATAGTTCGTTGGGTACAGCAGGTAAGTGCATCTCAATTTCATATAAAAAAATTACCCCCCACCTTCTCTAGATGTGTGAGGGGGCTTATGTATGAAAAAAGCTACAAACCTTCAGCGGGGAAATGGATTGAAAAAATAAGAAAAAATGTTCTTAAATATACTATGTTACACATTTTGCATAAAAATCAGCCTCATACCTTTACTCTCCTTCTTTTTATATGTGAAAGAATTTTTATAGGACTATTAAAATTGAGTTTTGGTATTTAAAATGCTTATAAGATATGCCACATTGCAGATAGGGGGTCTTATATCTTTTAAGTTAGCTTTAATAGGTTAGTGCCTTTCAAAATCATTCAAAATTTTCACCCCTTTCCCTTTTAATATGGGTAAGGGGGTATATCTATTAAACAGGCTGCAACACATCCACGGGGGACTGGATTGAAAAAATGATAAATTATTTTCTTAAAAATATTATTTTACAACTTGCGCCAAAAATTTATTCCCCTACCTGCAACCCCCTCTAAGCTATATCACTTAGAAATGTTACATTTCAAAATTTATTATATAGCTTATCAAAATTTATTTTTTGGTATTTAAAATGGTCATGCCACATTTCAGATAGGGTCTTGTATTTTTAAGTTAATTATACATTATACTAGGTTAGTGTCTTTCAAAATCATTCAAAAATTTTACCCTTTTCCCTTTTAATATGGGTGAGGAGATAAGTTTATGAAAGAGGCTGCAGCACCTCAGCGGGGACTGGATTGAAAAGATGAGAAATTATTTTCTTACAAATACTAGTTTACACCTTGGGCGAAAAATGTATTTCTCTACCTGCATCTCCCTCTAAGCTAAGCTACATCACTTAGAAAAGTTGTTTTTCAAAATTTATTATATAGTTAAATATTAGGTTAGTGTCTTTTTAGGTGGAGGAGGAGGTATATTTAAGAAACAAGCTTCATACCAACCGAAGGGGGCTAATTTAAAAAAAATAAAAAATAGTTTTCTATTAATTAAATTTTACACCTTTTGCGAAATAAACTAGTATACTATCCCATCAACCCCCTTGAATTTCTATATTTTCAAAATTAATACATGTTGCATGAAAATTCAATTTTTAAAAATAAAAAGTGCTTTAAAATCGGCCAGATTTTTGATACGATCCTTGTAACTTCTAAGCAAGGTATACTAGGTTCAAACCTTCTGAAATCACTAAAAATTATAAACCTCCATTCCATTTCAGAATTTAAGTAGAGGGTGTATTAATTAAATAAGCTTTAATAAGCAATGGGGTACTATATTAAAAAATGAAAAATAAGTTTCTTAATAATACTATTCTACAACTTGTATACAAGAACGAGACACGTACCTTCAACCTTCATTGGACAGGTGCAAAAATTTCGAAATTTATATAATAAAAACATATATTACATTTTAGACTATTTAGTATATATATATATAGTATTACAAATTCGATTTATAAAAACTTGTTTGTAATTTTAAATTGTACATAATTGGAAGTTTTTAAAAAATATAACTTTTATTTAAATCTTCGTTTTAATTAAATCCTAGGTGAACCAAAAGGGGATATGAAGCACTCTTTCAACTTGGCAGCTTTTTTCTATTTCTGCACAACTTCATTTTTGTGCTCCATATGTTAGAGTTGGAAGTATCGCTGATCACTTATATCATTTTGGTTTCATGCGGCATATATACTGAGCTGATATATATTTCTTTGCCGTCATTCTGTTCCACTTTGATGACAGTCATGTCTTAGTAGCTGAAAGTAGAACAAATATGTGTGGATATGTGTGCTTATCTTTATTATTACTCCTGTCTTGTAGAATAGGCTATAGTTCCTGTGATTTAGACCTCTAACTCTGGAGGTATTCACCCAGGGCTTTTGTAATATGGCTATGTCGATTTTGGCTAGAGACAGAAGAACAAATAGCTCTTCTAGCATGTCTATTGCTTCGTTCGCTTATCCCTTCGTCAATTTCAGGATTTTCCTTCATGTTCGTTTGTTTGTTATCGACTACGGCAACATTGAGATGACTCTTGACAATCTCACTTAATTTTATTGCCGCAGCCTTTGTTTTTGAGCTATCTGAGGTCATATTGAGATCTGCTTCTCTTTGCATGTTTATCTTTACCTTGCTATGTACTAGTTTTTTCAGGATGAGCAGAGGTACTATGCTGCATCCAGGCATTGTTGGCTTTGGGGTACTGAGGCTGGTACAACTAGCGCATGTTGATATCGTCTGTTTTTATAGTTCATCCTCTGAGGTTTTTGTTGTTTTTGTTGATTTAGATTCATTTGTATTCCCACGAGTATGTTCGGAAAAAACGGTCCATCCTGGCAGAGCCGACTTACCAGAATAAGGCACTCAATGCAACCGACTTTGTCTGGGTGTCGGAGGGACCGTGCCGCGGTCTGAAAGGCTGGAGGAAAAAACGGTGGGATGATGCTTTTTTGGATTCCATCTGGTATTCTTTATATTTTTCTACAATTTGGTTTATAACTTGCAGATGGTAGGTTGTGGAAAAAGAGCGAAAACCAGCTTGGTCTGTTGGTTGATTTTCATTAGTGGTTTTTTGAGTCTTATTAAAATACATTTTGACAAAATTTTATAAATAGTCGAAATAAGACTAATGGGCCGGTAATTATTTACATCATTTTTATTCACTTTTTTATATAATAAAATAATTGATGTTTTTGACCATTAGCTAGGTGGTAGTTGGTTGTGTTCCGAGAGTTTAATTTACGACAGTTGGTATTATGTACTCTTTGGCAAATTTTAACATTTCAGCCCATATACCATCGCTACCAACTGATTTTTCATTTTTGAGCTCATTAAGAGGCCTTTGCCCAAAAAGTAAGATAAGGTTTTTCGCTGGAGCAGATAACTTGAGCTGCAATTATCGGATTTTGATCTGATTTTTTGCAAAAGGTTGGTAATAGACCTACCTTTTACACTATGCATCTTTTTTTTAAAGTTTTTTCATTGCCATACAAAAAAAACGTTGCGACCAAGATTTTTTCCACAATTTTCATCCAATTTGAGTGAAATTTGGAAGACAAGTAGTCTTTATAAAACGAATCTACACTAGGCAGCCCTTTTTTTCGTTTTCGACCTAGGTTGGCAGGAAATTTAAAATGTTTTTTCATTTCCATACAAAAAAAAACGTTGCGACCTAGATTTTTTCCACAATTTGCATCCAATTTGGGTGAAATTTGGAAGACAAGTAGTCCTAATAAAACGAATCTACACTAGGCAGCCGGAATTTTGATTTGTGATTTTAATTTTGATTTAACAGCAATTATATTTTCAAACTTTGATATGGAATAAAAACTAAACTAAAGAAAATAAATTCATAAAATTAAGTCATTTTTTAAATTTACTCTTTTCCCAACATTTTCTTAATTAAAATTTTCAAAAATAATAGAAAATTAGAGCCAAATTAAAGAAGTAACTTTTTCCAAAATTAAAGAAGTAACTTTTTCCAAACGTCGGTTGTAAATTGTTATATTCGCTATTATTTTTTGTACCTATATCTCTCTTATTGTTCTCTATATCCTTTCTTATTTTTGATATACATACTTTTTTTTGCATTTTCTTATACAGGTTTTAGTTATATGCAAATATTTTCATTTAAATTTTAAATTTCAATATTTTAGAATTTCTTCGTTTTCTATATTCAGAATATTTATTATTTTTGAGGGGTTTAATAGTTTTTTTGTTTAATATGCTAAAAGTCTGTCAAGTCGGTTTAAAAAGTATAAATAGGAAAACTCAATAGCATAAGCGGGAATATTATTAATATTATAATAATGAATAATGAATACTAATAAATAACAAAGAGGATATCTGTAAGCCATGTTATTTTAAAAATACCAACATTATGTATATTACTTTTTAATGAACTTGCTCAATTTAATATTTACCAATTCTTTCTTTCATTTTTCATTATTAGTAATATACATACTATAATTTCTAAAAAAATATATACGAGTATGTACGTAGATTAAAATTCTGAATGTTTTCAGATGTTGATGATAATATTTGTTCCTTTCTTATTTCTTCTATTTCTTAATTTCGATGAGTATAAGTTTTTGGAGAATTTCGTAGCTTCTCTATTAATTTCCATTCTATTTTTAATTTTCTTACAATTTTTATGTAAATCTGGTATCCAGTGTTTGGATGCTGACAAGTCGTCTTTTTTTAATAGAATTTGTGTTTATTATTTATTATCTGTATTAGATTTCTTTCATTGTAGTTTTTAATATATTTTTTTTCTTTCTTTTTTTAACTATTTCAATCTTATGTTTTGCTCATTTGTTTTATAATTAGTAACTCGAAGAGTTTCTCTTTCTTCAATAAGAAGTTTTTTTGGTTAGTTATTTTTTCATTTTTATACTTTTATATTTTACAATCGTATTACTTGCTGACGTTATTATGGCTTTTTCAAGATCATTATATTTTTCTTTTAAGGGTAAGTTTGTGTTGATTAGATAATTGGTTTCTTTCAGATACGAATTACATTTTTTGTTTTAGTTTCTGTTAGATTTTCTGGAATAGTTTTTGATTTTTTCGGAGTATGCCAATTTTTTGCTGTATGGTTTATTTCAAATTTAGCACCACAAGTCTGTGGACTGAATCAAATTTAAAATTATTTAGAGCATAAACGTCTTAAATACGGTAAAAACTAGTCCTAACATTAGGATTTATTTCCTTTCCAACAAATTTTGTGGTTTCTTATTGATCAATATATTTCCAACTACTAAATTTTGTTTCAACAGCCACTGAACAAGTTTCTTTTACCATAACCATATGCCCCGATAATTCTTTTTTCGCCTAAATTTCTTTGACCGATTTTTGCATTAAAATCGTTAAATAAATTAATTTCAGTGATGTAGTTTCTCCATCGATTGTGTATTAGAAGTCCAACCACATTCAAACCTGATATTTCTCCTTTATATGTAAAAATATTACCATTCTGTTGTTTAATTATAATTTCATAAAGAATTTTTGTTTCAGATATACCAATATTTCCCAATTTATGTTTTGGAGTACATTTTCTAGTTCTTAATGCTTATATTCAGATGATAGTGATCTGCAGTTGTAAGTACAAATATTTAAAAATCTGATTCTGCTCTTTGCTCCTTTGCAGGTAACTAATTTTTCTACATGCTTTGCCTTAGTTTTTTTAGTATTTTTATTTGTTAACTTTATAATTTTATTAGAAGATTGTTTAACTTGTGATATTAAATTATTTGTTTTTTTTTGTAGTTTGCCTTGTTCCCATCACTGTAGACAACCGGGTTGAGGAGATCTTAATCGTGTTATCATAATCGTTGTTAATTTTAGAATTTCCGGGTCTTGTAATATTTTGTTTGTGAGGTAGCTCTGCTTTAGGCTCAATAAGAGTTTGTAGTGTTTTTCGATTTATTAGAAGAAATTGAAGCTATTCCTTGACGATGTTTTTTATCTTTTTTTGATAGTTGGTTTTTGTTTGTATTCGCAGAAATACGGTTATTCATTTCTAGAGCTGGGCAAAGTTGGTACTTTCGAGTATCGAAATCAGTATCGGTACTTTATTCAAAGTAACGTCGTTATTTCGTTTCTTCTTTTTAGTACTAAAAAAATTCGAAATTGTATAGTATAGTATATGTATACTAGTAATGTATATATTTATACTAGAAATTATGTATAAGAATAAATATTTATTTTCTAAAAAAATAAATAATTGAAACTAGAAATAAAAGTTTTTTTCTGTAAAAGAATTGAAAATAACATAAGCAAAGTATCCACTTAGTATCCACCTCGGCTGGTAAAAATGATAGTAAAATAACGGACAAAATTTAAATTAATTTGAGCTTTAGATGGCGGTGATTTGAAAATCAGTTAATTGCCAAAATTGAATGTAAATAAATTAAATTATTTTTTGAAATAATTTTAAATGGCTGAGTGAATACTTAAGTGTCCAATATCCAAAGGTATAAAATGTGAGGAAAATACATTTTAAGTTTCAATTGTTAAGTTTATCACGTAGATGCGGACTTAGACAGGATTTTAGAGTTGTAATTGATTTCTCTACTTATTAAGTAATACGTAATATTCGTTTAAATTTTTATAAGTTTTTATTAATAATTTAATTTTTGTATAAAACGTGCAGAATGGATTTGATACGTTTTTCTAAATAGAAACACATTTGATATGTTTTTCTAAATAGTAAAAATTACACTCGAACTTACCAATATTAAATTCGAGTTTAAATAAATAATAAAGAGAAAAATTCATTTTATTATATTAATTAATAAAAGTTATTTATTTTATATGTATACTTAAGATACACTTAAGTATTCATATAGCAATAATGTGAAATCCGTTGAAATAACCGAGTAAAATAAATTTTCACCATTTTTTAATACCCTAGCGGCCTACCATATTAAAATTTCAGTAAAAACTTGACGTTTTATTATAGCTACGCCACCTATATATCAGAAAATTATCTACTAAATTCCCAATTATTTTTTTGAGGTGGATACTAATAGAATATTAGTAAAAAAAATTTTTGTCTCGGGTAAAATTTTGTATGGAAATTCATTTTTTTTAAGTGGATACTAGGATATTTACCTTTACTAAAATTAAATTTTTATTGTGTTTATTGTGTATTATTATTAACATAAAAAAATATTTAATAGAAACACTTACTTAGTAAAAAATTAACAAAATAATTGGCATTTAAGAAAATAAATGGAATTAGCATTTAAGAAAATAATTTTTTCGAATTTTTTGGCTTTTAGTGATGCTCTTCTGGCAGAAATGATTTGCCCGGTTTTTGAAAAAAAATCTTTCACTGGGGACAGAAGTAGCCATACCTTTTGTTTTTTTTTTAATTATATTTTTTCTTTTATTAGCCAATTTAATTTCATTTCATATCATAAAAAAAATTAAAAAACAGATATTATTTATAATTCATTCATTAAATACAATGATCCATAATTTAAGGATACTCTATATTTTAAATTTACATTATTTTACTATTGTATTTTACCATAATTTTTTTTTTATTATTTATCAATATAATTTATTTAATTTTTTTTTATTATAATATTATTGCCAGAAAGGCTATCAAAACTAGCAATTATGTTATTAATTTTATATAATAAAATCTTAAAATCTAAACCTTATTCTAAATAAATAAAATTCTATACTAAAAAAGAAAAACCTAAACCTAATCATCAAGCCACCAGTATCTACTCTTATTTAAAATGAATTTTATATCCTTTTCTGGTAATGACTTTTCATATCTCCAAATTTCTGAAAAATTCGTTGGATTTAAGTTTGGTTCAAAATTAATTTTCTTTTCTGTGCTTCTACGAAAAACATGATAAATAATTGATATATTATTGTTATCACTTTGGATGTATTTGTTTCTATCCAGGAACAGAAATGCTTCAGCAGGTATAAATCCATTATTTAGTGTATTCAAAATATATTCCTTGTTAGGATACACAACATGTGAAATTAAACTATTTTCTTCTATTGTTGATATTCTTAAAAAATGTTTTCTAATTAAATTTATAATAAAAATATCTATTCTTGGAATATCTGCAGTATTATATATTACTTTATTAGATATGTAATGTTTGTATTCTGTTTCAGCTTTTCTATATTTTCCCAAGATGCCCTTAGACATTTCCTTTCGATTTTTCTCAGTTTTTCCATTAATGACGCACTAATGTTATACCAAATTTGACATGCATATATTAAAATTGGTCTAATTATACTTTGATAAGCTAATATTTTTACCTTGGGCAGCAAATATTTGTTATTAAAAACCTTCTGTGATGTTTTATAAGCTTTTCGAGCGTCTAAGATTTTATTTTTAATATGATTTGTAAAATTTAAATTTTGGTGTAAATAAACTCCAAGGTATTTAACTATTTTTTTATTAATTATTTTAGTCTGCATTGGTGTGCGTACATGAAATTTTCTCCAGTTTTTCCTTACATCCATATTTGCTTTATTTAAAGATGGCCTGAATAATATAACTTCACATTTTTTAAAGTTAACTCTCAACTTCCAAGAATTAGCATAAGTTATTACTTTGTCAAACAATTTTTGCAATTTTCGTTGAATTTGTGAAGCTTTTTTATCTGCCGTATATACAACCAGATCGTCTGCAAATGTTAGACTAAAATTCGGTTTATCATTATTGTTAAATTCGTCTAATAATGCACTTAAAAAGATGCTAAGTAAAATTGGAGAATGCACGGTACCTTGTTGTAGTCCGTTTTGGATATAAAATTTTTTATTTGAGGTTGTATCATTAATGTTTACTACAAAATTTCTTTCCATAATCATTTCTTCAATTATTCTAATTAACGGTTTTGGGTAGTTGTAGTTTAATAAATTAATCCTTTAGTCTATACAGAATTAAATGCTGATTCAAAATCAATTAAACAAGCACCAACACATTTTTTATTATTTACATGCCAACATACATCAGATGTCAGTTTATTTATAGCATTAATTGTTGAATGTTTCGCTCGAAATCCAAACTGATTGTCAGGTAAAATACCTTTATTAATAGTTGTTTGTATCAAATAATTATTAATTATTTTTTCATAAATTTTACTTATATTTGGTAGCATACTAATAGGTCTACAGCTTTTAGGATCCGTTGGATCTTTACCTGGTTTTTTGATTAAAATCACTTTAGCTTCTTTCCATATGTTAGGAAAATATGAATTATTTAAAGCATTATTAAATAATGTACAATATTGTTCAATGATTTTATGTGGTAAATTTTTTAATACAATATTAGGAATATTATCTAAGCCGAAAGATACTTTATTATTAGTATTTTTAAAAATGAATCTGACATTTTCAAATGTTGTAGAGTAATTATTATGTGTTTCACTATCTTTTAAACTACTAGCTTTTAAATCATTATAAATACAATCAAAGTTACATTATTTTGTATATCTCTTATTTTTTCTACATTAAATTCATCTACTGCTATTTGTACTTCATTTTCTATATTTAAATTTACCATTGTAAAATGGTTATGTTGAATTTCTGCTCCCATAATATTCGCTACATTTTGTTTATTAGTAATAATGTATTTATTCGTATCATCTTTATATAATTTTAATTCATCTATTTCTGCAGCTCTAATGATAGGTTTGCTACTAATATTTAATTTTAAAGTGTTTATGGTACAACTATTTTTATATGTAAAAAGCTTATTAATCTGCGGGAACATATTTGAAGATGGAACAATTTTTTTAATCATATTATATCGATTACTAATTTTTAATCTTAAGTTTTGCTTAATTAAAGTATTTATATTACCTAGTATCGATTTTAATCTAATATAAAGTCTTTCGTTCTTATTATAATTTTTCCTATATATATTATTCATAGCTGTTAGGATTAAGCTTTTTTCTTTATGTAGTTTTTTTAGAGTATCTGTCATGTATTTTTCTGTGCTATTTTCTGGTTTTATTCGCGGTACCACCGTTTTTATTGTTTTTAGGATTAAATCATCTAGTTGTAATAAATAATTATCTATTTTTTGATTAGTTAAATTTCTATTATCAGGTATTAGATTTATGTTACCTGCCGTATATTGTTGGTAATTCTTTTCTATCTTGTTTTTAAATTTTCTCCAGTTTGTTGTTTTAAAATTAAAAACATGTGTGTTAATTTTATTTTCAAAAATAAAATCAATTGAATTATTTGCTCTAACCTCCAACAAAACAGCATCATGATTACTATCATAAGGTATAGTATTTAAATTATTTGAATATTGCGTGATTTCTAATCTCTAGTCAACTAAACAGATATCTAAATATGAATTACTTGGTTTATATGTTGGACTATTAGTAGCATATAATTTGATTTTATATAAAAATTCGTAGTTTTCTATCCATTTGGCTAAATTATTACCCCTGGTATTATTATTTTCATTATACCATGAAATATGTTTAGCATTTAAATCTCCAGCAATAATATAAAAATTGCTAAGTTTATTTAATTTTAAAATATGAAATAATCTATTAAGTTCATTATTAAAATATTGATTTTTATCATACGCTGAATAAACTGAAATAAACTGAAAAGTTTTTTGTTATTAGGTAAGTTCATTGATGTTGCACATGCTTCTAAACTTTGAAAATGATTAAAATTGCTGTACCACCCCCCAGCTTCGAGTTTGGTCTATCTCTTCTATGTACCTCCTGTACCACCCCCCTGCTTCGAGTTTGGTCTATCTCTAATAAAACATCAAAACTGTTTGTAGTACTTAATATGCCCGTAAAAATTGGATTTTCCAATATTTACGGGCGTATTAAGTACTATTTCGGGAGTTATCAGCAAAATAAAACCACTTTGACAGACGCCGTACGCCGTACGTCGGCTATTAGGGAGAGCTCTTAGGTGATATAAGATTTTTAAACATTCCCGCTCTCAATTTTCTCTTTATGCTCGTCTTCTTTTAGCTCGTATAGCTTGCTGAAATCTAACATAAACTGGGCAACCTCTATAAGACGAAGGGTGACCATTACTCTTACATAAAACACAGAAAAGTTTATTTTTATTTTCGTCTGTAAATTCTAGCTGACAGTTACCAGGTTTATGATCTTGACATCCTTTCACACATCTGTAAACCATTTTACAATTAAAAGCAGTATGTCCAAATCTTTGGCAACGCTTACATTGTCAGATATCCCCTTTTTTAAGATTTTCCCATACAACCTTTACGATATTTATACTATCTATGTTTAAACTTTTCAATTCATTAAATACATTCTCTGGAGTGTCTTTTTCATTTAACCTTTCAAAATCAAAGATTTAAGTTTTTCTGCTTTTGGGGTAAAAGTATAAAAACTACAATTTACATTATCTAATACTGTTTTAATAGCCTGATAATTTTCTTTGGTATGAACAATAATACATATTTTGTGTTTATTTATTATGTTATGTTTAATATATTCGATGTTATAATTATATGGCTCTTGTGCCAATATTATATATTTGTCGAATATAAAAACTGGAAGCGTTGATGTTTATTTGGACGATATTATTTTGGCTTGGCCAGTTAAATAATATCCTGTTTTAATAAATAAAACTCCAAATTTATTTAATAATTAAAACTTTATTTGTTCTGAATAGCTTTATTATTAAACATTAACTCTGTACTTTACTATTTCGACAGTTGTTTAACGAAAGCTGAACAAATTTCAACTCTCCGAATTACCATAAAAACCGCATTATTTATACACACTTTTTTACTTCTCAACTTTTTGTTTACATTAAAAATGTAAATAGACTTTGTTCCAATAATAATACAATTAATTATTTTGCGTAATTATTTTGCGTAATCATCGTCAATAATAATTATTATTATTTGCATTTGTTGTTACCCAAAATTGCATACATTGCATAAATGCGCACTAAGCATTATTTATTATATGCTAAGTTTATTAACTTTATGACATAGTTAATTAATTTAAATAATATTTTTTAATATTATTTCGCAATGCGTAATGCAAAATATTTTGGGTTCAAATATAACAAAAATACAGGGACGGCGTGTTTTATTCCACAACAATTATTTTAATATAAATACTATAACAACAAATATGTCATAGACCTTAAAATGTATGCTACAACAAAAAGTTTATTTTTTCATAGTTTTTGGCCTTTTTTTTCTTAAATTTATCATGATAACCGATTTTATAAAATCAAATATTGTATTAATAATTTCAATCAATTAATTTTAGACAATTTCATTTTTGAAATAAATCTTCGCGTGTAATTTACATTCAAAAAGTGCGAACAAAAAGTACCACTTTTTGAAAATTATGTTTTGTCCCTGTTCGTAGCATTAAAATTTATATCATTCCTTTTCATTTTTCAAAAAGTGAATAATTAAAAAGCTAAAAACATTCTAGCTTTAAAAAATTGAAAAACAGTGGAAGCTTTAAAACACTAACACATATAAACATTTGCATAGTTTTCCCGGTAGGTTTCAGAAAATGCTTTAGAAAAAGGTAAAAATTTATGATAAATATCAAAAAAGGTTTGGGTATATGATAAACAAATGGTTTTACTATATGATAAATGAATGACATTTGACCTTTAATAAATATGTGAATGACTGACTAATTTTGAAATGATTAATTTTGAATTAATTCGATTAGTAAACAATAATGTTATGTCAAATTACCCGTTTTGTATCATCTTTATTTAAAAAAATTTTTGTATACACAAAGTATTTTTGTACCCAATAAATATTATATTTTAAATACGATAATTTGAAATTTCAAATAATTTCAAATATGATAAATCATAAATATAAAAACCAAGAACCAAATGAAAATAATTATTTTTTATAAATAATCTGTCAAGTGTCAATCAAACTTCAAAATAATATAAATAGCTTTTTGCAACAAAAAGAGCTTTTATTTAGTTCATAATATTCTTCCAGTGGCGCTGTCATATAAACAACATTTTCACTTTTTTCACTTTTCTCACTTTTTGTTCTCACTTTTTGAATGTATTTGAGCCTTAACTTTTGCAAAAATTTCTCTAATTCAGTTTAATTTTATTGTTTGGATTTAAATGTTTGTTTAATGTCCTTTAATGTCTACCAAAATTTTACTTTTAATTATCATTTTTAAATTATTTATAAATTCAATATATGCCAGGAGAATAAATGGTATTTATATATTTTTGTATAATTTGTAATTAATTAATTTCTGAATAATAAAAAAAAAATCTAATAAAAAGTAAATAATGATCAAACTGGAGTGAAATTCAAATTAAGACCAATTCAACTTCATCAAAATAATGAAAAAACAATTTTCTATTTTCTTTAATTATTTTTTTAATATCATCAGGTTCTTGATCAAATATTATTAGAGGCGGTAATTTTTTTGTTTCACTTACAATTTTAGTTGACTGTGTGTTATTATTTTCTATATTGTTTACCATACATTTATCTGACCGCTGTTCTTGGGTGTTTTCTTGTATGGTGTGATTTTTTTGCATAGCAACTACTTTTTTCTTCTTATTTTTAGATTTAAACACTTCAATAAAATCATCAATATTATTACCTTCTTCCATTTCATCATCATTTAATTCCTCCTCTTCATTTTCTTGATCACTCAATATATCAAAACGATTTTCACTGTTGTATGATGTTGTAGGAACTCTATTTGTTTTATGACTTAAAGATGTTATAAAGATGCTAATAGTTTTTTTAAATTATTATTTTCTTTTTTAAGTCTGTCATTATCAGCTTTTAGTGTAAGCTTCATAACAATCATTTTGTTTGTTCTTTTGATAGGTTTATTATTACAAGCTTTTAATGTATTGACACATCATCAGATTTTATAATATTCATTTCAGATTATATAATATTTTTCATTAAAAATTTCATTAGAGACCATTAATTGTTCATTATTATGCGATGATCCATTCATAGGATCAAAATCGCTTTTACACTATGTTATTTATTAACTTTATGCTCAGTTTTGTATGTTTTTATTACTTTCACTATTTTAAAATTTTATTGCTTTTTTAAGTAGCCATACCTCCTAAATATTTTTTGGCTAATATTACCAACTTGGGATATATCTATAAGATTTTTTTTTTGTAAAAATACGAATACATATTTGAAATAGTATGTTAACACATACTTTTTCTCTGGACTTCCACCATTCTAATGGATTTTCGTTCCTTTTAATTAAATTTTCCTCGCAAAACTGGCGTAATTCTATAACTGAATTTGATGTGTTTGTTGAAATTATACTTGAAGTATGTATATCGAAATTATGCCATAGAGATGACGTTGAAACAGTTGAAGATGAAGATGTTAATGGTGCTGGTGGTGGTACTGCCACAGATGTTAATAGCACTTCCAGTGGTTGGAATATTCGCCTTTCCTCTAATATGCGGTCTTTAACATATTTTGAACATTCCGAAGAATTTAATGTTTAAGTTTAATGTTTTTTATACCTAACCTTTTTTTAATTCAACAACAGTAAATCAAAAAAAAATCCGACCCTGGCATACAAATTATCAGCTGATATCATTTCAGCTGATTATAATCAGCTGTTTATAATTATTACTAAGACTTTACTTTGACACATTGGCGACCTAAAGAAAGAGTATTACAAATTTCTTGGTTTCACAAAAACTTTTTTAGAAATATTAATTTTTCAATGTGTTAGATAGAGTTAGCAAATTTATGCTCCTTCCATATATTTCTAATTCTTGTTATAAACAGTAATCATATTATAAATACTAAACTTCATAGTAACGTTAAGTGTTTCAATAAATTATAGTATTTGTATCTCTTCTTGATGAAAACCCGTATTCTGCGAGTTTTACTATTGCTGAAACTGAAATGCTTGTATACATATAGAAAACAAATACATTAGTTTTTTAAAACAAATACATTAGCCATCATTCCTTATAATAATTACAATAGCCATCATTCCTTATAATAATTTCTAATAAAATGCAATCATTAATTTAAAATCAAATCATTAATACATTATAGCCATCATTCCTTATAATAATTTATAATAAAATGCAATAATTAATTGGCAAAAAATGGTAAATGACAAGTTAGATGATTAAAATAATTATCAAAAAAAGTTAATTATTGGAGAAAAAATTAAGAAAGAGTTAAAATAATTTAGCTTAAAATAATTTTTTCAAAAAATCAGTGTTAAAGGAAAGTATCCACTTAGTATCCACTGCGGCTGGTAAAAATGATAGTAATATATCGGACAAAATTTAAATTAAGTTTGAGCTGTAGATGGCGGTGATTTGAAAATCAGATAATTGCCAAAATTGAATGTAAATAACCCAGTGAACAGTGTAAGTATATATAAGCCTTATACATAACTTATGTGTAAACCTTATAGACCCGTTAGCTATCCATAACTATCGCACAGGCTATGTCCGCTTGTGTAAGAGCATAAATGTAAGGGATGTGTAAGATTTCACATTGCCCCTACAATAGATGGCGTTTTTTGTGGTTTATTTCCTTGTCATAGTTTTTGTCGCTGTAAATTTAATAATTTTAAATAAAATACAAATTAATTCATTTTACTTTTTATATCAAATTTTATAATATATATTTATAATTTTATAATATTATATTGTACACTAATTTAGTAATAACAGTAACTCAATAACTAATACAGTAACAGTACAATACAATACAATAACAGTAACTCAGTAACAGTAATTCAATTTTTATTTCTATTTCTTTGTTGGTGCACTCTATACTCTATTATGAGAGGCACAAATTTGTTTCCTTATATTTAATTCATAATCATGATAAAGAGGCAATTTTGATTTCCATGCTTCTGCAAAATACAAAATAATAAAATATAATGTTAGGTAATGAAAGTTTTCTTTATTAAATTAATTAATTCTTACCATATATTACTTTGTTGAAAAGTGGCAAATGCTTCAAGGGCTTTTTCGTTTAATTTACTTAATTCTGTTTTTTTCTTTGTTTTTTTCTAATTGCGCAATTGTCAAGATTAATGTCTTGACAGTTTTTGTCCAAATGATTTTTTAAAATATTTAATATTTCCTACCATCAAAATGAGAATTACAAGATTCACAGAAAAAATAAGATTCCTCAAGTGGTAAACAACTGAAATAAGTAATATTCGTTTAAATTTTTATGAGTTTTTATTAATAATTTAATTTTTGTATAAAACGTGCAGAATGGATATTGAACACATTTGATACGTTTTTCTAAATAGTAAAAATTACACTCGAACTTACCAATATTAAATTCGAGTTTAAATAAAAAATAAAGAGAAAAATTCATTTTATTGTATTAATTAATAAAAGTTATTTTTTAGAAGAAAAAATTGCATATTGGACACTTATGTATTGATATAGCAATAATGTGAAATCCGTTGAAATAACCGAGTAAAATAAATTTTCACCATTTTTTAATACCCTAGCGGCCTACTATATTAAAAGTTATTTATTTATTTATTTATTTATCTACCGATTTTCATCTTACAGATATTTTAAAAATTACATTGTAAACCTAAAAAACTTAAAAACTATATAACTAAAATTTAATTTTCAACAAAAAAAAAACTTAATAATTGAAGAAAGTAATAACATAAAAAAATAATAAAATTTTTATTTCAAATTAAAAAAAAGTATAAGCTTCAATGCGAAAAGCTACCTGAAAAAATATATTGTACGGAAAAAAAAATGCTAAAACAATTCTTTAACCATTAATATAAACTTGTGTCTTGGAAGTGTTAATCAATTTCCCCATAAACTGAATTAAAAGTGGTAATGCATTTTGTTACAGGCTCATGTTGTCCATAGCTTGTTCTATGATGCGGCGGATAAAAAATAGAATTTATACGTAAGCTAAAGGGCCTATATAAATAACTAAAAATTTAGCCTCTAGAGATAGGAGGTCAATAAGTAGACACCTAGACCTATAAGGTGGTAAATCCCCATTAAAAATCTTTCGCACAGCAAACCTGGTAAATGATTTCTGAACTCTTTCCAGTCTACTAATATGACTTGAGTACACTGGATACCATACAATTGCTGAATACTCTAAAATAGATCTTACTAAAGAACAATACAGTGTTTTTAGTGAATATGGATCACTAAAATCTTTAGTATTCCTAATTATGAATCCAAGCAATCTATATGCTTTTGCAATTATATAATCATAATGCACATTAAAACTCATATTAATGTCATAATAAACACCTAGATCCAAAATTTCATCAACTTCTTCTACGATAATGCCATTTATAGTCAGATTTACCGAGGTTTTGGCACGTTTCCTTGAAAACATGACTACTTTGCACTTAGATACATTCAGAGCTAAACAGTTATTATCAGCCCAATCAACTAAAGAATTTAGATCTCCTTGTAAATGCTTAAAGTCCTCAGAATTTTTGACAAGACGAAATATTTTAAAATCATCAGCATAGCCTGAAGAGCTTGATCCACCTGTAAATGATTAAATATCATTCACAAAGAAAATGAAAAAATTGGTGCAATATGGCTACCTTGTGGTAGACCAGACACAGCCTTGATTTGTCGCGATTGTAAATTCTGAATTTTTACAATTTGAATTCGATTTTCCAAATAAGATTCAATCCACTGCAAGATAGCAGAGTGAAAACCTAAAGCTCAGAATTTCTGAATTAATATATCGTGTTGCACCCTATCAAATGCTTTAAGAAAAAAAATCTGTATACACAGAACTTACTTCACAACTTGATTCAAGTGCATTTATAACAAAACTAGAAAAACAAGCAAGATTTGTAGTGGTAGATCGACCTCGAATAAATCCATGTTGTTTAGGAGATATAAAGTCTTTAACCACATCAGTAATTTTATTTACAACAATAATTTCAAAAACTTTTGGAAGAGCTGAAAGTTTAGCAATTCCTCGATAGTTTTTAATGTCGTTTTTAAAACCTGATTTAAAGATTGGAGTTAGGAATGATATCTTCCAAGAGTCTAAGATCATACCAGAACTCAATGACAAATTAAATATATGAGTTAGTGGACCAGCAAAAATATTTGCAAAATTCTTTAGTAGAATTGCTGGTATCCCATCGTAACCAGGATTATAGTCATTATTTAACTGTTCTAAGGCATGCAAAACTTCAAATTCTGATAATGTTATTTGTCCTAAATCAAAAAGAGGATATATATGACTAAAATTTCCCTTAGAGGTAGAATCTACAATTGAATATACAGATTCAAAGTAATCACCAAATAGATTTACCGTTTCAGCGGTCGAATTTGAGCTTAAATTATCAAATATCATTTGTTTTGGAAAACCAGACGATGATTTTTGACTAG
This sequence comes from Empis stercorea, assembly GCA_949752835.1. Classification (NCBI taxonomy): domain Eukaryota; kingdom Metazoa; phylum Arthropoda; class Insecta; order Diptera; family Empididae; genus Empis; species Empis stercorea. The sequence goes on along the minus strand of OX457085.1, from coordinate 50,175,327 downwards.
AAATATAAGCCCAAAAACTTTTGCTGTTTCTTTTTATATTTGATTCTAACTGAAATATATGCTGCTTATACATAAATCTATGTAACGTTTCATATTCTAGGCGAAGCCTCATAAATAGAATTTTATCTGCTATATGATTTGAAATTCTACATTTTGTATGAGCTCTATTTCTTGCATTTTTTAATCTACTGAGACTATTAGTATACCATTTAGGATGACTATTATTTATAATAATCACATCTGGAACACACTGATTTATAGTAGTATAAATAAAATTTGAAAACACAGACCAAGCATCTATCAATTCATTACTTGATAGAATATCATTCCAAGAACAAGAATCTAATATAACCGATAAAGCACTAAAGTTTATAGTCAGATAGCTACAAAATTATCATTATCTTGACAAAAATTATACAATTTAATATCAATAATTAACGCATTATGATGACAATCAGTATTAACAAATGGAAAATATTCTGAACAACTTCCACAAATATCATTTTTATCATTCGATTATTAGAGTTTTAACATTATTAATTTGACTTAAATTAAGAGAGAAAAGAGTATTTGCCACTACAATCTCGATATCTGTTGTCATATTTACAGGAAATAAAAATTTTTCGCTTTTGATCCAATTCCAGGATAGAGAGCTTAGATTAAAATCACCAGGAACCAAAAGTAATCATCATCTTTGAAATTCCCAGGAACATTTGAGTAACTATTAATATGATTTTCATATAAACAAAAATCACTGGATGGAGGAATGTAGCTGACGCCAAAATATAGAGTTGAAGAACAATTTGTAGAAAAAACCTTTACTACAAGCTGTTGAATTTCTGCATCGCCACAAAGTAGTTCTACAGCCACACTGCTGAAATTTGAGCGCACTCAAAACCAACACTACTAAAAAGCCCTGAACAAAGTCTGTGCACTGACACATACATACCAAAAGGTAGTCAGAGAATTCAATATGACATATAATTTTTTCTTTGATAAAAATTATGTTTTTAGTGATAATAAAACGAAATTTATAATTTTTTATAATTAATTATTTTATTAAAAAAATTAATTACTTATAATTTATATATTGTGATTTCTATTATTTAAGATACATGTAATAATACGCTTTTCTAATAATTTTGTACCATCAGATAGTGTTTTTACATCAATAATGTCTATTGATAAGATACAAATTCACCAATTGGCACAAAAATGCGTATTGTTACCTGTATCTGAAATTAAATATTAATAAATTCAAAATAATATAATTATAAAAAATACTCCTGCACAACATATACGTCCCCTGGAACACACTGCAACTGCATAACATATACGTCCAGCAGTTTCACATGAAAAAATAAACAAAGTCATTAAAAAATTCATTTTTGGTTTGTAATAATTTGGGTAAATATATTTAATAATTCTACTTGATTTTTTAAAATATCTAAATATCTAGTGAGAAAAATCGTTTTGACACTTTTGTGCTTTTTTAAATATAAAATTTCGCGGTTTTCAAATTTCGTTTGCTCAATATTTCTGTATCTCGCGAGTAAATTTTCAATTTGTGACCATAAAGTTAATTTTTTACTACTATTTGGTAAAATCCATTGCAATTCATTATATGGAACTTCGGATCCATGTAAAATAACATTTACTACTAAATATTTATTAATACTAATTCGGACAGATATATTGCATTCTAAATCGTCGCTATTTTCGAGTAAAACAAATACACATTTTTCCTCATTTTCGAAAAGAAGATAATTTTGTTTTGACAATCGATTTTTTCTTTAAAATTATTTTTAAAAATACTATAATCTGTAATAATGTCTGATGCAAAAAAATCATTCGACCTTTTTTCTAATAAAATATTTAATTTATCGAATTTTTTTGACGGATCCCGCCCCGCCGTCTTTGAATGTTTTCTATAGGTCTAAATACTGCGGATAATTTGGAAAAATTGAAGGTATAGCACCGACATTTAATTTATAAAATTTATTATTTTCACGTTTTATAAAATCTTCTTCTCGAAAATGAATCGCACAAACAGCAGAACATTTTGTTGGCTGCCAGTCACTTCTGTGAATAGCGCCTGTCCACTTATCTTTTAAATCCTGATCTTTAGGAAAACCAAAAGTTAGAATCGATGGTTCTGACGAAAAATAATTGGACTTGCAATAAGGTACCACACAATGTCGCGGCATTATTTAATTTCAAAAGGCAAAAAATTGCACGAAATTTGCACATTTAGTTTATATTTAATTGCCTTTAGCACACTAATTATTATATAAATATTAAGATATTCCAATAAGAAATTTTATTTCTTGTTTATGAAATTTGCACTAAATTTTTATCACAAAAATAAACTATGTAAATCAAATAATCGCACAATTTTTTTTAATAAAAACAAATCTACAATTATTAAACTATAATTTACACTACTTTTTAATAAAAATCTCTTATTAATTACCATAAAATATCACTTTTAATTATTTATTTTCCTCGCGTCTATTTATGCCGCCATTAAATTTGACATTAGCAAATTTTTGACTTCTGACTACTCTCGCGGTTTCGATGTATGTGTACATCAGGGCTTTTTAGTAGTGTTGGTTTTGGCGCACTGCAATTAAAACACCCACACCACCAACATTCTGGTAATAGACAATAAAATTGTTTAAGTTGCTCTCATTATTCTGATAAACATTTACAATAGACGGTAAATTAAATGGATTTTTTGTGTGTACATTTATAATAGAAGAGAACGGCTTAAGAGAGTTTGTTGAACCAGATAGATTATTAAATAACAATGATGAATTAATATCACTATCGATATCAGCTGATGATAGATGAACATCTGAATTTATATTTATATGATTTCCGTTGATACTGGGTGATTCGAGTTTTTTGGCAAATTTATAAAATTTTTAACAAATATACCAGCAGGCCAAATGTCAGCATTTAAAATTTTTCAGCTTGATCTTGAGGAACTCCAAGCTTAAAAGAAATTTGCCTCATCTTGCTTAAATCAGCTTCTTTTTTTATAAGCTTGAAACACTGAACATCGGTTATTTTTTTGTAAACACTGAACATCGGTTATTTTTTTGCAAACGATTTGTAATATACTGCGTAATGGCTTCTGTTGAAGTATTTGGTCCACATTGGAATATATGAAACCACTGTTGTTTAGCTACAACCTCAAAAGCAGTCTCATCAATTGCTTTACAATTATAGTTGCTGTTTTATTCGCCACGCCACCTATATATCAGAAAATTAACTACTAAATTCCCAATTATTTTTTTGAGGTGGATACTAATAGAATATCAGTAAAAAAAATTTAAGCAAAATTTTTGTCTCGGGTAAAATTTTGTAAGGAAATTCATATTTTTTTTAAGTGGATACTAGGTGGATTTTTAGCTTTAAACTAAAATTAAATTTTTATTGTGTTTATTGTGTATTATTATTATCATAAAAAAAATATATCCCAGGTTTACGAGTCTTATTATATTTTATGTTTCTTTTACCTTTTTTTGTATTTTGGTCCATTGCTCTAGAATCACCCTGTTTCACTATTTCCGAGAATTTTTCACTAATAACTGATTTAGTCATCTGGTTTGAACTTTGAACTGTAGATAGATTTTCTAAATTAACTTGATCAACTACCAAATTATTATTTAATTCTTTGCACTTTATGTTATTTACAACATCTTTTATGTGTATCAATTCGGTACATAACCATTCTAGTTTATTAACTAAGAAAGTTTTTTACTTAGTTCCTTACAAGTTTCACATTTCCAAAAAAATGAATCATTGGCTTTCAAAATTGAGAATATATTTTCAGGTATTTTAGCACAATTTATGTGAAATAATTTACCACAAAAGGATTCACAAATTATAAAGTCAAATTTAATTAATTTGTTACACTTTGCACAATATTTATCCATTTTGATATAATTTAATGCAATAATTTTTGTAAGCAAAAAGGAAACTGTTAATTATTAAAATAATTTACGGAAACTTAAGAAAAACACGTCTAAACTGTTTGAAATCTACTGTCTAATTTGAAATTTCAGTAAAAACTTGACGTTTTATTATAGCTACGCCACCTATATATCAGAAAATTAACTACTAAATTCCCAATTATTTTTTTGAGGTGGATACTAATAGAATATCAGTAAAAAAAATTTAAGCAAAATTTTTGTGTCGGGTAAAATTTTGTAAGGAAATTCATATTTTTTTAAGTGGATACTAGGTGGATTTTTAGCTTAAAGCTATGTACATACAGAAAGTGAAAAGGTCGTGAAAAAATTATTTAAAATTTGTACATTTAAACTTAGTGAAAATTTTGACTGCAATTTGAAATTGACAAAATAAAAAAGAAAAGCCAAATTTAAGTCAAATTTATTTATTGTAAAAAGTCAAATACATATAATGTTTTTTCTTCAAACTCGTATTCGTCTAGCAACATAATCGTTTTCAATCATATTGAAATTGATAATTCAGTAATTCATAAAATTTAAAATATTTGAAAATAAAAACGTCAAAATATTATTTTTCAAATTTTTCACGTTCAATTAAATGTACAGATCATGAATATAGTTGTTAAAAATTTGATTATCTTAAGGTTCATGTCTCTGATAAATAATATTCATTTCATGTCGAGTATGTACTACTTTTTGAAAAAAATTTCAAAAAAATTTCCCGACTTTTTCACAACCTGAAAATTTATATGGGAAATCATCATTTCATTTTCTGTCTGTACATAGCTTTAAACTAAAATTAAATTTTTATTGTGTTTATTGTGTATTATTATTATCATAAAAAAATATTTAATAGAAACACTTACTTAGTAAAAAATTAACAAAATAATTAGCATTTAAGAAAATGATAAGCAGTTAAGAAAATAAATGGAATTAGCATTTAAGAAAATATTTTTTCGACATTTTTGTCTTTTAGTGATGCTCTTCTGGCAGAAATGATCTGCCCGGTTTTTGAAAAAATTCTTTCACTGGGGACAGAAGTAGCCATACCTCCTAAATATTTTTTGGCTAATATTACCAACTTGGGATATATCTATAAGAATTTTTTTTGTTAAAATACGAATACATATTTGAAATATTATGTTAACACATACTTTTTCTCTGGACTTCCACCATTCTAATGGATTTTCGTTCCTTTTAATTAAATTTTCCTCGCAAAACTGGCGTAATTCTATAATTGAATTTGATGTGCTTGTTGAAATTATACTTGAAGTATGCATATCGAAATTATGCCATATAGATGACGTTGAAACAGTTGAAGATGAAGATGTTAATGGTTCTGGTGGTGGTACTGCCACAGATGTTGATAGCACTTCCAGTGGTTGGGATATTCGCATTTCCTCTAATATTCGGTCTTTAACATATTTTGAACATTCCGAAGAATTTAATGTTTAAGTTTAATGTTTTCTATACCTAACCTTTTTTTAATTCAACAATAGTAAATCAAAAAAAAAATCCGACCCTGGCATACAAATTATCAGCTGATATCATTTCAGCTGATTATAATCAGCTGTTTATAATTTTTACTAACACTTTACTTTGACACATTGGCGACCTAAAGAAAGAGAAATACAAATTTCTTGGTTTCACAAACACTTTTTGAGAAATATTAATTTTTCATGTGTTAGATAGAGTTAGCAAATTTATGCTCCTTCCATATATTTCTAATTCTTGTTATAAACAGTAATCATATTATAAATACTAAACAGTAAACATATTATAAAATAAAATAACATATAAGATAAAAACTTATAACATAATATTATAAGTCATTGGATATTACTATTATAGTTATTACTAATAAGTATTATTATTAATAGATATTACTATTTTAATACCTTCAATTGAAAATACCCGTCCTATAGTGTTATACCCTTAAAAATAATTCCGATTTAACTTCTAATGTGACAACAGATTTACTTGCGGCAGTTATTCAATCAAATGCAAATTTCATAGTAACAGATTTGACAGAAATAAATGTTGCTATGAGTAAAGGACGTTTTTGTCCTACTACGTTAAGTGTTTCAATAAATTATAGTATTTGTATCTCTTCTTGATGAAAACCCGTATTCTGCGAGTTTTACTATTGCTGAAACTGAAATGCTTGTATACATATAGAAAACAAATACATTAGTTTTTTAAAACAAATACATTAGCCATCATTCCTTATAATAATTACAATAGCCATCATTCCTTATAATAATTTCTAATAAAATGCAATCATTAATACATTATAGCCATCATTCCTTATAATAATTTATAATAAAATGTAATCATTAATTGGCAAAAAATGGTAAATGACAAGTTAGATGATTAAAATAATTATCAAAAAAAAATTAAGAAAGAGTTAAAATAATTTAGCTTAAAATAATTTTTTCAAAAAATCAGTGTTAAAGGAAAGTATCCACTTAGTATCCACTTCGGCTGGTAAAAATGATAGTAAAATATCGGACAAAATTTAAATTAAGTTTGAGCTGTAGATGGCGGTGATTTGAAAATCAGATAATTGCCAAAATTGAATGTAAATAACCCAGTGAACAGTGTAAGTATAATATATAAGCCTTATACATAACTTATGTGTAAACCTTATAGACCCGTTAGCTATCCATAACTATCGCACAGGCCATGTGTCTTTGTGTAAGAGCATAAATGTAAGGGATGTGTAAGATTTCACATTGCCCCTACAATAGTTGGCGTTTTTTGTGGTTTATTTTCTTGTCATAGTTTTTGTCGCTGTAAATTTAATAATTTTAAATAAAATACAAATTAATTCATTTTACTTTTTATATCAAATTTTATAATATATATTTATAATTTTATAATATTATATTGTACACTAATTTAGTAATAACAGTAACTCAATAACTAATACAGTAACAGTACAATACAATACAATAACAGTAACTCAGTAACAGTAATTCAATTTTTATTTCTATTTCTTTGTTGGTGCACTCTATTATGAGAGGCACAAATTTGTTTCCTTATATTTAATTCATAATCATGATAAAGAGGCAATTTTGGTTTCCATGCTTCTGCAAAATACAAAGTAATAAAATATAATGTTAGGTAATGAAAGTTTTTTTTATTAAATTAATTAATTCTTACCATATATTACTTTGTTGAAAAGTGGCAAATCCTTCAAGGGCTTTTTCGTTTAATTTTACTTAATTTTGTTTTTTTATTTATTTGTTTTTTTCTAATTGCGCAATTGTCAATATTAATGTCTTGACAGTTTTTGTCCAAATGATTTTTTAAAATATTTAATATTTCCTACCATCAGAATGCGCATTACAAGATTGACAGAAAAAATAAGATCCCTCAAGTGGTAAACAACTAAAATAAGAATATAACAGATTACAGATCCCTTATCATTTCCTTATTCATAAGAATACTATGCAAAATACGAATCTCTTACACGTAAGGGTTCTGACATCGTTCACAGAAAATCCGCTGCGGAATTAAATTATTTTTTGAAATAATTTTAAATGGCTGAGTGAATACTTAAGTGTCCAATATCCAAAAGTATAAAATGTGAGGAAAATACATTTTAAGTTTCAATTGTTAATTTTATCACGTAGATGCGGACTTAGACAGGATTTTAGAGTTTTAGTTGATTTCTCCACTTATTAAGTAATACGTAATATTCGTTTAAATTTTTATAAGTTTTTATTAATAATTTAATTTTTGTATAAAACGTGCAGAATGGATATTGAACACATTTGATACGTTTTTCTAAATAGTAAACATTACACTCGAACTTACCAATATTAAATTCGAGTTGACAGTTCATACTGAAGGAATTGTCATTTTTTTAACAATTTGTGAATAGCTATTTTCAATTTTGCTTGTTAAATAACAACTTAAGAGCTTAACAAGATAACAAGTCGGTTTGTGAATAAGGCTATTATTATTCACAAACCGACTTGTTATCTTGTTAAGCTCTTAAGTTGTTATTTAACAAGCAAAATTGAAAATAGCTATTCACAAATTGTTAACAAAATTGTTAAAAAAATGACAATTCCTTCAGTATGAACTGTCATTGTTGGTATATTATATTACAAGTTGGTATATTATAAAAATTCACAATGTCAAAATTTTGTATGAAAAAATTCACAATATTGATAAAAATTCACCACGGCTTGTTAAAATTGCTATTCAGAAATTGTTAAGATAATTGTTAAGCTGTTAAATTTCTTTATTGACACTTGGTATTTAACATCCATATTTGAGTGGTTGTTATTTAACAATTCCATATAAAAGTGATTTTTTTTAATAAAAATTTTTGAATAAAAAGTTGTTTGAAAAATTTTAAGCGTATTTGTATTTAAATTTTTTAGATGATTCTAGGTATCAATTATGAAATATGAAAAATTTATTTTCGTACTTGAAAATTAGATGAATTTTTTAAAAAGTGGCAATAAATTGTAGTTTTACATACAATATATACATATATATTCTATGTTTAAAAAAAAATACATATATTATCTTTTTTTATAATTTTTAATATATATATGATATATATATACATATATATTATATAGTGAGGTATATATATATATATATATTTTATATACCGATTTTTCTTATCTAGTAGGTATATAAACCATAATAATATATATATACATTTTTTTTCGTATTACTACTGACTATGCGAATACAAAAATGAAGCATTTAAATTTTATCCTCCGAACAAATATACAAAAATTATCATATACCTATTTGAATCTGTATAGAATTTTTCATATTATAAACATTTTCATTTAGGGGTTTCTGCAATATACTTGCATTATATACAAATAAATATTTTTAAATATTTTTAATATATATATATATATATGTATATATATACATATATATATATTTGAATTGAAAAATGGATTTGTGTAGTTGAAAAGTTCATGAATTTTTTTAAAAACTGGCAGTAAATTTAAATAGTAGTCTGACATGCAATATATATATATAATTATATGACTTTTGTTATCTAGTAGGTATATAAACCATAATATATATATATATATATATATATTTAAATACAATATACTACATATATTGTATGTACAACCTACAACTACTAAATTCATAAAATTTTCAACTACAAAAATACATTTTTCAATTCAAATAAAAAAAAATCACAAAATTTCTGTTTTAGAAACCGGTTTTTTGAAAATTTATTCACAATTTGACAATTTTTCATTCACATTTTAACAAGCAAAATTCACCTCATAATTTTTAAGAAGTGCATATTCACCATTTTTGTGAATAGCATTTTTACGCTTGCTTGTTATGGCACTTGTTATTAATTTTTAACAAGTGTCAAATCAGTTGTTACGTTGTTAATTTGTGAATAGCTCTATAAATAAAAAATAAAGAGAAAAATTAATTTTATTATATTAATTAATAAAAGTTATTTTTTAGAAGAAAAAATTGCATATTGGACACTTAAGTATTCATATAGCAATAAATAAGTATACTATATAAACAACTAAAAATTTAATAATATAATAAAATACCTAAAACAGCTTGAAGCGGTTCTTTTACTTTTAGAGCTCTTCTAATCATGTCTAAAGTAGAATTCCATCGTGTGATGGAATCAATCATTTTTCAATTTTAACGGTTGGTTTTCTGAATTAAGCTGCTTTTGCATATTTTTAAATTTTTCGGATACACTTGAACTCCTATTAAAATGTTCTACAATACCTAAAATAAATTAATTATAATTTCTTTCTAGAAATCATGGAGTATTTCGGTTCTAAGAATGACATAAGTTTTCTAAATCCTTTATCCTCAACTATAGAAAACGGTTGAATATCCTTAACAACCATTTTGAGAATTAAAGAATCAATTTTATTTGAATATTTAGTTCTGAATCGTTGACGCTTAATAAAGGAAGTCATATCAGTCTGTAATATTTTTCCTTTTTATACCAAATTATCCTCAGTTATTTGATTATATTTTTCTTGATATTCCGCATATGATGCTACATGTCTTGATTTGATATGTTTTGCTAAATTTGAGGTTGAACCACCATTATAAGAAATTAAAGATTTACAATGATTACACACAGCTATTGATTCAGTTTTTGGTCTAAAATAATTCCAAATAACGCTGCGTTTTTTTTGTTAAATCTGTATTTAAACTGGTATCTGGTGCTGCTTCTGATGAATCAACTGTTTCTTCAATTTCATTCACAGTAATATCTTTATCCACATCCACTGTTGTGCTGTTAATTGCCATAAATCTTCGCATGGCATATAATAGTTTTTAGACTGTGTTATTTGGTAATCGTAATACTATATTTCAGGACAAGAGTTAATAAATATTTATTATAATTATCAAAAGTAAGAATTCCCAAAATATTTACCTTTTATTTTTATGATAAAATTCGAGATTCTGTTCAAATAAAATTTAAACTTTTATACCACATAAATACAATAACTCTATAGATAACATAACAATTATCGATAACTGAAGTGTATCACCCTATGACTGTTGCTTAACAAATCAATATATATTTACGATAGCACAAATAAAGATGCACCAAATTATTGTTTAATTGTAATTTTCTTAATTCAAGTCAAGAAAATTGGTCGACTTTAGTTAAAGAACATGAAAGTGATGTTTTAGATTGGTAAACTTGTGTTAATGAGAATAAATTAATTCTCTTTTATATTCATAATGTTAAAGTAATTTACTACATAATATTAATCTAAAATCATTTTTTTTAACTTACTTAATTTACAGAGTGTTCTAATTATAATCACAAATTTTTCATATGAATTTATGAATATGTCAAACAATACGGTCACAATCATATAAAAACTAAGTTGCTATTATTATTATTAATTATATATATTCCTTTACCTTTTCCTGTTTCTAGAAATAGAAAATGTGCTGCACTGAGTAGTAGTAGTGGTAGTGGAATAGGAAAGTAATAGGAGTTGCAGTTTCATCTGTCATCTTTCATCTGAATTCATTGTTCATGTTCAATAATCTACTATTCGTTTCTATTCTACATTTTGATTTCCGGTAAAAAAAAAAATTACATTACAAAATGTCAATATTCAATATATGTGACATTTGAAAAAAGTAACGAAACTAACTCCTTACAAAAAAAAGTAACGAGTGCTCTAAAAAAAATTGAGTACCGATCGGTTACAAAAAAAAACTAACGAGTTCTCTAAAAAAAATTGAGTACCGAACCCTCTTCAATCCAACACAGTGGTTACCTCATAGATGGACTGAAGAAGAATATTAACCAAGGGAAATTCTGCTTTACTCCGGATCACTCAATTGTTCCTTTTTAGTCGGACATAGAAACACAACAAAAGCATAAACTAAGGAACAAAAAAAAAAGTTTAGGAAAACACTAAATTACACCATGGACACGCACCCAACAATGCGCCAATTGACCTAAATAACCAAATCAACAAAAATAATAATACAAAATTTTAATTTTTGCAAAATTTTTCTTATAATTTCTTTGTTTAAATATTTAATTGTTTAAGGTTCTACTATAAGGTTCTACTATACGAAATAATTAAAAATAAATAAATAAGTATATTAATAACGATAAAAGTAATGACGAGAAAAAAAAAATCTTTGAGTAATTGAATTATTATTTGGTTTTATTTTTTTATGTGGCTTTTTAAATTTTAAAACTAACTTTGAAAACTAAATACTATTTAATGGGCACTCAATTAATATAACTAAAATTACCACGTATCTTTTGATGCGTTGCGTGGAACTTCTCCGGATTTTTGTTTTTCGCAATATACAAATACAAAATTTAAACTCAAAACTACGTTAACTTCAAAATCAAAATCAATTACAAAAAAACTAATTAAACAGAAAAAAAATCTACAAAAATTCAATACAAGGTCTCCCACGAGGACACTGCACAATCCGATACAGGACGGCCCACTAAGGCACGCAACCACTCCGGCACACAGGAACAACAGGAACAAAACCTCAGCCCGACCGATATAAGAAATATATATTAAAACAGATGGTATTATATATTAAAACAGATGGTAATTAGCATATAAGAAATATATATTAAAACAGATGGTATTTATAACTTTCTATTATTGTTTTTAACGAATTTTTTTCTGCAATTAATTTTAATTGAGTGCATTTACGTAGTGATAGTGATTAAACTTGTAAAATGTAAAAAAATGAATTCATCAAATTCAATTATATAAAGTGAAACTCAAAACTCCAGCAGCAATGTCAATAAAAGTAGCCAAATGAATATAGTGTATCTCACATATAAATTTTTTTTTTTAATTTTTTAGGAATGGAACAAGAACCTGAAATGATATTTATCGATGAAAGCCCCTGTTGTAATTCCAACTGTTTGTGGCCGATATACAACGCTGATCGCTGCAATCAAGGAGCTTATTCATTATAAAATTTAGTGTTCTTGTTCTTCTAATTCAGCGAAATTTTACGAATTTTTGGAAGAGTTGATAACAAAAATTACATTAGAAAATGCCGAATCGGAAGCATATTTCATAATGAATAACGTAACAATACATAAAACTGAAGCCGTTAGAAGAATTGTAGCAGCAACTAATTTGTTTCTTCCACCATAAGCAGAAACTATTTATCCATAAGGCGTTTCTTCCACCATATTCACCAATGTTGAACCCGATTGTTTCTTCCACCATATTCACCAATGTTGAACCCGATTGAAAATGGTTTTTCAAAGGGATGTATTTGAAATTCAATTAAAAATGTTATTATAAAATATTATTTTTGAAGGTAAAAAGTTCTGCTCGACAATTATTATGTGAGCCTGTTGACCATAATTAGATACAAATAAAAAGCAGAAGCGTTAATACTTTGACTGAGGAAAACTGCTTAAATTATTTTTTAAATATAACTTTAAAAATTCCAGATGCTACTGCTGGACGACATCTGCTATAAATTATAACACTAAAAATTATAACTTCTATATAACAATAAATTTTGTAAGATTTTTTGAAAAATTATTTATTTATTATTAATAATAATAATAATAATAAAATATCTTTATTTTAATCAATTACTTTGCTTTTTTTAATCATTGATTTTATATTTTTTTATGAAATAAAGATATTTTATTATTATTATTATTATTAATAGTAAATAAATAATTTTTCAAAAAATCTTACAAAATTTATTGTTATCCACATTTTTTATTTCTTCCACACTTTATATAAACTACGAAAATCACTTCAATTTAAATTTTTTATAAAATAGCTAGGAACATTCTGATTATCAAGAACAGATAAGTGACGAATGTAACATAATTAAAAAAGATATAAATTCAGTTATTTAAAAAAAATATAATATTGATGGAGGATGGGGCAATATTTAATTCAAATATAAAAAATTTAATAGACATTAAAATAATAAATGTAAATATGAGTTACTTAATAAAAATAAAAAATAAATTTAATATTAATAAAAAATTTTGAAATAATATTTAAACAAAATTAAGAAAAATAAAATAAAATAAAAAACATCCAAACACATTCAAATCAGTGGTTTTAGTAGTTCTTCAATTTCTTTAAAGTTAAACTCGAATAACCATAGTTTGATAAATTTTAAATATTCTGATTTATTCCTTTCGCATCGATAAATAAGAGGCAGCGCATTAAAAAGGTGTGGAGCAATAATTTTGTAGAAGAGGCAAAAGTGCATTTTACGAAAAATAGGAACAACAACAAAATTTCTGGAATTAGTTCTTAAATTATGATTAACAACGAATCGAGATTCATTAAACCCTGATTCTTCAAAAAATAGTTTTAAAACCTTATAGTAATATAGGTGCCTTAAGGGTAGAATCCCGAGTGACTTGAAAAAAAAGAAAGCTTGGAGTTAAACGACTAACCTTAAGCATTATGCGTATAGCATGTTTTTGCTTAATAAGTAGTGGTTCAATTTTATTGTAATAGTTTTATTCAAAAGTTAAATTTTTTTTAATTTTTAATAATTTTATTCAAAAGTACAATTTTTTTTTATTTTTTTTTAACAACATATTTTCTTTTTTTCAAAATTCGAAATCGTTATCTAACTTAATTTCTAAAATCGTTTTTACAATTGTAAAATCGTTAACTTGAATTGTTAATAGAAATTAAGTTAGGTAACGATTTCGAATTTTGAAAAAAAGAAAATATGTTGTTAAAAAAAAATAAAAAAAAATTGTACTTTTGAATAAAATTATTAAAAATTAAAAAAAATTTAACTTTTGAATAAAACTATTACAATAAAATTGAACCACTACTTATTAAGCAAAAACATGCTATACGCATAATGCTTAAGGTTAGTCGTTTAACTCCAAGCTTTCTTTTTTTCAAGTCACTCGGGATTCTACCCTTAAGGCACCTATATTACTATAAGGTTTTAAAACTATTTTTTGAAGAATCAGGGTTTAATGAATCTCGATTCGTTGTTAATCATAATTTAAGAACTAATTCCAGAAATTTTGTTGTTGTTCCTATTTTTCGTAAAATGCACTTTTGCCTCTTCTACAAAATTATTGCTCCACGCCCTTTTAATGCGCTGCCTCTTATTTATCGATGCGAAAGGAATAAATCAGAATATTTAAAATTTATCAAACTATGGTTATTCGAGTTTAACTTTAAAGAAATTGAAGAACTACTAAAACCACTGATTTGAATGTGTTTGGATGTTTTTTATTTTATTTTATTTTTCTTAATTTTGTTTAAATATTATTTCAAAATTTTTTATTAATATTAAATTTATTTTTTATTTTTATTAAGTAACTCATATTTACATTTATTATTTTAATGTCTATTAAATTTTTTATATTTGAATTAATTATTGCCCCATCCT